>JAGMUU010000049.1:0-245907 GCA_020744375.1 Dactylonectria estremocensis
TGATCTAATCCAACCAAGCCAAACTACTGCTCACATTCGTCTCAGTTGCCACCTCAGTTTAATCTGTACCTGTGCTGTGTTCGTCCTCCTCTCACCATGGGTAGCCTCACCAAGCAGCTAAGCCGGCTGTTTAATCCCAAGCTGGTCTTCGAGCACCTCCTTAAGGGCGACACTACGTGCCAATGTGCTGAGAGTAGCTCACAAAAGAGACCCCGTCAAGGCTTCAGATCTGAGAGCAAGGGATCAGTCGGATCCAATGGCTCTTCATCTGGACTTATTGACAACCAACCCGAATCAGGGAGTCCCCACGAGGACGACTACCAGCACCACGAAACCTCCAACGAGATCTGGGGCATCTTTAAGCCTGGCCCAGGAGAAACCAAAGAAGACCTCAAGCCCCTCCTCCAGAAGAAGCAATGCCCGGCCTTTCTGTCCCCTGCCGAGCTTCAATCACTGGAACAACCATCGCCACCCCCAAACAAACCACTTCCTGAAATCCCCACACAAGCTCAACTCCAAACAACACCACAAGGGGTACCCCGAGAGTTGGAGGATCGTGGAATCCATTTGGATCCTCAGAACACTCGACCCCAGGCCCGAAAAGCCGGGGCAGCCTACTCATCTTTCCCAAAACTTGTCGTTTTCCCTCCAAGGACTACATCCATTACACCTTCATCGCGGCGGTCTCAGGAGACACGCAGGCTCCTACAACCACCTCACCCTAATACCGCCGCCACTAATCAAGCTCATCAACATATCGCTAAGCTCTATGACCACCTATCTAGGGAGAAAGAGCAGCCTATTGAGGAGCTCCATGAGGAAGCTATTCAGGAACTCCTCGAACAGGGTGAAAACACTCCCATCCTCTCTCGGCCCTCCTCACCAAGGGACCTTCAACCTAAAGCACCCCCAGAGACCCCCCCTAAGGCCGCTACTCCTGCCTGTCGACCTACTTTAGGAGCTCCAGAGGCCCGTCCCAAAACTGCTCGTAATCATGACCGCCCACCGACAGGAGCACCTCTTGAGTCCGGTCAGAAGACCAGCTCCCTTGAAAGTCAGCCAACGGCAACTTCAGAGAACAGTCCCAAGAGTTCACCTCGTGAGAGGCTAGTCTCTATTGTCTCAACGGCGAGTCGATCCGCCACCCACCTTGCTATGCCTAGCTCGGAACCTCGTCTTGTGCTTACCAAGAAATCGGCCCCCAATCTTCGAAGAGCGGCCAAACTTGACCCTCTTCAACTTCCCCCACTTCCTCAGCCTCCTCTCCCTGATACTGCCGTGCGCTCTTACTTTGACCACAACAACCACGAAAAGTATAGACTCCTTGGCTTCCTCCGCATCCATAGACGCGGAAGCAGCGAAGACTATAGATCGGGCAAGAAGAAGTCTTTGAGCTTCAGATGGCGCCGTTCCAATACCGACTAAGCATCAACCTCATCTCGCGGATAACCCTCACCTCGCGGATCATCCTACCTCGTAGGATCCGCCTGTCCTCCTAGTGCCGCCAAGCGTTGATGTCTACATCCGACCGGTTCTGTATACTGAGCTAGGACGGAATTTCTGAAACAACAGCAACTTATGGCCAGGGTGGGGAATCTATCTACAACTATCTACCAACGCGTCAGGTAGATAGATGTAGATGCTTAGTCATAGCTTGGAAGATAGATAGATAGATGTAGGCTACATGTAGATATAGATAGATGGCATCTATCTACCAAAACCCGACCACCACTAAACCATTGTCTCTGCCACATCATCGGCCATCTCCTTCAACAACCCGTCATATCCTTCCAACAGCCCTGCTTTTAGCCATGACCTGACTGTCTGAGCAACAGAAATTGTACTTGCGTCTAGACGAGTCCGTTTGGGGGAAAACATGGTGCCTGCGGAGGAAAAAGTCCGCTCACATTCGGCAGCCATCGCCGGAATTGATAAGATGTCAATCGCCATTCTAGCCACGCGTGGATATTCAAACCGCTTAGCAGACCAGTACTGAAGCGGGTTGTCATGCTTTGTGTAGACGTCTTGCTTTGTAGTTAACCATCGTTCGAACTCATCTGCAATCGGTTCTTTCTCGTAGGTTGAATACGACATTAGCTCGTCTTGAAACGAATCAAAGGGATTGGACTCTCGCGCCCTCACGGCCACAGGGAGATTACTATCAGCAATCTGCCACTGGATCGGAAGGTCACGATACTCATCTTCCCATAGGGTTTGGATGAGTTGGCGAGCCTTAGAAACCCAGCCTTCCCTTCCGCCATAAGCCTTCGTCAAAAACGCCCACTGTATTCCAGGATGAAGAACTGTGGCCGCATAATACACTGGCGTCTCATCAAGCTTCGAATAATACTTGTTTAGCTTGACCCATGCAGAATTGATACAGGAGGAATAGTAACTGGGCTCTAGCCGATCTTTTGCCTCAAGTTTCGCCTTCTCCAGCGTAGCAAGAAGAAACTCATATGCAATGGCGACCTGCCAGACAATGCCATATTGCGCCTTAACTCCTCCTTTACGGAGTCTGACCTGGCCGTCTCCTTCAAGTCGTAAGAGACAAGAATCGAACATCGCAAGGATATCTTTAAGCCAGCCGAGAGCATCCCAGTCCGCGTCAGTCAACAGGTTTTCTTCCTCCAGACAGGGCGGAAGCGAGCTTCGCAGCTGTGCTGATTTCGATCTCGATCGGGTAGACTTTTTGCTCGATTGCACCGTGATGTCGATTAGTTCTTCAAGGTACCGTCGGAGTTTAATGGCGCGCTCTATCATGTAATATTGCGACAGCCAGCGTGTGCTGTTATCGAGGACCACGTCTAGGGTACCGGGATAGTTCTTTTCAGGATCCTTATCTTATAGCCTTCGTAGGGTTATCGTTGCCTTATTTGAGCGATTGACCCAAACTACAAGATTGTGTAATTTTCCAACAGGGCCTGCCTTCGTCCACTCATCAAAGTCATCTGGATCCAGATCCTCAAGAGCATTGCCATCGTTGACAAAGAGCATCGCTCTAGCGACAAGGTGAATGATGTGCCCGAAACAGCGGATCCTTCTACTTGCTGGATCCCGCCACTGGAACATCCGCCCTAGTTCTTCGATGGCACGATCGTTGTTGGAAGCATTGTCTAGAACAAAGTACCCAACCTTGTTGTGAGAGATCAACTCGTATTCTTCTAGCACCTCCATCACGGCCGCAGAGATGTTCTCGCCAGTGTGGGCTAAGGAGATGGTTGGAAGGCCCAAGAGAACCTTTCGAGGCCGAAAAGTGTCTTCATCAAGGAAAAAAGCGTTGACGGAGAAGAAGGAATGTCTGTTTCGAGAAGTCCAGCCATCAAATGCAATATGGGCCTGGCTAGGGCTCTGCAATAGGGTGTCAATGATGTGAGCTTTGTAGGTATGAAACTCGTTGATGATCCTGATCCGAATCGTTTTATGCGTGAGGTTTGCTGAGGTCTCCTGAACCAAAGGGTTAAGGTAACCAAAGACCTTCTGGAGCCCCTCGTGCTCAGAGACGCGGAAAGAGAGATTTGCGTCTGTGATCCATTGGACAAGCAGGCGCTGAAAAGTTAATTTGTCAAATCGAGCAACTAGCTCATCATGAAAGTCGTCCCTTTTCCGCTTCTTTGCGGCAAAGTCTCGAAGTGTTGGTTGACTTAGAGGTAGCTCTAGTGTGCCGCGCTTAGCTTTTGATGGATCTGGGTTGAAAATGTTGTGGGCTTTGCTGAGGTGTCCTTCAATGTTCCGAGTGTTGGAGGAGACGTAAGCCTTTGGCTTATGCACCTTCTGCTGGATACAGTGACAGCAGAGCCAGCTTGATGGACCAGGCTTGCTCGCCGCACTTCTGGCCTGAACGTCATAGCCATGAGCCCAAAACCACCCAGTGGCTAGCCCAGTCCGGGTTGAGAGGACCCAATGACTGCGAACAGGCTGAGAAACCGTGTCCCAGTCTTTGATGATCGCAGGGCTGCCGAGGGATGGTGACGAATCCAACTTTGGTAGCTCTGCCAGAGTCGATATCTCTGAGGAACTGTTAGGGTAGGTTGAGACACTGAACATATCGCTGTGGGTCGCCATTATGAAAGTCCTTTTATGGCAAAGATTAAGCCCAATGAGCCCGGAAATTTTCGCATGAGGAGCAAAGCGTTCCTATGTGATTCTAACAACAAAATGTAATCTACGGTTCAGCGAGGAATAGGGGGCAAAAAGAAGAAAAAGCAAAAATACAAGGGGGACAAAGGAGGGTACCAGTACCTCTGCACACCAGGGACATACCAGTATATCGAGGTACCTGTTTCATTCGATATAAGGCCCGTAATAGCCCTCTTGGCTCCACTGACAGTCCCCAACAAGTTCCTTCCAATCAGCCTCTGGTACTCTTAATCCTCTTCCGTCATCATCCTGATAGCTTCTCTCTCCATTCGGTCTACAAAGTGGACAAGAGTGTGCCAATCTGATTTTGAAGAATCCTTGGAATCGCTGTCCGCCAGATCTGTCCATCTGGAACATCATCTGCATTAGCGATGAATTGCTGCGGGCCGCGCCATCCACGGCCTGCAATCCCTCGTCCGCATTGTCCCAGTCGTTGTCGCCTGCTGCCACTTGCTTTGTGCCGGCATTCTTCGATGTTCCGGCCTGGCTTGAGGTACTTGCCAAAAATTTGGGCTTTCGCGGTTGGTTTCACGGGTCTCGACGAGCGACGCGTCGCGGTCACCGAATCCCCACCCTCCCGGTGCCAGGCTCACGGCAGCGCCAACCCGTTCTTTCGCCCAGAAGAGTTAGAAGAGTTAGAAGAGTGTCTTCGGGCTGTCTCTATGGCCCTAGGAGATCCGTTCTCCCGGGCGTAATAAATCTACTACTACTACTAATCGGGTTACTAAGTGTCGCAAGTCAGGCATGATCTCAACGAGCCTCAGGAAACAGCGGCACTTAATAATCAAACTGTGTGCTTCAAGTAAAATCTGTAGGATGGAGTACCCGCACTTAAGACATCAATCAATCAATACACTGCTGCTGCTCATTATCAATTGTTGTGAGGCCAACGATGTGTATTGGGTTGAGTTGACTAGGCTAGCTAGGGGAGGCTATTCCGGGCTGTAAGGGCCCCGGCTGCCTCAGGCCACAACCGCGGGACCCGCGGCTGTGGGCTACGTTCAACATCAATTACCTGATCTTTGATCCTTTTAGCACGTTCAGTGCGACACTAAGCATGGGAGAATTAGGGGAGCCCATAGGCTCGCGGTACCCGCGAATTTAAAATTTCACGGGTACCGCGAAAATGACTAAGCACCGTTGCCGTAGCGATTTTCAACCACTGATCTGGCGGCGTGCGCCACGACGCCGTCAGGCTCTTCCTTCTTCGGTCATCCTTCTGTGTGCTACAACTGAGATGTTTCCAGCATTGCGTGCAGAGAACGCGAGTTTTCCCGAAGACTGTCTCCCTCCAGAACAAAGCCATGAGTCACGAGATGCCCTTTTCAGGTCCATTAATACATGGGCGGCTACGAGGGGTTACGCCTTCACCACCGGGAAGTCCACTAGAGGGAAGAGTGGCAGGCAAACAGTCACATACGCTTGTGATCGATCCTGTCATCCTCCTAGTGCGTCGATAGAGCGCCAGCGGAAGACGGCCACTCGAGGAACTGGCTGTGAGTTCTCATTGTTGGCTAAAGAATCCCTGGATAAAAGCACATGGACTGTCCGACATCGCCCGGACAAGCGATTCTCCAAGCATAACCATGCACCAAGCCAGCATCCCTCTGCCCACCCAGCACATCGCAAGCTGGGAGAAGAAGTTGTAGCGGATCTGTCACGCTTGTCCCATGCCGGTATAGCTCCTAGAGACATCCGAACGTATATAAGACAGAATTGCGATTCCTTGGCAACCCAGCAGGACATCTATAACGGTATTGCAGCTACCAGGAGAGAAGTTTGCGAAGGGCAAAGCTCTATTCATGCGCTAGCCAGCCAGCTCGATAAAGAAGGCTTTTGGAGTCGAATACAGTTCGGTGAAGACGGCCGGGTTACCGCTGTCTTATTCGCTCATCCGGACTCCTTGGCGTATCTTCAGGCCTATCCGGATGTACTCTTACTAGACTGCACATACAAGACGAACAAGCATGGTATGCCGCTGCTCGATATGATTGGAGTCGATGCCTGCCAGCGATCTTTCTGCATAGCGTTTGCATTCCTCAGTGGGGAGACCGAGGACGATTTTCTATGGGCGTTGGATCGGTTGAGGTCACTATACAAACATCATAGCGCCAGACTGCCCTCTGTCATTCTGACGGACCGCTGCGTCGCCTGCATGAATGCTGTTGAGATCTCCTTCCCTACGTCTTGCTTACTGCTCTGTCGCTGGCATGCGAATAAGGCAGTCCTCCGCTACTGCCGGCCAGCTTTCGTCCCCCAAGACCAACCGGGCTCCACCGACCCAGCAACAAACGATACCTTGGAGACCAGCGGCTGGTCCGAATTCTACCAGTTTTGGCACTTGATCATGGGAGCGCCGAACGAGGAAGCGTTTAAGGACCGAGTGTCGCAATTCGAGAAGAAGTACCTACCAGACTACCTCGAGCAGGTCGGATATATCAATACTTTTTGGCTTAAGCAGTACAAAGAGAAGCTTGTGAAGGTCTGGGTCGATCAGCACGCTCATTTCGGTAATACAGCTACGTCCCGAGTCGAGGGCATACATGCGCTGATGAAATCCCATCTCAGAAAGTCCACATTAGATCTCTTTGAAGCTTGGAGGGCAATGAAGCATGCATTACTTAATCAGTTATCGGAGCTGAAGTCGAATCAAGCCCGACAGCAGATTCGTGTTCCTATTGAACTTTCGGGGCCGCTGTACGCTGCAGTGCATGGCTGGGTATCACATGAAGCCCTGCGAAAGGTGGAGGAGCAACGGAAGTTGCTAAGTAGGAGAGATCCTCCCCCGCCATTGACTTGCACAGGCTTTTTTACCAGATCTCACGGACTGCCTTGCCTCCACACTCTGAAATCCTTGCAAGAGCAGGGCCAAGTCCTTTCACTTGAACACTTCCACCAGCATTGGCGCCTGCAGCGCAAGGGAGCTCCGCAACCACTTCTAGAGCCTCGCCAGCGAATTGAGTCGACGTTTACACACTCCAATATCCCCAAACAGAGCACCCGAAGAGAACCCAGTGCGTTTGAGAGTGTTGAGATGGCGCGCAAAGCGCCGCCTACGTGCAGCAGATGCCACGCGGTTGGCCATACCAGGACGGCAAGGGCAGTGTGGCTAACAGACAGACCGTCTGACAGACCGTCTGAGTCCGTCTGTCAGACCGCAGACCGACAGACCGGCCATTGTCATCAGACCGACAGACCAGACCAGTCGGTCGGTCTGGGTCGGTCTGGGTCGGTCTGGGTTGGTCTGAGTAGGCTGTTGCTTCAGTGTCGCCATTGGCCCGTTGTGCTCTTAGTAATAAGTGGAAAGCATGTTTACTCGACATCACGCGTCTGCACTTGCCTGAAACCATTGCCTTGCAACTTTCGCGTTGTGCTCCGTACATGCGCATTCATACCAGCGATATTATGTCTTCTAGTAGGACTTCGAGCCCCGTGCCGTCTATACCCTCCCGTCCACCTCCAACCCCGGTTGATGACGGTCCTGAGGCCGCGCCCGCCACGCCCGCCACGCCCACCACGCCCGACGCCACGCTAGACGAGACAGATTTCCCACAATGCGAATTTGACATCGACTGGGAGAACATCTGGCACTGCGGAAAACGGCTTGTGGGCGCCAAAAAGAGGCCTCGTCACAAAAGGGTCGTCGGCACAAAGATCAAAGAATCGTGGATATATCGACATGGCGCGAATTTAGACCACAACGGAGTACGGTACTGGCTTTGCAGACTCTGCCATGAAAAGAAGAGCTATTCGACAGCTGTGTACGCCTCATCAGGAACATCTCACGCCGCGAGGCACCTGCTCCGTCAGCACCAAATCGCTGAATTTGTTGAGAGCGGTCCCAGCTTGAGGAATCCGTTTACCTTGGCATCTTCGTCCGCATCCTCTTCTTCGCGTCCTTTGTCGCGGCAGGCCAGCCTAGGCTTTCAGCTCGCCTCCCACTTCAATGAAAGAGCATGGAAAGCTCGTTTTGTGGACTGGATCATCCTCGAAGATGTCACCTTCCGACAAGCATCTAGCGAACGACTTCGGTGGCTAATAGCAAAAGGTGGAGAGCTTGCAAGCCAGCTACTTCCAGAGCACCATACCACCGTCTGTTCGTGGATCTGTCAAGCCTTCGAAGGCCGACGGCAAATTATGTTCAATGTCGTCAAGAACGCGAAGAGCTCTGTTCATATAAGCTTTGATCTATGGACTGCTTCAAATGCGTTTAATTACATCGGGACCGTCGGCCACTTTGTTGACATTGAAGGCGAAAAACGTGATGTCCTTCTTGGACTGCCGCGCCTAGTCGGTCCACACTCCGGTGAGAATATGGCCTCCTATGTCAAGGAGGTGATCGATCAATACGAATTGGGCTCAAGGCTTGGATACTTCATGCTTGACAACGCCGAGAGTAATGATACCTGCCTGGAGACGCTTGCTAGGTGGTTTCCAATGGACGTCAGCCGTCGCCGCTTACGTTGTATAGGCCATGTTATCAACCTGATTGTCCGAGCTGTTATCTTCGGCTCAAACGTTAGTAGTTTTGAGGCAGAGCTTCGTGGGGCCACAGATGAATTCAGTTTCGAAATTTGGGCGAAGAAAGGAGCTATCGGCAGACTCCATAACCTTGCTGTCTACATCCGTCGGACAGATCAGCGACGTCAGGCTCTTCGGCGATTACAAACCGAGCTCGCAGCTGACGACACCATTTTCACCTTGGAGATCGTTGTTGACGGCAAGACACGCTGGAACTCCATTTATATTATGATCAAACGCGGTAAGTCTATAAGGTACTACTGTACTACTTCCACTCACTGACTACTTATCGACTAGCACTCGAGCTTCGCAGCGCGATCGAGCTCTATCAGTCTCGCTGGCAAAAACCCAGGAATGACCCCAATCACCGTGACCTAACGAAAGACTTCCTCAACCCTGCGGACTGGGCTGAACTAGAGCGTTTCTACGAGTTCCTGAAGCCATTTTACATCCTTACGAAAACGATGGAAGGCAACGCCAACAAGCCAGGAGGAGAAGGTGGCCACGGCGCTGTGTGGGAGACTCTGAAGACAATGGACTATCTGTTTATTAAATTCAAGCAGGCTGCGGAAGATACTCGGCTTGAGGAAGCCTCCCATTTTAAGTCGGGTATTGACTGCGGATGGGCGAAGCTTGAAGAATACTACGTTAGGACAGATAGGACACCTGTCTATCGAGCAGCTCTAGCGCTTCATCCATCTTACGGGTACGACTACTTTGAGCGACACTGGAAGAAGGCGATGAATAAGCCGCAATGGTATAGCGACATGCAGTCGGCTGTTGGTAGCCTGTTCGATGAATACCGGCGGCAGGCTGAAGTTGAAACTCAAGCTCAAGCCGGGCTTGTGGAAGACGATAATGATGAAATCGACGCTGACGTTAACGAATACAGCTCCTTTGGGAAGAGATCGATCAGCTCATTAAACACACAACGGAAGAAGGCCAAGGCCGTTAGCGAGCTTGACATTTTCCAGACACGGCCAATTTATGCCGAAGATCTCGACGTTGCGAGCCCTCTTGAATGGTGGAGCCGGCATCAACTTGAATATCCAGTCCTGTATCGAATGGCGCTAGATCTATTCTCTATTCCTGGCATGAGTGCTGAATGCGAGAGAGTGTTCAGCCAGACAAAGAAGATGATCACAGATGAGCGAAATCGACTATCGCCAGAGACAGTCGAGGCTGATCAACTTCAAAAGCAGTGGCTAATAAGGGGGTTAGTAACATAGCAGTGTCTTTATAGCAAGAGAAATATGTGTACGAGTCTGTAACCATATAGTGAGGCCCTTTCAGGAATAATGTCGGACCAGACCATCAGACCTAGACCGACCGGCCCGCCAACTCCAGACAGACCTAGACCGACAGACCGAGAGCCCGGGTAAACCCAGACCGACAGACCGAAGAGGCCGGTCTAGGTCTGTCGGTTTGTTAGCCACACTGGATCGCGGTGCGTGCCTTGCTGACGCTTGTCGAGTATTGGAAGAATATGGCGGCCGACTCTCCCGAGAAGATGACACCGATGAAGATGACGTAGAACTGCTCAGTCAAATACTCGCCCGTCGAGACTAGACGCCCGCCATACCTATCGAGTCAAGTTAGTATCTTGACTTTTCACCACATGCCTTTGCATCCACACATGACATCCATCTACTTACCAGAAGCCGAGAGCCATGGCAAGGAACGAAGCCGACTGACTGAGAGCGTAAAACATCATCTTCCAACCCAAGCTCGCAATAGCTTCATTCGACAGCCCCTGAAGCGCCGAGCTATACCTCTCGACAACAGCCCCCTCCAGCGCCAACGACGAAACCGTCTTAATGCCTAGCACCGCCTCGGACGCGAGGTTGCTGCTCTTTGCAAACTGCGCAGCCGTGTCATCGTCGAACTTGTACTCGAGGCGCACCCTGGCGTAGCCGCCGATGACAAGCACAGGCAGCGCGCCGAAGACGAGGGTGAGGCCCAGCTTCCAGCCGTACGCGATGGCGAGGATGGCGCTGGACAAGACGGTAATGATGTTGATCATGATCAGCGCTACATTCATCGAGAGCAGCTCCTGGAGACTGGTCGGCTCGGTGGAGAGTCGGGAAACGAGAGCGCCGGTGTTGTGGTCTGGGTCGTCGAAGAAGGTCATGTCTTGACGGAGCGTGTTGTTGAAGATTTCACCGCGGTAGACCTTCATGATATACTGCGATATAAGACGGCTTAGTATGGCCTTGCAAATCTCCACAATTCTGTTCAAGATATGGAGACACAAAAACTCACCTGGCCGGTAGCATTGCTCACCCATCCACCTGCGGCATACAACACCGCGTTGGCGAGGGCCACGACGAAGAACATGAACGAGTAGAAGTTTCCCTTCTCAACGTCTATAAATGCAAATGCGTTCATGGCCCTCGAGAAAAGGATCGCAAGAGCAGGGTATGTTAGGCCTGAGGTAAAGCAAGTCAGTACTCCAAGCCTGGCTTACCGGTAAAGGCGGGCTTGAGTCCGGATGACCTACCTCCGAAGAGCGATATCACGACGAGAACCGCCCCATTTGGCCACATAGACCTCTGTTCCATCACCATGATCCAAAGGCATTTGAGCAGCCCGTAATTTACCTTCTTGTCGCCGGAAACATCGTGAATTGCATGCGCCGAGGCACCAGACAGGACCGTCTCGAGGCCTGCAAGTGGCTCCTCCTTCTCAGTCTCAGCCTCATCCTCTGACACGGCGCCTCCATGTCCTAGATCCTGCAACCTAACTAGTCTCGAATAGGTTCCGCCAAGGTCAATCAACTGGCGATGCGAGCCCTGCTCGATAGTTGCGCCCTTGGCCATGATGATGATGTTGTCGGCATCTCGGATGGTGGACAGCCGGTGGGCGATGACGATCATCGTGCGGCCCTTGGCAACGTTGTTCAGGGCATATTGTACGATCTTCTCGGCGTTGGGATCGAGAGCGCTGGTGGCTTCATCGAGCATCAGCACCTTGGGGTTGGAGATGATGCTCCGGGCAATGACAACACGCTGCTTTTGACCTCCAGACAGAGACGCGCCACGTTCTCCGATGAAGGTATCGTATCCCTTGGAGAAAGAGTGAGCAGCATATCTAGATGGACGATAGGTACATACTGACACTGGGCAAGCGTTCGATGAAATCATGAGCGTATGCTGACTTGCATGCCTCGATAACTAGTTTCCGCTTCTCATCCTCTGGCAAGTTCGCCATGTCAGTCCCTGTGAGGCCGTCGACGACGTTCTGGAAGATACTGCCGCTGAAAAGGGTTGGCTCCTAGAGGTCATGTCAGAAAATGTTTGAATCTTTGGACCATCAGCTCATCATCTTGAACATACCTGCTGGACCATTCTAATGTTGGTTCTCAGCCATTTCAAGTTTAGTTTCTCAACGGAATGACCATCCAGCGTGATCGAACCATCACTCAGCTCGTACCATCTTTCCAACAGACCAAAGATGGTACTCTTCCCAGATCCACTGGCGCCGACGAGAGCGGTCGTTTTGTCCGCCGGGATGTCCAGGTCAAGCCCGTGGAGAACAGGAACATCCGGACGTGACGGATACGCGAAGCGGACACCGCGGAGCTGGATATCTCCTCGAAAGTTTGGGATCCTCTCTCCCTCTTCGGAGAGCGAGTCGATCTTGGACTCGCGGTCGATCATCTGGAACATCTCCTGGGCGGCAGCACTTGCTTTGGAGATGGCGATGGTCTGGGGCGCGATCTGAGTGAGGGCGGTAGCAGCGACGAGCACTGCAAAGATGACGCTGGGTATGGAATGCCGTTAGTAGATGCAATGGATGATTAGACAGAATGAAAGGCTCGCTCACGTCACGACTGTACCGGGCTGGGTGATCTCTCCCGTCGAATACATCCTAATACCCTGCCAAAAGGCCAAGCCATATCCAGAAAAGATGCAGAAGAACTCCGTGGGGAAGAGAATAGCATAAACCAACGACTTCTTCGTACCGATCTTGCTCGCCTCGTCAAGAATAGACGTGAACCGCTTCGACAACTTGGGAAAGTCCCAGAACGCGTGGGCCGTCCGGATTGTCGCGAAGGCCTCCTCGGCCAGGGAGCCCGAGCGCGAGTAGATGTCAAACAAGGCGTACTCGTAGCCGATGTCGAAGACAACGCAGACCACGGTGACGATGATGTTGACGGGGACGATGCAGACCACGATCAGGGTCAGCTTCCACTGCACGGCGAAGGCGACGATGAAGGCGGTAATGAAGGTCGACAGGCCCGTGATGATGAGGCCGAGCCTCTCGGAGATGCCGTGGTTGATGAGGTTTCCGTTAGTGGTGATCTGGCCTGAGATGGACGACGAGGGAGAGTCGAAGAAGGAAACTTCCTGGCGGAGAGTCTGCTGGACGAAGTCGATGCGAAGAGCCATGGTCGTCCTGATGGCGGCTATTGAGACGAGCATCTGCAAGGAGACGGGGACTGGGTTAGACAACATTGAACATCCTGCAAAGTAACAACAACGAGGGTCTGCTTACTGTCCAAAGATACGTCAAGACAAACTTGGCCACAAAGAGATAGACAAAGTACAGACTAGAGAGGAGTTGGTTCTCGCGCAAGTCGTTGAAGATAAGCGTAAGAAAAGCCAAGGCGTACCTATACTTGCCCACCTCAGACCGGTAGCCTGCCGGGGACAGCTTCCCATTGACAAAGTCGTTGAAGGCGTTGATGAATTTGCCAAATATAATGTCCATAATGGGCAGCAAAGTGCCGGCAGCGATCATGGCGACAAAGGCGACGACGTTGAGGATCCATCCCCGGAGGTCGTTATACGTAAAGACGCGCTGCAGAGCAGACTCGTCAGCATTATGGAAAGGATGCATGTGCGAAAGTAGATAGCTAATAGCTTCAAAGGGAGCGACTCTGCTTCCGTTGCAAGATGGGGGTTGTCAAGTATGTGCAGTTCAGCTTCGCTCATCGAAGCAAGATGACGTTATAGTTCCCAAGCACAGACTTAGAGAAATAAGGAATCGTCGTTTGTTGCTTATATCTGGGGACAAGGCGCAAAACGAAGCACAGAAACAAAACAAATGAGTAAAAAAAACTCACCAAGTAATACTTGAAGCCCGAGTCCTTTTTCTCATCCTTTCCGTCACCTCCACCATCTCCATCATTTTGTTCACCAGTGACATCGTCATCGACTTGCATCTTGGGCTGCTGATTACCATACAGTACCCACCTGCCGGTAATACCCACCTACCAGTAAGCAAAAAAAATATTTCCCCATACAAAATGCCCAATTTCACTTGCACAGTACTTTGTCAAAAGGAAAGATTTTTTCATGAGAAAATGTCTGCTGTATTAAGAATTGTATGGAATTTAATATTCCAGCAATGTTTCTTTAGTGACGCATGCGGCATGGTCGCACGGCACTAATGTAAAATGTCTCAAAATGCCTCCCTTATCACCCAGCCTCCCCGAAGCTTCATCCAGAATTTTCTCTTTCCCATCTTTCCTCAATCGCCTCAAACATGCCTCAATTATCTTATACGGAGGAGGATGTTATCCAGGCCATACTGGATGTCACAGATAATGGCCTCTCCCAGAACCAGGCTGCCCAGAAGAATGGCGTGCCTCAAACCACTCTTTCTGACCGATTAAGAGGCCTACCGTCAAGATCCGAGGTCACCCAGCCTGCTCAGCTTTTATCCAAGTCGGAGGAGTCCAGATTGGTTACTTGGATACTTCGACAAGAGGCCTTGGGCCATGCTCCTTCCCACAGTCAAGTTCGCGCCACCGTCGCTGCCCTCTTGAGACAGCAAGGACGGGAAAGGCCTATCGGTGTACACTGGCTAGCCAGGTTCATTAAACGCCATGACGATATCAAGACGAAGGTGGGGAAACGCCAGGAAGCTGCAAGATTCAATTCCTTTACCCCAATGGCCGTCAATTGGTACTTTGACATCCGGGAGAGCGAATATGGCTGGATCAAACCGGAGAACACGGTTAATGTTGACGAGGGCGGTATCATGGCTGGATTTGGTGAGTATTGATCATTTTTGCTACGAAACTCACTAATCCACTGAAAAAATAGGCTTGGATTCCTTGGTCATTGGCAGTAGCGATCCTAGGAGGAAGGCCTTCCTCAAGGGCTCGCAGTCCCGCACTTGGACTACCTTTATCGAAGCCGTCACCGCAGATGGCCGTCTTCTGAAGCCGGGGATCATCTTCAAAGGTAAAGAGCTTCAGCAACAGTGGTTTATCGATGAGCTCCGGGGGGTCGCCGACTGGTATTATATCACGTCCGACAATGGCTGGACGGACAACCATATCGCAGTCGAGTGGCTCAAGGAGGTCTATCTGCCTCAAACGCAACCGGCGGATGAGTCTGATGCAAGGCTCATCATATTAGATGGCCATGGGAGCCATGTATCTGTGAGTATCTACCTGTTCTAGATCGGAAATACCACTGACGGCGCTGACTAAAAATCCAGGATGAGTGGATGGCTACGTGCTTTTTGAACAACATATATTGCTGTTACCTGCCTGCACACTGCTCTCATGGGCTGCAGCCGCTGTATAATGGCGTCTTCAATGTATCCAAGGCTGCCTACCGAAAGGAACTGCAGAAACTGACCTGCCTGACCCATTCTGCGCCGGTGGACAAAGTCAACTTCATCAAGGCCTATGCCAAAGCCAGGGAAGTGGGTATGACGAAGAAAAATATGCTCTCAGGCTGGAGGGTGACTGGAAACTGGCCGATTTCACGGCGGAAAGCGCTCATACATCCTGAGATTCAGCCGGACAAGAAGCAAACGACGCCCGGGTCGGACGGCCACAGAGACGGGCAAGTCGACTCTGATAATACACCAAAGACCAGCCGCCACATCCGAGATCTGGGGAAGAACAAGGGCCCGTTAACAAGAAGGCGCTATTCTGTGATATCGAGAGGGTTTGAAGCTCAAGAGTCAAAGATCGCCTCTCTGAGCACCAGAATAGCCAGTCTGGAGGAGGAAGTTGGGCGGTTGAGCAGAGGCAAGAAGAGGAAGGCGATACCGAATCCCAACAAAAGGTTCATGACATTGGCGGAGGCTCTAGTGGCTGGTGACACTATTTCCGAGGCAAACGAAGCAATTGAAGGGGCGGATGCTGTTGAGGATGTGATTGAGGTGGGAGGGATGGAAGATGATGAGAGGTCAAATTCGGAGGAGGAAGAGTTAGCTGTGGTACGCACACGCGCAGGGCGTGAAGTCAAAATACCGCGAAAATATTAAAATCCACTTGATTCTAAAACGAAATTCGAAAATCATTTCATGGTTTTTATTTTTGGTGAATTTTCCACATATGGTTGAAAAATTGCATTTTGTATGGGGAAATATTTTTTTTGCTTACCGGTAGGTGGGTATTACCGGCAGGTGGGTACTGCATGGTAATCGAGCCGAACCCCGAGTTGCCTTCACTCAGCATCTTCTCGCGCGGCTTCTGCTGCTCTTGTTTCTGCACAATCATCCCGAATGTTTGGCAAAGATGGAGTACGACGAGAACAAGAAGCAGATGGAGAAAGGAAGAGCATATGCGTCTCAGCTAGCCATGGTTTTTATCACGCAACACGACGAATACGGGCAGATGCGAGGAAACGGCTCCATGTAATTAAATAAGTACCAAGCCACCCATTTCGGTCTTCACTTGGCCAGGCGCTAATTAAGCCGTTTGAAAGCTGAGCTGAACCTTATGCCTAGCGCTTCCCGGGTGGGGGCATCTATCTGCCCACATACCATCAGTAGGACGTCTAATGTCCTTGGCTTACATAGTAAATGAGAGACAGACGATGATTGTGGATATCAAGGACTTGAGAATAATTGATTGTTGCCCGACGGGGAAAAGGAGGAATAAAGGACAACTGCAGTACATGGTCACGCCCCGGAGGAAAATAGAGCCGACAGTTGAATCAATCTAATCCAACCCGGCTCCGGTCCCACGGACGTCCGCGGGCCCCGAACAAATGAAAAAAAAAGGCAGCAGGTTCCAGTAGGATCGCAACGAGAGGCACGGAAAACGTGAAGGTCGGACCCCGAGATGTGGGATGGAGTTTTGAGAAGTGACTTACATGACGTTGATGAGATGACGCCGCCTACGGAACGCGCGGGATCCGCCTTCCGCCTCCAAGGTGCAGCGGGATGGATTTCACACCCTACGAGGGAGCGGAGCTCGAGAAACCCGCAGTCCTGAGCTAGCAAATGAGCTTCAAGCGTGGAAATATTGGGTCAGGAATTAGAGTTCAAGGATTGATCCATACAGGGATCATGGATAGGCCAAACAAGAGAACTCGCTTATCAATCTCATCTGCCCTTGCTACCACAACATGAACAAACTGCCGGGGGGCTGTGAAAGAGTCTAGGTGCTTATGGGTTCATGTGTAGGGCTGGGCAAGTGTACCTGGACGACTTCAGTGGTGTATTCGTAGGGCAGTGCTGACGCCTGGGTTGTTAGATATAACTCTAGGCGATTCTTGTTGATGCATGCATCACGTCCAATGCCTCGTAGGGGAGGGTAAGATGAATGGATGAGACACGTCGTGTGGGCCATGTCTGCACAGCCTGATCCTGGGCGCAAGGTTGTTCAGGTACTGATCTCGGTAACAAGGTGTACGTCGTCATGGAACACCGGTCGTTGGTTGTCATGATGGCTGGGATTCTGAAATATCGACGGGGCACTTGGAACCGATGGAGTATCATTCATATCCCATCTCACTACCCCAAGCCATCATACCATACAATATGTACAAGCTTCTGAAACTGGGGCCTCAGCGTTGGATCCCATCTTTACTTCATCCTTCCGTACTGCGCCCAATCTCGTCCCACAACAACACTCCTTAGCGCCTGCAAGCTGACATCTTTAACTTGATCGTCAAGGCTCTCGGCGCAACAAAACTCGGCCTCGCGGCACCCCGGTCCCAGACACAGGACCGGAGCCAAGGGGATAACTCGACTTCCCGACTCCGGCTCCGGGAGGAGGTTATTCGGCATTGAAAACTTATTGGATAATTGCCCGTTTCGTGGCGTATTTTTCTCGGCTTTGGTTACATGTTGTTGACGTGGTTGTCGTATTTCGTACTGCGTAGGCAGGCGTATTTTGGGCTTTCGTTTTGTTATTCCCCTCTCCTCAGCCCCGTTGTCTGCCTTTCTTCTCATCTTGGAATTAGTATTAGTAGCCGTCTTATTCCTCTACTTCTTCTTGTTCCTGGAGTTAGTTCTGGTTCATCGAGACATACTGCGTGCAGACAGAAACTCCAACCAAAGTCCACCATCCACGCAACCATGAGCATCCAGTCCGATACCTGGGACGGCAACAACGCAACCTGGGTCAACGGCGGCGGCCCAGGCTTGTACTGTCTAAACCACCCGGACGAGACCGTGTGTGCCGATGTTCCCGACTACTACCAGTACCGCGTCGACATGGCGCCCAACGCGGCTTTTCTAGCTGTCTTTGGCGCCTCTATGATCGGCTACATCGTCACTTGGATCGTCGCCCGCTATAGCACCGCCTTCAACGTCGCCATCCTGCTTGGCCTCATCTGCGAGGTCCTCGGATATGCCGGCCGTATCATGAGCGCCGACAACCCCTGGAGTGAGAATGGCTTCCTTATTCAGATTTGCTGTCTGACTATTGGGCCGGCCTTCATGGCTGCCGGCATCTATCTGTGTCTGCGCCGGATTGTCTCGGCGTTCGGGCCGGAGAATTCGAGACTGCCTCCGGAGTACTACACTCGAATTGTGAGTATTTTCTATCACACCAAGAGTTTCTACCAGAAACCCCTGCTAACATCACAAACCAAACAGTTCATCCCTTGCGACGTCATCTCCCTCATTCTCCAAGCCCTCGGCGGCGGCATGGCCTCCGTCGCCTCCCACAACAAGGAATCCCCCGACGCCGGCTCCAACATCATGATCGCCGGCCTCGCCTTCCAGGTTATAACCATCGTAGGCTTCATCCTCGCCTCCACCGACTTCGCCCTGCGCACCGTCCGGCGCCACCGGGCGCTCGGCGACAGCGCGCTTGACCAGCGGCCCGAACTCGTGCGCGTCCGCAACTCGCGCCGCTTCAAGGCCTGCCTCGCCGCGCTGGGCCTCGCCACCTTCTGTATCCTCTGGCGCAGTGCCTTCCGCGTCGCTGAGCTGTCTGAGGGCTGGGAGGGACCCATCATGGGCGACCAGGGCATGTTTATCGGCTTCGAGGGCGTGCTCATCGTCGTGGCCGTTTGGGTGCTCAATATCTTCCACCCGGCATTTTGCATGAAGGAGCTATTCGAGCTTGAGGACGGTGGGCTCAAGGGACTGTGGTTCCTGCGCAGTCGCAAGGGCAAGTCGACGAAGAGCGAGATCAGCGCTGCCGTCAGATTAGATTAACAATCAGATATATCAATCAGATCAATCAGATCAAATCAGATACGGAATTTTATCAGATCAAACAATTCAGATATGAGCCTATATATGTATATCTGATATATCTGATATCCCCTAGATGCCCTTAGGATTATCCGATGATGCCGCATTATCACCGCGCTCTCCATGGCCTGCGATCCCTCGAGAACCTGCAACAGAGTGGGTTTCCTGACTAGCAACTTTTCTTGGACCTTTGAGAGCAGTGCCGTTTATGATTATCACCACATAGGGCGAGCATGTGTTCATTCCTGACCAAATACTGAGGTCAAGATCGGCCCTACGATTGCAACATCTCTAAGATAAGGCACTCAGTTCCGTGGTTACTGCTACTGGTGATTGCTGGTGGATCTGTGTAATCGACTCAACACCTTTCCCACCGTCCCGAACTTTTCTGCGCACCCCGGGCCATTTGCTGCGGGGCGCGCCGGCGCTGCCGGCCCTCCGACCGGTTTGCCATTTGCGGGTAAAGGGCACGCGCCAGCCGATGTACCTCTACACCTAAGTTGAGTGAACAAATAACTCCATACTTGGGTGGGCGTAGACTAGGCCTAAACCAGACAAGCGGTTTGGTGACAGATTATGGTTGTTCTGGTTGCATCTCCCTCCTTTGAGCATTCCGCACCTGTGGCTCTTCGTGGTTTGCTACGGTATGATGTATCCTCAGCCTGCGCCGCCGCCGCCCAACTCGCTCGCTCAGCGGCAGATAAATCGTGTGCTGGTCCCTACCAACCCCCTGCCAACCTTGACGGAACCACTGCCAAAGGGATAGTGTCAGCAGTTGATGCCTCCGATTGCAAAGAATCACGGGCAGGGTTAAGACACGCGAAACTTGCTCATACCAAGCCTAGAAAACGTAGGCACACAACCTACCCCCCACCACCCAAGAAAAAAAGGAAATTCTTTTGGCTCACAAAACCCAGTTTTAATCTTGTTAATTTTATTAAACCTTAGTTCATAAGCTCACTTGGACCCCTTAATCTTTCTAGCTCGTCTATAAACAGAAGCGGTAAAGATCTCAAACATGAACCATCGCTGAGGCCCCTCAGAATGTAGCCGCTGATTTGAAGGTATGTGGTCCGGAAAGTCGCCCATATATCCCGAAGCCCATATAATTTGGTGTATTTAGGCCAATATGGTTCATTATGAACAACAGCGTCAACTAACTGCGTCATTATGTCCCGAGGTGCTGATGTAAAGGCTCTGCATTCGCCAAAATCCATTAGCCATAGCTGGAGGTTGCCTCTCTTATCGCGACCGAGCATAAATTCTACCCCTGCAGCGTCAATACCGCAACGCCAGTGGAAGATAGCAAGCGTAGCACCCATGGTAGATGATAGAGCCTTGACGTTGACATGCTCAGAGTTCAAGAGGTCGACATAGGCAACGCGATCGCGCGAATCCGCAGTCCAATTGTGAGTGAGAGGAGGCTTTGTATCGCCCATGTATACTTTTGCCAGAAAGTACTCGTCAAGATTATGAACGTCTCGATGCAGCCGGTTAGGTAAATGTCGTTTGATAAGCTGTCGGGCGTGGGTCTTGCTAAAAGGGCGAATATATTCCATTGTGAATCCGGCGGTCTTCTTCGAGAAGCCGTTGACAGATTTTAGCATTCTATCGTAATTGGAGTCGGAGAGTTTTGTGTAGAAGTTATAACAGTCGGGGACATAAGGAAGATGAATTTTGGCTCCGCCATCAGCGAGTTCTTGTTGGAGTGTCTTAAAGGCAAGCGCAATCTCAGCATGGAGTTCGTATTCCCGGCGTAACATGGTGGCATTTTTTGCCATCTTGATAACGCGGAGTGGAGCGATAGGTGCAGTAAGATATACCCATGAAGTCGATGTTTGGGCGAGGAGACGAGCTTGGGGTTCGGATGGGGTAGATGGGATGCGCCATATCTCTCGCCAAAGTCGACTAAGGCGAATCCAGAGGATATGTAAATTCTCCATCGGATGTTCGATCACGCTTGAGGTCTTGTTCACTTTTAGGAAGCAAGGACGACATACCTGATCAGGTCTTGTGGGGTAGCGCGCCTCTTAAAGGAGATTGGTAGGTAGTAGTGGTAGCGGTATGCGTAGTTGCGCAACTATGATGCAGATACAAACATAGGGTGAGGCTACAGTTGTTATCAGGAATGCAACGCCAGGTTGCAATGGAACGCAATTGTGACATCACGCTTTGTGCATACCTAGTTGATGCTCATTGCACCGCCCGTCATGGCGGTACCATTTGTTGTTGCGGAGATGGAGCGTGGTCTAAATAGGTATGGTCGCTGACCGTACAGCAGGTATTATTATTGACAGCTAATTCTCATTTTCCTGTACACTGTCGGGCATTTAGACGAAATGGAGTCACTCGATGTTCCTTCCAACCGTTCGTAGACAAACGTGTTGCTGTTGCACTCCTATTTAGGTCTTACACTTCACGAAAGACAATAGCGAAACAAGATGGGTACCGGGGCCCTGGGATATATTTATATTTGAAATTTATGCCCCCCAAGGCCCAAAGGTGGTGTTACTGCATGATCCAGGCCCTCAACCAAATCCCTGCACCAGCCCAGCAAACCTGTAATGACGTGGATCGTGGGCAAACTTTCCTTTCGTTCTGCAGCATGCAGCACGCGTGCGTGTTCGAAAGCTGTGACCCACTCACAGCGCCTCTAATAAAACAAGTCAATATAAGCAAGTCAAGTAAACAACGAAGTAAGTCTCGCGATCCAGCCCAGCCAACTAACCAAATTAGGGCCCAGATTTGACTTACTTGGATTTGATAGATTAATATAGATTATATGGATTTTCCGGCCCCGGAAGACCCCTGTGACCCCCCTTGTTGATGCTATTTTTGGTGTTTTGGTCCACCTTCTGCCCCCTTCTGCCCCCTTCTGCCACCTGTTTTACAGCCTTATTTCTACCTTTTCTTTCCACCTTCTGCCACGCTGCCCAATATACGGTTCTGCCGCCCGGTACGCACACCGGCACATCGCTTGCCGACGAGGTGGCTGATACGCTTGCACTCTGGCAAATCAATGACCCTGATAGGGTCGGGTACTTCACACTCGACAATGCTGCCAACAATGACACCTGCATTGATGATCTTGCATTTGAATATGGCTTTTCCCCTGAAGAGCGACGGATTCGCTGCGCAGCGCATATCTTCAACCTCTGCGTGCGTGCCATGCTCTATGGCTCAAAGCGGGAGAACTTCGCCGCAATTGTAGCAGCTGATGGCGACGATCAAGATGATGATGAAGAACAAGTTGATAAAGCTATCGACGAGGCCCTGGATGAGGAGATGGAAGACGATGCAGATGAAAACATACAAGATGACGTCATTAGTAACCCTCACGAGGACTTCATGTCATCCCACCCGGCTCCGGAGGAGATCAACGGTGCTACTTTCAGGGAGTATAGCCAGCGCGGCGCCCCAGGAATGCTCCATAACATTGGGATCTAGCTGCGAACGAGTCCACAACTGTATGAGCAGTTTCTTCAGTCTCAACGGAAGGAGCCTGTCAAGGAATCTACACTCCACTGGGTCTTTAAATAAGTACTACAGCCGTCTGACTAGCGCCGCTTATGTGGGTGCCGTTGTCTTCAACCCGGCGAAGAAGTGGCGCCTTCTCGATCGACTATGGTCTCGAGTGCCTTCCCCTAAGGCCAGGAGCTGGCGATCTGATTACGAAGAGAAGTTATTGGAGATCTGGGAGACGTATAAGGAACGCGACATTGACTGCGAGGTCCTCACCATGACTGATGAGACGTCAATGGATTACATCGAGAGAAGGGTTGCTAGGAGTGTAGCCGGTTCGATATTAACCCAAACTTCTGCGGCGTCCAATCCTCGCAAGAGCGCCCGTATCGTGAGACATCGCGTGACATCGTGTGACTTCGGGAGAGACGCAGCAGAACCGAGTCAATTAGGTAGGTAATAAAAGAAAGCTACTAGGCAGATTACATGTCGCTCATGTCCTTCAGCGACGCAAGTGCATCAACCCATTGGCTATCACTCAGGCTAAGCAGCGGCAGTGAAGGCGTGTAGATCCCAGCTTTACTCCATGATCGAATGCACTGAGCCATCGCCACTATCTCCCTCCTCAGCCGGCTTCTCAACGGCGCCATCATACGTCCTGCGCTACTAAACGTCCTCTCACTCTCTGCAGACGACGATGGGATGGTGAGCATATCAACAGCCATCCGAGATAGTCGCGGGTACCGATTGGCGTTGACTTTCCACCAGTCAACTGGTCTGCTCTTGTAGTGGTGACTGTGGATAATATCCTCCGCGCAGTACCGCGCATATTCGTCGTCAGTCATTGCTACCGCGGTCGTCTGTTTCGTCTTACACGTTTTCTACCTTCGCGGGATTTGTCATGTGTTCGATCGAATTCAAATCGAATTCGATCGAGTCTTGGCATTCGATATATATCGAATCTATGGGAGACGTATTCGATTCGATTCGAGTCTGCGGGAGGTGCATTCGATTCGATTCGAATCTATGGGAGTCGGATTCGATTCAATTCGAATCTACGGGAGGTGCATTCGATTCAATTCGAATCTTCGGGAGTCACATTCGATAGATTCGATAGATGTCTGACTCTGAATAGCCGTAAACTCCTGGCAACGCTGAACACTTCGTTGGATGAAAACGACCAAGTTATGAAGCTTGCCAAGAGGACCCTTTTGCCGCCATGCCTCGATCTCCTTTAGCGTCACATTATATGTACCAGGATCGTCGTGTTCGAGCTTCTCATTGTCGGTAACGAAGTGGAAAGCTTTGGCGGCGAGGTTGATGATGTGACCTTGGCAGCGAAGGCGGTGAGATCTGGGGTCGTATTGAATGTCCGGATCCTCGAGGGGACCACGACAATCAACTCATATGGAAATCCTCACTCAAGCCACCAGAGTCCCATCGCATTCTTTTCCAGATCTGTATCTGGCACCTGCTCTTTACTGAGTTTGAGACCCACCCTCTGGACGAAAATCTAGACGGAAAAGTATCCCACTACCTTCGCGATCACGTCTTGCTCGACTACTCTGCTACAAACTGGGCTGCCCACTTCCGAGCGTCAGGTATCGAAGACAATGCAGTCATAGCAACACTGCGGCGAATCTGTGATGCGAGGTCAAGATGTTGTATGACTTGGCTCAGGATCTACTGGGCGAGCACACACACGGGCTTTCCTCGGGGTTTCACGACCCTCATGATTGCCTCATATTTCGGACTTGAGCAAATTGTAAAGCTTCTGCTTGGAAAAGATGATGTTGAAGTAGATTCCACAGATGGCACTTATAAGCGCTCGGCGCTCTCTTGGGCTTCAGAGAACGGATTTGACGGTGTCGTGAAGCTATTGATCAAGGGTCCAAAGATTCGCTTCAAAGACATGGCCAAACTATCGTTTTCGAAAGGCGCGGAAGTCGACGCAAGAGATAGATACGGCCGAACGCCGCTATCATACGCCGCTTGGAATGGTCACATGGCCATCGTCCAACTGCTGGTCAAGGCAGGGGCCCGCGTCGACGCAAAGGACGAAATTGGAGGGACACCAATATCCTATGCCCTTTGCAGTGGACAGGGGGCTGTAGCCAGCCGACTAATGAAGGGAGCCCAGGTCGATTCAGTGGACAAGATTAGTCAGGAACTACTCTTGTCCGCTGCCGAGAAGGGCCACGAGGCTATCGTAAAGCGACTGCTCGACAATGGCGCCGCCACCGAAGTGGTGGATAGCACTGGCCGGACGCCGCTGTCGTATACCGCCGAGGGCGGGCACGTGGCCGTTGCGCGGCTGTTGCTGGACAAAGGAGCCGGCGTTAATACGAATGAAACAGGAGGCCGCACACCATTAGCTCGCGCAATTGACAACGGGTCTGTGGATATTATTGAGATACTGCTCAAAAACCGCGCGGAAGTGAACTACTCATTCCTACCCCTTGTGAGTAATCCTGCACTGACCTCGCAGTTGAATCGATAATTAACGCTGTTCTCTCCACTCGTCGCAGACGGTAAGTGAACATAATCGGCGCTGATCTCTCTAGTGATGACTGACACCGCCGCCTTTGGCTGTTGTAGTATGTAAGTGAACATGATCTGCTCTGATCTCTCTATCGATGACTGATACCGCCGCCTTTGGCTGTTGTAGGGTGTAAGTGAACAGCCCAAACTTGAGATGATCTGGTTTTATTCAATTCATGCGCTAATGTTGTCCTCTTTTCTATTCTAGCGTGTGAATGAACCCGATCGAATCTGAATCGATCTCTTTATCAACACGATCACCAGTCGCCGCTATCGCGGGCAGTGGAGAATGAAAACCGTAACGCGGTAGAGCTACTGCTCAAGTACGGTGCTCGGCCGGATTTCCGTGGCGAAAACCGTTACACGCCACTGGAGTTGGCTGAGAAGCTTGGTAGCCACACGATCGTCCAGATGCTGAAATCTGCTGTGTGATCTCGTAAGGCTGTCGAAATTAACACAGCCTATATCATCATTACGTATCACACGGAAAAAGCATATAAAGGCACTATAGTCTCTTGCCAAAATCTCTACCTTCAGCCTAACACGAAATTTACCACCAATCTCCATCAGCTCAGGTCCTGGCAGGACGATGCTTCAACATAGATAACCACCGATTCGCTGAGAATTGTTTCCAGACTCTTCCTGTCATCTGTCAAATCGAGATAATGTCCTGGAATAAGGGGCTCGCCAGCAGCTTCTCCAGCTTCCATACCCGCTCCCTGACAGGCCGGAGCATGATCGTGATGGAAAGCGTCCCGTGTTGCTTCGTCGTGTGAACTAGCCGCGGTCTTTCGCTTTGGGAAACTTGGGTTTGAGTATCGCCCATGGTTGATCGGGGAGCGCCTGGGGCGGCGTTGGCGGATGTTGCGGTCCAAGTCCCGCCTCGTAACAGAGAACGTGGCCAGTTCGTCGGCGAGGAGGTCCAGGGCAGGATTATCAATCTCCATTGAGTTGGAGTCGTGTTGTGTAATAGAAATGAAGGGGGAAAGACGAGGAGATGAAGTGAGGGGAGCGGCCGGTCTTTAAATGCTCAGCTACCTTAAGCTTCGCTTGGCAGACAACCACTGGATTCTAGCGAGTCCATTGGGTGAAGTGATGTCACGCCACCAACTTGCATGCTGGGAGGCGCATTAGGGTTATCTCTCATGTACTTTCATCCCAATTTGAGGGATAATATGGAAGGTGTACCCTCCAAGGCCAAGGCGCGATAAGATATGTCCGTGGTAACGTATGATGGGTCGGTCGCATAAGATACACTTCCTCAATTTGTGCACGGCAAGGATGAGTATCTGCGCAGCTCGAGTATATCTCCGACTTGCTTTGTAGTCATGACCAACCGTCACGGGACGGAACTCTCACAGTTTCACGGGATCAAAGGGTGTGGGGAGTTGGACAAGAACTCCTTGGAGACTTAAGCCGCCAGGTTCAATTGATAGTCTTGGTAATTGCATATGTGGAAGAATAGCGCTTCTGTCCCCAAGTAGCATGATCGCAACCACTGAGTACAGACCAGTGTCTTCTCATCGAACTGCTTATGGCTCCATCATCAAGAAGATCATGCCGTAGGGTAACACACCGAACTTGCTTCCAATTGTCAGTATCGACCAGAGCGTTGGAGGGGTCTCGTACCTCATTCTCTAACGTGTTGACCTTGGCGAATGTCAGGCCAGGCGTGTTCATGAAGTAATAGCCATCTTCTTCCAATATCGCATCGACTCTCTGTCCCATTTCGGAATTCTTTTGGTAAAAGCAGCCAAGCTCTTCGATTAACCTCTTTGTATCGTCTAGTGAGGCCATCGTAGCATTTGATGATTGGGGAGGGATTTGGGGTATTTCTCGAACAAGCGGGCGGTCCGCACGGTGCAACGACTGAGCAGGGCATGGATGGCAGAACGGGATTAGCCTTGTCCACGAGGCTGGCCGCGGAATGTCAGCTTGCTGGGTTCCAGCCCAGATGATGTGGCGTACACGGGAGTTCCGGCTCCTGCTTGGAAGAAGCGGAAAGGGACACCGATTGTCAAGACTTGTCGCGATTTGCAGCCGGGAAGCTTCGGCTGTCGAACAGTTGCTTCAGCCGAAGAGACGCGGGTCAACTTGAGCCAATGAACCTAAATGAGCCAATGAGCCAAATGAGCCAAATGAGCCAAATCGACCAATTGGATCAATGAGACCTAGCATGATTTGGTGAGAGTTTGACCACAACAGAGAAGCGGTCAATGGCCAGGGTAGTAGTAGTAGATTTATTACGCCCGGGAGAACGGATCTCATAAGGCCATGGAATACACTATGCTATTTACATTTCTGCCACTTCAATCCTGACCACAAAGTAAAGCCCCACTTTCTCTCCCTGAATCGCTTTTCTTTTGGCCTCGCTTGACTCTCTCTGACAGGCTTGCTTGAAGGCCAATTTCTCCAAGTGTTCAGCATCCTATCCTCAGCAGCTGAAGCATGGTCTGTCAAAATGAGGCTGCATTGTGTTAGTATTGTGTTAGTATTTTCTAGTTCTGGTTGTTAGTAGGTTCAATTTTCCTCCCTTGGCCCTAGTCTTCCTGTCTCCATCGCGAATTTGATTGTTGCTCGCACCGCCTGTAGGTTAGGTGACCACTTCGGTCCGTCCAATGCCGACTTTCCTCCCAAAAAGAACGACAGGTTTCCCATCTCGCTTTGCCCGATTTGTCTCATGCCTTCGCGTTGTGCATCCCACTTGGTGCATCGAAAGAGAAAATGTTCCATCGTCTCGGTTGCCCGTCCGCAGTCACACAAGTCTGATTCCACCGCGCCGATCCTCGACAGGTAGCTGTTGATCCTCGCCATTCCCGTGCGTAACTGTGAAAGCGTGTCTGCTTCGCGCCTCTTCAGTCCGTCGTATAGCACCTTTGTGTGTTTTCCTGGTAGCGCTTTGTCCACCCTCTTGGAGAAGCCGCCCACTCTGTCCGGTAGCGCCTGGTGCTGTTGTAGCTGTGCAATCGCCAGTCTTGTCCGCGTCGATCGAGCTTGGTATGGCGGCGTCTCTGCCGTACGTCCTGCTTCGGTTGCTCTCTGCGCCTGTCTCTTCGCCTTGGGTCCCAAGGGGAACGCGTCGTCCCGGGACGGTACCCAGATCATTTTAACACTGTTGTTGCCTTTTCCCAGCCGTCGGATGTGGTGGTAGATTTCCCGTATGGCGCACTGTCCCGATTGTTGTCGCGGTCGCGCGATCGCCTTCAGAGCTGACTGGCCGCTTGACAGTATGGTGAGTCTTCGGTCCCGTAGTCCGTCAGGCATGCATCGCAATGCCATCGCTATCGCCCCCAACTCGGCCGTATAGGGGTTCTGGTCGTCTCGCGAGCCGAGGGTGACCGAGTACCTGGCCACGACCCTATTCTCTTGCCCTGCTGCTTTGTGGCTGATGATGCCTCCCATGCCCGCCATTCCTCCTCTGTCGGAAGCGCTGGTCGTGATAGTGATGTCTTCGACGCTGTTGGCTGCCGCTATCGCCACCTTCCGATCTACCTCACACACCAGCGACACGCGGGCGTGCCACAGCGGTGCTGCATAGGCTTCGATTGTTTCCATCCGCCCGATTCCGCTCTCGCCGAGGGCAAGCGCCAGTCTCTTCATCGGCGAGATGTACCTTCGACTCACTGATACTTTGAGTGTCGCTAGCGGGTGCTTCTTTGGCAGCGTGTGCGTATTGATGTACAACTTCATTCCAGCCAGAGCATGTCGCTCGTGTACTGTTTGAATGTTGGCTTCCGCTTCAGTTACTGCCCTCGCCACCGTCTGGAAGGCTCCCGTGATGGCCCGCGCTCCTATTTTCTGTGCCCTGTTGAACTCTTTCAATTCCCTTTCGCCGCGCGCATGCGCCCATACGACAGACGCGTAGTCCATGGCTGGGGCCACGGTTGCGACGAAGAGTTGTCTGGCAGCTTGTGGTGGCAGCATCTTGAGTCTCCTTAGACACATGGCTGCCAAGAGACCTTTAGTGGCGGCCTTGGCCATGTGTTCCTTGAACCTGAGCTCCGTGTCCATGATTACCCCTAAGAGTTCGGCCGTCGCCTTCGGCTTGACTTCCTCTCCATTGATCGTGAACGGCGCCTCGCTGGTGCGTTCAGCTACGCGCGTGAAGTGGACAATTGTTGTCTTGTCATGTTCAAACGTCGCTCCACTGCGTTTCCCCCACGCCAGTGCCCGGTCGATGATGGCTTGTATGTCGTCCCTGTTCGCCTCCACCGTCGGTCCCGTGACCCAGGCTGAATAGTCGTCGACAAAGGCTATCGAACCGCCTTTCGAGTCAATCTTGCTTTGCACAAGGTCTGCATTGAAGAACAGGAAAAGCACAGGCGAAAGCGGCGATCCTTGGGGAAGGCCGGCTTGCGGCAGCTCCCGTTGCTCTGACGTGTAGTCGTTCACCACGATGCTGGCTGTGCGATTGGAGCAGAACGCGCTTATCCATTGCACCAGCTTCTTCGGGATGCCTCTTGCTTCCAGCCTCTGTAGCTGTCTGTCCTTGAATACACCGTTGTACGCGCCCTTGATGTCGAAGCTGACTAGGCTGACCACCCTGCGGTTCCGCCACGCCTTGTACACTTGTTCTTGGGAGAGCAGCAGTGCCTGCTCTGCCGACCGTCGCTTCCTTGCCCCAAAGTGGTTTGTAGGCAGGAGCCCGAACGTCTCGGCGACGTATGAGATCCTGTCCGCCACCACTGCTTCGAGCACCTTGCCAAGCGTCGACAGCAGCGAGATCGGTCTCCAGGCCTTTGCGAGCGCGTAGTCGCCCTTGTCCGGCTTCTTGAGCGGGATGATCTTGGCGCTCCTCCACTGGTCTGGTAGCTGTCCTTTATTCAGTGAAGTGGCCAGGGTATCGCACAGTATTTCTCTAGTAATGTACTCACAGAACCAATCACCTGTAATCCAATTCTTTCAGGCAAGACGCACGAACCAGAGGTACTTATGGGTACCTAGGAATACATAATTTTATTGGAGGGGTCAGAAGTGGTCGAAATGCTAATGTACATATCGTTTTGGGCTCCAATGAGGCGAACTATATGCCTCGTGTATGGGTCTCCTACCTACAGTCTCCCCCCAGTGCTCGGCTTGGTCTGATTATGGACTGATCCTGAACTGCCCAAGGATCTGGGTTTGCTCCATGAACTTGACGACCTTTGCTGCTATTCTGCGCTCGCTCAATAATGCACAGGAGGCGGCGATCAACACATATGATGAGTTATGCCTCAGTGTGCCATCGCTGTCTCAGTCTACGGACTGTCCAGGGATCAACCTCCGCTCAATCTCCACTACCTCGTATGGACTTACGTTGCTTTTGGTGAACGATAGTCTCTCCACCCTTACGCCATGGTGGTCATACATGGCTTCGGTTAGGTTTAGTACTATCTCGCTCGGTACAATGATGCGGAACCGGTTCTCAAATAGGGTTGCTTCCTCCGTCTGGCACTGGATTCTCATCTAAGCTTGAGGGTATTTATATGGCGTAGCGGTCGCTTCATATCACGGGACATCACACCCGCCCGCACCGCCGAACATCATGGAGCTCGAACGTCCTTTAACCACAGTTATAGCTATTGTTGCCATCCTCCTTTTGACAAACTCTATTGATACGCACCCAACTCTCAATTCGTACGCACCCCCCCCAATATTCAGCCACAATGCCTCCGACATCGCCCCGTGAGCTATGTCTCCGGTATTTCCAACAATGCGGCCCACAACCATGGAAAATAAGACAAGACTAGTCCTAACTTAATTGCAGCTACCTTTGGTGCTAAGGTAGTATTGAACTACCTTAATTGTTAAATTCCTCCCCGGGTAACTTCCTAATCCGTTGCAACAGTAATGTTATCCCCAACCTTTTCTTTTCCCGTTTCCTTTGCAGGCGACGACTCTGTTATTTCCGGGTTTTCTTCCACTTCAAGAGCAATATGCCGCTCAATTGGCTTGTTCGTATCTTACTGTCTCTTTGCCTGTTGACGAGCAGCTTGAGTTGTTACTGAAACAGCAACTTTACGCTGCGGTATGATCATTGCTCTGTAGACTTGACGGAGGTTCACGAGCCCAGTACCCCACGTCGACGACGCCAGAGCCGACAGGGCAGAGAGTCGCTTCGTGGCGCCTTCTTCCACCTTCTCCCGGTGGTAGTCCCAGCGGAGTCTGGTATCCATTTGGATGCCAAGATATCGGCAGGATGGTGAGGCTTTGATCGTTGCATGCGGCAGGCGGAGGGCGTGGGTGCAGTTCATCTGTCTTCGTTTTTTTTTTAATAACATCACACAAAAAGGTAATCACTACACACGCAACTTCTTATTTCTGCTATTGAATTTCGCTTCACTATATCAACCATCTCAATTATCTATTTAAAAGCCCCGGGCGATGCGAATAATAGCACGGTGCCACAACTTGAAGCACAAATACGTCGAGGAAGTGTGGTCGTAGCAGCCGTATAATATATCATGGAGCGAACAAGCCTTGCTACAAACTAAATACACTAGGCTTCAATCTAATGACATCCTTAATTCCCTTGCTCGCTGTGAAAAGACTGCCACAATGCCCAATTGATCCTATGTTCAAGAAACCGACTTGTTTTCATCCCTGAGAGGGACAGGAAGCCTTGATCCTATATTCTCCAAATTCATTATGAACGATGATATTGTTGATCTTTAACAAACTTCGGCCAAGTGTTAGTAAAGACAAGGTATTTGATGCTTGCTTCAGCGTCATGGAAGACAGTGACATCAAAGCCGTCGGGGATATCACCCCAGTATAGGGTCTTGTCTCTGATGACTTCCGTGTCATTAATCGACCCGGTTATGATACCAGTCTCAGAACCGTGAGATGACGCAGAAGGCCGCCTGACACTAGTCATAGGAAAGGAGTCAAAGGGCGTAGCCGGATCAACCTCGTGCTTGTCGCCATAGAGAACGCGGGCGGACGACTCGAAAATACACTCAAGCCTCTTGAGGTCTTGAGAGGAAAGATTGATTTGGAATTTGGCATCCCGGGAGCTGATGAAGTCGATGTAGATTCGGAGAGCGCTGTTGAATCGTTCGCGGACAAGTTCCTGGACGTCGTCGTTATCCTTAAGTTTCTTTGGGTCGAGAACTGCCGGAGGAAGCGAAGACTTCCACTCAGCAACGGCTCTCAGGAAGGCGATGTTCTCTCCAGAGAAATCCCGGAGGGCAGAGAATTTCTGAAGAGGCCCAGGGTTGCGCTCAAGGACATACTCGAGAACCTCCATGGTGAGGATACTCACACCAGAGCCGCTCGTGGTGGAGCCGCTCGTGGTGGAGCCATCCTTCGACCATGCGGTCAAAAATGAGCCAGCCGCCGATGTGGAGGCTGTGGTAATTGACCTTGAGGCCTTACCGACATTCCTATTGAGTTGCCATTGAGCGATTGACTCGAGGGCCTCTTGACGCAGAGCCTGGTATCTGAAGACTTTCCAACAGGGAAGGAAGATGGTGAAGACCTCGAGCATCATGATCGAGAGGGCAATCCTTGAATAGAGTGAGCTTGGTATCTCCCCCGTTAATCACATAGATATTGGGATGGCTTACCATTGAGGAGGAATCCAGAAGTTATCAACGGCAGACATAGGAGGGACATATAAGGCAATAAGCCACAGAGGAGTAGCATGAAGACTGCTTAAGCTGTCAGCATAGAATCGACCATTTCATGTTAGGAGATACTAACCTCGAAAGGCAGCAAGCAATAGTTTGGGTCCTCCATCCCTGGGTATCATTGATTCCACGAGCTTGCCAGAGAATGTAGGGAGCGACTATCCATGCCCAGAAGAACTGCCAAAAGACAGATGGCCACCTAGAAGGATATGTTAGTACTGGGTTGCTCCAGGAAATAGTCGACACTACCATTCCCAGCCTCTGCGCATTTTAGACTTCTGAACGTCTTCCGTTCCCGTAACCTCGGTGCCCGGGATGCCGAAGAGAGGATGGAACTTTCTCGAAATAAGGTACATGAAGATTGTAAGCAAGAGCTGGCTTTCGCGTCAGCAATTGAAATGTCAACATCACCTTGCAAGCTGCATTACCTGAAAGATCATGCCCGCTCCCACAAGCACGAGAACCTTTCTGGTGTGGTTGAGAGATCGAAAGCGGCAGAACAAGGACTTGGACTTGGCAGGCTTGGTCTTGATCGAGGCAGAGTCTGAAGCGAAGAGTTCCTTCTGGGCCTTGGCGACATGGAGAAATCGGCTGTTGGAGGCGTGGAATAGAGCTATACCGCAGGGAAGGTAGATGCTCATGATCCAGTACTCGACCTCGGGTGCAGCGAGAGGGAACCAGACATACCCGGTCTGGACGGCGCCCCAGTAGAGATGGAGCAATGTGATAGCAAGGAAAGATAGCGGTAGGCCTCGAATCCTCAATATGGGCATGTCGCGACGACGCCACAGAAATAGCATGCCGCCTGCGACGATCATGGTCCAGGAGAGGGAAAACACGATCCAAAAGACGCCGAGGACGTTGAGGTTCGCCCGAGGCTTGGCATTGGCCTCTGTCGAGTCTGACTCCGCCATATTTGCGAGCGAAGAAATGTGAGAAGTGGGAATCAAAGAGTTAACGAGGTTTCTCTGAAAAGGAAGAGGTAAGAAATGAAGTTGGTCAGATTATGTGGCCTGGAAGCAGAAATGGAGATGAGGGCTTTTAAATATCTGGTTGACCACGGGGTCCAAGAGGTCTGAGAACTTGAACACCACCGACATGCAGTGAACAGTCACTAGCACTTAGCAAATCTACTAACCAAGTCGGGGTGATGATCACCAGGGGCGCCTAGGCTCTCACGGTGCAAATGATCCTGCCTCTTTTCGATGAAGAGGCTCCCCGGCTTGTCATCCCACGAGGCTTGGATGTCGGCCACACCATCATCATATTTGTCGGAAGCAGCTCCAGCTCCCCTGGCGCATGAGCATCGTAAATGGCTGGTAAAAACGCCACCATCATGGATGATAAGGTTCCGGGATCGCCCTGGCAGAAAGGAGACTTTTCCCACATGCTACCAGGGACATGGTCTCTATTGCGGAGAGAATCTCTTCGTCTTTGCTCCGATGGTGAGCCACTCAGCCACAGGTTGCAGTGCAGCGACTCAGCAAGCACCCATACTCTCACGGGGATGGTCACGCAGGACAAAGGGAAAATGGTCGTAGGTCGATAGGGAAAACAGCTCCCCGCGGAGATACTGGTACTCGCCCGAGATATACAAATAGCAGTCAATATTTCTCACCAAGGTCACTCTATCCAACAGTTGCTTGGCAAGCCGCGGCGCTTGAGCTTCCGAAAAAGAGCATCGGTATACCAGCGCTGATCGACTCATAAATTATGTCGTCATGCTGTCGTAACTTTTGAATTGTTTCCCAACGTCGCACTAGCTGAGCCACCAGCTCTCTGGAGTATAGCGTGAGCTTTGATCCTGTGGCCTACGCCGACATCCTGCCTCTTGACAGATCAAAGCGGTCCGCGACTAGTTCTAATCTGTACGCTTTCTCCCTTTCAAGACCAAGCGTGGACAGCCCTATGGGGGTTTCCAGAGGCGTAGCAGGGAGTTGACATCCCACGGTGCTGTCTGATCGTTCAACACGTCGAATTCTCATCCGTTCTGCAGCCACTCATTAGCCCTATCAAACGCACAAGTGTGCCGAGATGCCCGTGGCTATGACCGCCGGTGTGAGGCCAGCTGGAACTCGCCCGCCCTTGGGTCAGTGCGCTACATGTGCTCTGTTGTGTGTACAGGTCGATGCACCCCGCGAACTCTTGATGTCCACGCGCACGCCACCGCGTGGATGTGATTAGCTCAGGAACCGCCACCAAGGCCAGGGCGTGACAGAAAGCCAGACTTCTAAAATTATCTTCCATGGACACCCTCAACTCGACGCCACAGAGTCCCCTCGTGTATAGCAGTGCCGGTCGCTTTGCCAAGCAGGGAGGGTCGAAGCACACCAAGGGATTAGCCCAGGAACCGCCGCGCTAAAACCAGGGCACGCAACCGCTAAGTAGATAGCAAGTAACATTCGAGACTGCTAAATTTATCTGCAGAGCATCCCCTCCTCCTAACTGGTGGCATCGTGTTCACCAACAAAATAGCTGTCCCTCCCTTCCCTTGTGATGCATCTTGAACCTTCCACCGGCGGCCGGCGGGAGACAGCCCAGGCAACATGCATCCCTAGCGTCCCACCTGCTTCGTTGCGCTCCACTCTTAATGCTGCATCTTGACATTGGGCGGCTGCAACCCAGCGCCAACGTTATTCCTAAACATCGACAATGAGAGACGCCCCAAGCTTCCAGTCCTGTAACACGCAACACCTCCACCGCCAGTGTGTGGAAATTTCACGTGTTATGGCGAGAATTACCGTGTTTCAAATCATGTACAGCAGCAGTAATCGATATTGGCATCCAGTCTACCAACCAGAACTGCCGAAGAAAGTATTCGGAATTTACTGATTCCTCAGAGCTTTTGAACAGGGATTCCCAAGTGCCGGAGTTTTATCACATGCATGGCAGCTATGCTAATGAGGGTATGAGAGTCTAACGCTATGTGTGGCTCAGCTGGCTGAATAACGTCTTGTGAGAGCATAAGACTCTGGGAGCTATCTATATTCAGAACATATCTTTTGACTTGATTTTGAAGCATAAAAAGGTTGATTCGAAAATTTGTCACTGTGGCTTGCGATACGAAACAACGCAACTATTCGTATCCCTAGGCTGCTCGGTAAACTCCGCTGACTTATCTATGCATGTATTGGTTAGACATCGGCCGCTACAACGTTGTGCTCACGCATATGCCGGGTATAGGAAAAGCCAACGCGGCAGCAGTCGCCGCTAATTGTCAGGCAAGTTTCCCAAACGTCAAGCTTGCCCACCGTAGTTCACCAAAGATGCTGAACCAAATCTCAACGTTCAACTGATTGCTGTGGTTGGTTCGGAAGGTGCCGTTGCAATGCAGATGGCTTACTGACGAATTCGTGCATGCACCCGGCCCGTCAGACACATGTCCTTCAGCGGCAGCACTTGCAGACCGTTTCAACCAGTGCCTGGCTACTGGTCAGCTTTGGTGGGCAACATCCAATCATAATTTTTTTGGTCTCAGCCTCAACGGCAACTATTCAAACCTTAACCTCATGCCTGCTTCTTCCGCGACGATCGACTCACCCACGGAATTATCTTGCGTCGTGGCTCGTCTCAAGTCTTTAAGTTGCCAGGCCAGCGCGTGCTATGCCGAAAGGTGCCCGCGAGATTCTGATGATTTGTGACTTCGCGAATCCATTAACTAGTGAATGATCTCCAATTTACTCTTGTTAGATTGGACTATGTATAGAGCATGTGCCGGGCGCTGCCTGAATAGGAAGGCGGTCAGAGCAGCCTATTGGCTAGATGCCTCAGGCCCCCACTTTTAGTAGTGACTGCAACACTTACGCGGTCACGGCCGGGTGACCTCCCGGACACACACACACAATACACAGTGATCAACGGCTAAGTCATCTAAGTGCCACGCTAGCTTTCCGACAACTCTACCCTGGTGCATTCGTCATTCATTTCTGCGAGCGCATTCGGGCTGGCCGAAGGCATGCTGGCGCCTCCGTGGAATATGTCTTTCGGAATGGCGTTCGTGGAAGCCGACGTCGCCAGACCTAGCAAGTTCGCCTGTACAGGTCCGAAAACTCTTTGTGATAGTAAGTTCCCGCGCGAATTGCATGGGCGAGGATCACAGGCGACGGCACCGCGATCAGACATGCTCAACAAAGTTCATGTGCTTTCTCGTATACGGCAAACTCCGTACGCCACCGAAGGACAAGCTCCCCCAGTAATCTCCCAGAAAATGGGAACTATTATTGCGATGATCGGTCTTCGCGTATAAACTAGACGATGCAGGTTGTCTCATTCGCCACAAAGCCCGCATTTGCGTCAGAGGTGATCTTCAAGACCATACCAGCGAAGATATCTACGCAGCAACCGGCGCTTATCGAAGCTTTCGGATCCTGATGGCTCTCGTCTGTGCGTTCGGGCTGATATGTCATCAAATTGACTTCAAGAATGCCTTCATCAACGCTGACATGGACGAGGAGGTCTACACCACATGCCCACCGGGATATGGTCAATCAGGAAAGGTCTGGAGACTGCTCAAAGCGCTCTACGGTCTGCGTAAGTCACCAAAGCTCTGGCTCAGCGAGCTTGTCTCGTTTCTTCAAACTCTGGGATTCGAACATTGGCCAGATGAACCCTGTATCCTCATCAACAATGAGACCCATTTCATTCTGTTTCTTTACGTGGATGATCTTCTCATCATCGCACAACCTGAATACCTTCAACAAATCGACGAATTCAAAGCAGCAGTACACAGCAAATACGGGATCAAGGATTTGGGCGAAGCAATCTCCTTCCTCAACATCAGAATCCTTCGAGATACCAAAGCCAAGAAGCTCTGGATCTGCCAGGACGGATACATCAACAAACTCTGTGTCAAGTTCGAGATTGATCAATCAATGAGAACGGCAACTCCTCTCATTTCATTAACCACTACTAACATCAGCTATTCGGATTTAGCTTTCTAATGATCGTCCTCATGATTAATACGCGTCGGGAGCACTGGGGATGGTGCATATTGGTCATTTTTGGAAGTACTTATTAGATTACAGAATCTCCTAACGTGGTCAAGCTCAAGCTCGGAAACACACGGAAATCCTTCATCATCAAGATGGACATTCGTATTACTTTTTGTAATAAGCTTGTAGATCCTAGTCTGGATGTAAGTTCACGTACCTTCAACTCTGGCTCTGTGGAAGGCAAGCTGATTATGCAGCAGTCCTTATGCGTCATATGGGCTGAAAGAAGAGCCTTAAGCCTTTTGAACTCCTCTTGGAGACTATGTATCTCGACGGACAGCACAGCATTCCTCAACTTCAGCCCTTGCAGTCGGGCCTCTACGGCCGGTTTTGTTAAGCCGCAACGAAGGAGATCGTCGAAACTCTGGTCGCAAGCCATCCGAATCGACGCGCGAGGCTGTTTGTCGTGATCTCTTCAATAGTACGAAAAGTCGCTGCGTTCGAAGCACTGCCGTCAAGGGTTAACAGAAGTTTGTTAAGAATTTATATCATGAAGTATTACCTAGGTCTGCTCTAGAGTCTACTGTACCTGTGGAAATAAGTATGTGGATAGGGAAGGGTGTCATTATGACATTGACGAGCCCTTATATAACGTCTTTTCTACCATAAATATACGATATCTACATACAGCTTGCAAGTATTGCGCCTGGTTGTCAAAGCGCGGGAAACTCAAGTCTCGGTAGTGTTATACTCCGAGTGCAATGCCTGGATCGCATCTTGCTTTGGTCCCCTAGGGGTTGGCCCCGCATCCTCGAGCGCTGGTGTGGTGCACCTAGTCCTGTCTGGTTCAATACGCTCGATACCCGACGGTAGATACGCTCGTGACCCCCCGTTACTACGCACTGACTTGGTAAATGGGGTTAGGCTGATAGCCAACGCCCCGCAGGTGACTATCGTGTTGGGTTAGCCCCAACACCGAACCACTTAGCCCAAACTATAACAGCCTTTGACCAGCTGTCTCTCCAAGCCCCGCTTGCTCCCTCAGCTTCCATCCGTGTGCGTGGCAGGCATGCGTTCCGGCCACGAGGCATCGGTCCGGTATGGGCCATTGCAATAATTTATCTAATGCGTCGCGTTCATCTGGTCGGCGATAAAAGTGGACTATTGTGATATCGTTGACCAAGAGCCATAGAATATCTCGGGTCACAGATGGCCGCTTCTGGCTCGGCGAACATGCGGGGCCGGAAGCATCCTAGATCAATACAATCAGATTTGGGATCCACCCTCTATTGAACACTATCCCTGTGATCGAATTGACCGTACGGTATCCAACACCTTCCTATTGGCTATTTGTAATCAGGAGAATGTCATGATCTTGTCAGAGGCGTCACCATCTAGCACTTGTAATTGGTAGAGACCTAACCACCGGAGCCGCTAATTGTTGGAGACAAATTGCACGGGCCAAAAGCGGAAACATCTCGCCCGGCCCTACGGAGGTGCATTTCAAAAGTTTTGACCCGCCAAGCCACTAACTGACGCCACCTAACGCCACAAAACTGGTTGGGAACCCCCGCACCAAAAATACCGTGTGCGGCCCTTTTCCTCCTTCTCCTCAATTCCTCTGACCGATCATTCTAAGGATGTCACATCCAAATACCGATATTGCAACCCGGGCCCTAGTCGTTGCGTGGAAATGCCCTTCCGGCGGCAAGACCACTGCAGAAGTAGCAGGGATAACGGGCCTTTTACCCCGTCAAGTCAACCGCATTTATGCCCGAGCTTGTGAGAGGGGCTTTGATCCAAATGTACGGCCAGTGACGATTAAAGACGAATTCCTCCAAGATGCCAAGCGCTCAAGGCGCCCAAAGAAGCAGACTGAAGAGACCATACAGCATATCGTCGCTAAGGTACGCCGGGATCGATATGGGAGGGAAAAAGCATGTGCTGATATTGCTGGGGAGCTAAGCCTCGAGGGGTTCAATATCTCCAGTGTTACGGTATGGCGAATCCTACGGAAAGCTGGATTCAAGAAGACCAAGCCAACGAGGAAGCCTGGATTGACGAAGAAGATGAGAAAGGAACGGCTTGACTGGTGCCTCCAGCATCAGGATTGGACTTTAGAAGATTGGAAGAATGTCATATGGTCTGATGAGACTTCTGTTATCTTGCTCCATCGCCGCGGCAGCTATCGTGTGTGGAGGAAGTCTGATGAGGCATTCGTACGGAGCTGTATTCGAGAGAGATGGAAAGGGGCTTCTGAGTTCATGTTCTGGGGCTGTTTTTCTTATGATAAGAAAGGCCCTTGTTACTGCTGGGGTCCAGAATCAGCTGCTGAGAAACGGGCTGCTGATGAGGTTGTGAAGCAGATGAATGAGGAACTTGAGCCTCTTATGAAAACCCAGTGGGAGCTTTCAAATGGAATGGGCAGGTTAAATCTACGGTCGTTACCTGGCCCCAAGCCGCAATGGCGATGGAATCAGAAGAATGGCAAGCTTGGGCGAGGTACGAAAGGAGGGATTGATCGGTATCGCTATCAGACGAAGATCCTGACCCCTTTGATGGTTCCTTTTGCTAAGGAATGCACCAAGGAGAGACCAGGCACAGTTGTTCAAGAAGATAAGGCCCCAGCTCACAGCCACTATATCCAACAACGGGCTTACGACCTCTATCAAGTTAGACGCCTCTTATGGTATGGGAATTCGCCGGACCTCAATCCAATTGAGCCAACTTAGCCCTGGATGAAGAGAAGGACTACTAGAAAGGGGGCTCCAAAGACCAGGCAGGAAGCTATTCAAGCCTGGAAGCTAGCTTGGAAGGAGCTAGACCAAGAGAATATCCAGAAATGGATTGAACGCATCCCTCATCATGTAAAGAAAACCATAGAGCTAGAAGGAGGGAATGAGTATAAGGAAGGTCGGGGAGATAATAAGGATAGCCAGAGCCAGAGCCAGGAACGTCAGAATGAGGAAGAGGATGCTTGGGAATAGGTCCATAGTAAATCAGGTGGTACTTGCTTTTTCCTACTTGTGGCGTTTTTAGCGCGGGTCAAAACTTTTGAAATGCACCTCCGTAGTCTGCTCGAAAAGGGTTGCACTGTTATCTCATTCTCTACTTAGGCGTCAATACGCTCGTTTTCTGACTTATCCCAGTCAAGATACGCCATCATTTCTTCTTTAGTCCATTCCCTAGAGCCTGTTAGTATCGTACAGCGCTTGGTCATCTGCTTCCAGTCAAGGCACCAGTCGTAGTCAGCTTTGCTATATCGTAAAGGCAGACCTTTCGTCTTCCGATACTGCTGGTTAGCCTTGAGGCTGCCGCGAGGCTGCGCCCTATACCAAGCATCTCTTGCCGCAACATATCTCTGATACATAGCCCGCGGGTCATCATATCTTAGTGCCGGAGCCGCTGCTGCTGCCGGCGCCTATGCTGCTGCCGGCGCCGTTGTTGATGGAACGGCTATTACTGCCCGCTGCAAAAACTCTGCGTACCGCAGAGGGCATGACTTTGATGTCATTATATGACCCAGTGTGTGGCATTTGCTGCATGTAGGCTGTGCCCTTGGCTGGAGTGCTGCCTTAATAGCTGCAAATGCACTAGGCTCCTGCCGAGTACTTGATTGTGGTTTAGTTAAGTGTTGGATTCACCAGCTGCGCCATTTTGGGCAAAAGTTTAGGTACCCCGCTTATTATTACAGCTTAGAATTATCCAGTAACGTACATGATAAGCTTATGTCACAGACAAGCATGTGTCACAAAAATCCCTCATTCTCTTCTCTTTACATTTGATCAATTGATTCTCAACCATTAAAGATGTCCCAGTCAAATGATGAAGCAAAAATTCTTCTTGCCCTGCAAGCCCTTCAAAATGATCCAAAATTAAGCATCCGAGGCGCCGCATCAATATACCAGGTCTGTCATAAGAAGCTAGGTCGCCGCCAGCGAGGCATGCAGTCTCGACGCGATTGGGTCCCTAAATCACGCAAACTATCTGATCTAGAGGAACAGATCATAGTTCAGTTCATCCTCGACCTGGATTCGCGAGGATTTCCCCCGCGACTGCGTGGTGTGGAAGAAATGGCCAACCGATTGCTCGCTGACCGCGACGCGCCACCCGTCGGCAAGCGCTGGGCTTCCAACTTCATCAAGCGACACAAAGAGCTCAAGACGCGGTTTTTTCGCAGATATGACTACCAGAGGGCTAAATGCGAAGACCCAACCGAGATTCGAAAGTGGTTTAAGCTCGTGGAAAACACAATCGCGAAATATGGTATCGACCTAGCCGATATCTACAACTTTGATGAGGTTGGCTTTCTAATGGGCATGATTGCAAGCGGAATGGTCGTCACAGGCTCAGAAAGGCGTGCAAGGCCGAAATCAGTGCAGCCTGGAAACAGGGAATGGATTACTGTCATCCAGGCGATCAATGCGGAAGGTTGGGCGATCGCGCCGTTCATCATAGGTGCCGGCCAATATCACCTCGCCAATGTAAGGGTTGGGGCAGCATGCCCAAGCCCCACAAAGACCTATTGCCAGTTGAGGCAAAAGATCAAGCGATTCCGAGTAGCTAGCGTTACTCGATCGTGCTGCACATCTAATGATAAGGCTAGTCCCGGCCGAGGTCTCTCCTCGCCGCTAACTCTTACAGCCAACTGGTACCGGGAAAGTAACCTCCCGGACGACTGGGCTATTGCAACATCTCCAAATGGCTGGACCGATAACGAGCTAGGCCTTGAGTGGCTGAAGCACTTTGACCGATGCACAAATACGCGATCAGTTGGTCGCTATCGTCTTCTGATCCTTGACGGCCACGAAAGTCACCACTCTCTCGACTTTGAGAAATATTGCCAGGCAAACAATATTGTTACGCTCTGTATGCCGCCTCATTCATCTCATCTACTTCAGCCTCTCGATGTTGGGTGCTTTAGCCTGCTCAAGAAGGCTTACGGGCAAGAAATCGAACATCTGATCCGATGCTCTATAACCCACGTTTCCAAGACCGAGTTCTTTCCCGCCTTTTATGCAGCGTTTCAGGCCACCATGACAGAGAAAAATATCAAGGCAGCTTTTAGAGGGGCTGGGCTTGTTCCTCTTGACCCGGAAAGCGTGGTATCGAAGCTTGATGTGCAGCTACGGACTCCAACGCCGGTTGAGGAGGAGGCCGGCCCCTCTACCGCTTGGGTTTCAAAGACACCCAGGACTGTCCTTGAGGCCCAAGCTCAGTCTGAATACCTAGATAGACGAATTAGAAGGCATAAAAGTAGCTCGCCAGAGTCAATTCTGGAAGCATTAAAGTCGCTTTCTAAGGGAACAAAGGCAATGATGCATGAGAACGCCTTATTGAGAGCTCAGGTCCGTGATCTTCAACAGGCAAATGAAACACTAAGCCGGCGTCGAAGGGCAAAAAGGACCAGACTACAGAAAGGAGGGGTGATGATAGTAGGGGAAGCAAGGGAAGTAATTAATCAGATGAATATAGATGGGCAGGTCGAGGGCGAATCGTCGAGAAGTGGTGGTCAAGGAGGGACGGCGCGACCGAGGGAAAGGCGCTGTGGAGGATGCGGCAAGACGGGACATAACGCAAGGACATGTCAAATAGTTGTTGCAATATCTGAAGAAGAATACAGCAATTGATTTTAATTGATTAGAGAGTTTGTTGTGCTTTTCTGGTGATTTCTGTTTTGAAGGTTGAGATTTTTTGTGACACATGCTTGTCTGTGACATAAGCTTATCATGTACGTTATATAACCCAACATTAAGCTAGCAGTTACCCGATCGGTGCGTTAACGAGGCTCTAGCAGCAATTGAGGACTTCCACTACGGCTAAGATGCCAATATGTATGGAAATGCTCAAGACTAAAGGGAAATTTTTTACAGGGGAGAGTTCCTAGCGAAGAATCTCTACGTCGACACTCTAGTCTAGGGTAGCCGCCGGGATCAAGGTTATAAGGTCCAACTTATGGAAATGCACCCAAAGGAGCCAGCTACATGGGATTTGTAAGATTTCCGTTGGTGGTATCCACCAGTAAAAATGCACAACAGTCATAGGAGAGGGGCCTTTTTGTCACGTGCGAAGTGAAGGAGGCGATAATCATTCCCTTTGCTGGGATAATATTTCTATGACGGTTACACCTCGCCCGGTCTCTGTAGAGATGGTGTCGCATTGCCAGCTACGGCAAAAGGGAATGCGCACTCCGCCAATGCGTAGTGCAATATTGGCTTATACTCTGAATGTGACAGATAGTGTATTTTGAATCCTCTTACACCTCAATAATGGTATAACCGATCTCAGAAAAGGCAATGATTATCGCTTCCTACAGCTTGCATGTGATGAAAAGGCTGCAATCTCCACAAGCATAACGTAGTCCCATGTACTAGCAGCAGGTTCAGGCTACCGGTACGTGATCTGATTCCCTGTCGGGGTCCATATGATGGAACAACACGATTTTCTCTTTGGAAAGTGTGCCTTGGCATTATGTTAACACAATCTGCCCTCAATCGGCGCATATATACATACTGTTACTCAAAACAATAACTTTTGTCACAGTAGAGGTTTGCCCTTTTGAATCAGAGTGACTTGATCATTGGGGAGGTAGGGTTTCCCGGAGAAACCAATGAGGAGCGTATTGTGGAGCCAGTTGTACAGTGCCGACCGCCAACTACGTCGCTGTTTCCAAGTACTGAAAAGGTTCCCGCACGGACCACTATGTGGCGCAAGTGTGGTTGTACCGTGCGGAGCAACAAAGCAGTTGTACATCTGAGGTGAGGGGCATAACAGAGTGATGGGCAAAAGCCAAAACTGGAGGGGCAAAAAATGTTAGTGCCACCTGACAGCAGTACGTCGTGTAAATTTGGATTCGCACTGCATGCGCCACAATAAGCAAGAGTGGTCCGTGCGGAAGCTCTTTCAATACTTCGAAACCGCGACAAAGTTGACGGTCGGCACTGTAGTGGCAATCCTGTTTCCAGGCAGCCCGGTGGTTGGGAACGAGTTTTCAACATCCAAGCCAAGATGCTGAACCAAATCTCAATGTTCAACTGGTTGCTGTGGTTGGTTCGGAAAGTGCCGTTGCAATGCCGTACGAGTTGATGGCTTGCTGACGAATTCGTGCATGCACCGGGCCCGTCAGGCACATGTGGTTCAGCGGCGGCACTTGCCGACCGCCCGGCCGGGTTGGGTCAACCAGCCAGGAGGTGTGTGCTTAATGTGCCCTACTAATCCCCTGAATGTCATGGCGCCGCGTGTGCCTGGCTACCTGGTCAGCTTTGGTGGCCAACATCCAATCATGATGTTTTGTCTCAGCCTCAACGCCAACTATTCAAACCTTCGGCAAACTCTGGCGCGACACAAGGTGGTGAACTCAAAGTCGCAGGAGCGCCAGCAGAACTCGACGTCATATCCAACCCAGATCGAGAGATCGCTATTTTCTCTTCAATGCCGAGATCCCGATTACTTCGAATATGATCAAGTTTTTTTTTTTATAGAAGACTATGTGACTACACTTATACGCACCTTCAATTGTGCCACTGTAGAAACCTGAAACCAGGCTTACTAGTTTCGGTCCAGTATCTCCCGTGCACCCCTTTTTGATCTGTTCTAACGCGCGGCACCGGTCGGATCATCAGCGAGCTAACGGCGGGGCGGGCCAAGGCGGAAGAGTGACTAAGGTTACACAGCCCGACTTGACGTTACGGAAATGCACCGCAGAGGAGCTTCTCCCTCATCGACGGTTGTGTATGTGTACTGGCAGACTACCACCAGCGGAAAGTTGCAGATCTTGTGCAGTTGGATCATCTTACCACGTCGATAATCCAATATCCTCGATCTCCACAGAGAGCAGTCGAGATGTCATCGTCGTAGAAATACCCCAGCAAAGGCAATGATTGTCACTTCCTCCTCCATACGATGCCGCCCCTAAAGGCACTCTAGCATCCGAGTTCGGGACCGAGGACTCGGATGAGTCAATCAAGCAGATATTGATGGAAGGCACCATCCAGACCGTAGAGGTAAGTTGGCCAGCTAAAGTGCAACACGCATTCACGGCACCTATCTAACTTAAACGCTTGTGCAGATGCCCGGCCGACAAGGCTCTACAAACGACTCAATGAGCTCAATGAAAGCTCATTAGGGCATTAGTGGACAGGCAAAGCTAGGAAGGGCAACAGAGGCAGGGTGGCGCATCATTCATTAATGATGATTGACTTCTTGGCGAATGATTGATAATGATCACTATCAATCATTTCAATGACGCTCTGCCTTACATAATGATCATTGCATTGGGAGGACGACAATGAAATGACGATTGGATGTCAGGCAACATGTCATGTTCCCGATATCCACATCTGACCAGGTCTGTCTTAGCACAAACACCCGAGAGAAACAGATGCGTTGGTGCTAAGAAAGAGGGGACTCGGAGGGGGAGGAGATTGCACACTACGCTACCTTGTGATCCATGATCCTAGCTTATCACCAAAAAGCGTAATTTAACTGTTGCTGTTTTCCATTGTGCAACTAACCATCTCTTGCTCGATGAGCTAGCTGCACCCGAAGCAATCGTCCCGCCTTCGCCAGCCAGTTCGCGTAGGACTGTAAGAATAGAAGCCACCAAGTGTGAAAGATTTCAGGTCGCTGCCGCTATTAAACTAAATGCAGACAGCTATCCCCCAACGAATCTCCTAACAATATCCACCAACCTCTTTCTCGTCCTCCTCCCACTAAAGACCTCTCCATGATCTAAATCTTGAAACCACAGCACATCCAGCCCGCCACCTTTCCATACTCCATTTTCCCAATTTCTAGTCTCCAGAGACCCGTCTTTTGCCTCTGTTTCTCTGCTGACTGATGGATTCCCTTTCCCGTCATCTAAAGAACCAAGCGCATACACATACTTTATCTAATTATTCCCCATATCACTTATTATTCAACGGCCCAACAAACAAGTCAGGAATTAAACTATATACAGGCATTGTTCGTGGACATTTTTGTCTTGGTAGCGGAGACGGGGGAAGGGGCGTCAACTCACTTCGACAAAGCTGCTACGCCCTACCCCGAATATGCTCTCAAATTCCCTCATTATCTCTCCAGGCTTCAGTTTAAGCTTGCGTCTTCAATTAAGGAAGATGGTGGTAGCAATGGAACAAGGCGGATTGGGGCTGGAGCTGGATAGGCCCAGACTGCGACTTGGTGCTAGGTCTATTTGTTAAGGCTATGCTGGATGTACCACCATTGGATGGCCGTGCGACTTAAGATACGTGCACATCTCTCATCGGGCTCATAGCAGTGACAGGCAGTTATCCTTCAACACAAAACCTCCTAACAATATTCAAAAACCTCCCTCTCATCCTTCTCGTGTCAAAAACTTGTCCATGATCTAAATCTTGAAACCATAGCACATCCAGCCCATTACCTTTCCATATTCCATCTTCCCAGTGACTAGTTTCCAAAATCCAATCATCTGCGCCTGTCAGATACGCCCCAATTGCTTTCGTGTTGACTACTATGTCGCTGCTAGCTAGCACAACAGTCACGCGATGGCCCTGGATGTCTTCCTTCCACAAGATATTATCAGCCCAGAAGAAGCGGCGGAATAATGTATGCGAGACGCCCATGTCCTTGGAGCCGAAGTAGGAGAGCAGGTGTTCATTAGCCTGGGTTGGCTTCCGACAGATCTAAGTGTTGAGGAGGTTAGTTGGGATTGTTAATAAGGATGTAGGGAAGACTTTACAAAGTTGTATGCTACATCAGGGAGATGTAGCAGGAAAGACACCGGATCAACAAACACAATCGGTCCAATCTTCTGTCCATTTTGAGGTCTGGAGGGAACTGGCCTGCACCGCGCGGGACCGCTGCTAGTCCGCAAACATCTGGTCCTGTACTTGCGCGTCTGTACCTACACTAGCCAGATGTGGAGCTAGCGCTTGGGTATGGGCGCCACGCAAAGCTGACAAGGAGAAACCTAGCCAATTCAGAAAGGTCGCGGGTTCCACTACTACTTAGTGAATGAGCTGACCCCGTACCCCGCCTGGAATGTTACCAGGTTTCCCGACTTTGCCTTGTTAGTGAAGGACCCCTTGAGAACAAGGGTTCATTAGACTTTCTTAGTAGACCCAGTTTAGAAATTGTCCGCTTCAACGGTCGGATCTACAAGATCATCTCAGCTGGGCCAAGGCGGGCCTAGACATGGGTCCTAGTGATAGTAGTAGTAGTAGATTTATTACGCCCGGGAGAACGGATCTCATAGGGCCATGGAATACGCTATGCTATTTACATTTCTGCCACTTCAATCCTGACCACAAAGTAAAGCCCCACTTTCTCTCACTGAATCGCTTTTCTTTTGGCCTCGCTTGACTCTCTCTGACAGGCTTGCTTGAAGGCCAATTTCTCCAAGTGTTCAGCATCCTATCCTCAGCAGCTGAAGCATGGTCTGTCAAAATGATGCTGCATTGTGTTAGTATTGTGTTAGTATTTTCTAGTTCTGGTTGTTAGTATGTTCAATTTTCCTCCCTTGGCCCTAGTCTTCCTGTCTCCATCGCGAATTTGATTGTTGCTCGCACCGCCTGTAGGTTAGGTGACCATCTTGGTCCGTCCAACGCCGACTTTCCTCCCAGAAAGAATGAGAGGTTTCCCATCTCGCTTTGTCCGATTCGCCGCATGCCTTCGCGTTGTGCATCCCACTTGCTGCAGCGAAAGAGAAAATGTTCCATCGTCTCGGTTGCCCGTCCGCAGTCACACAAGTCTGATTCCACCGCGCCGATCCTCGACAGGTAGCTGTTGATCCTCACCATCCCCGTGCGTAACTGTGAAAGCGTGTCTGCTTCGCGCCTCTTCAGTCCGTCGTATAGCACCTTTGTGTGTTTTCCTGGCAGCGCTTTGTCCATCCTCTTGGAGAAGCCGCCCACTCTATCCGGTAGCGCCTGATGCTGTTGTAGCTGCGCTCTCGCCAGTCTTGTCCGCGTCGATCGAGCTTGGTATGGCGGTATCTCTGCCGTACGTCCTTCTTCGGTTGCTCTCTGCGCCTGTCTCTTCGCCTTGGGTCCCAAGGGGAGCGCGTCGTCCCGGGACGGTACCCAGATCATTTTAACACTGTTGTTGCCTTTTCCCAGCCGTCGGATGTGGTTGTAGATTTCCCGGATGGCGCACTGTCCCGATTGTTGTCGCGGTCGCGCGATCGCCTTCAGAGCTGACTGGCCGCTTGACAGTATGGTAAGTCTTCGGCCCCGTAGTCCGTCAGGCATGCATCGCAATGCCGTCGCTATCGCCCCCAACTCGGCTGTGTAGGGGTTCTGGTCGTCTCGAGAGCCGAGGGTGACCGAGTACCTGGCCACGACTCTGTTCGCTTGCCCTGCTGCTCTGTGGCTAACGATGCCTCCCATGCCCACCAATCCTCCTTTGTCCGAAGCGCTGGTCGCGATGGTGATGTCTTCAGCACTATTGGCTGCCGATATCGCCATCTTCCGCTCTACCTCGCACACCAACGACACGCGGGCGTGCCACGGTGGTGCTGCGTAGGCTTCGATTGTTTCCATCCGCCCGATTCCGCTCTCGCCGAGGGCAAGCGCCAGCCTCTTCATCGGCGAGATGTACCTTCGACTCACTGATACTTTGAGTGTCGCTAGCGGGTGCTTCTTTGGCAGCGTGTGCATATTGATGTACAGCTTCATTCCAGCCAGAGCATGTCGCTCATGTACTGTTTGGATGTTGGCTTCCGCTTCAACTACTGCCCTCGCCACTGTCTGGAAGGCTCCCGTGATGGCCCGCGCTCCTATTTTCTGTGCCCTGTTGAACTCTTTCAATTCCCTTTCGCCGCGCGCATGCGCCCATACGACCGACGCGTAATCCATGGCTGGGGCCACGGCTGCGACGAAGAGTTGTCTGGCAGCTTGTGGTGGCAGCATCCTGAGTCTCCTTAGACACATGGCTGCCAAGAGACCTTTAGTGGCGGCCTTGGCCATGTGTTCCTTGAACCTGAGCTCCGTGTCCATGATTACCCCTAAGAGTTTGGCCTTCGCCTTCGGCTTGACTTCCTCTCCATTGATCGTGAACGGCGCCTCGCTGGTGCGTTCAACTACTCGCGTGAAGTGGACGATTGTTGTCTTGTCATGCTCAAACGTTGCTCCACTGCGTTTCCCCCACGCCAGTGCCCGGTCGACGATGGCCTGAATGCCGTCCTTGTTCGACTCCGCCGTCGCCCCCGTGACCCAAGCCGAGTAGTCGTCGACGAAGGCTATCGATCCGCCTTTCGAGTCAATCTTGCTTTGCACAAGGTCTGCGTTGAAGAATAGGAAAAGCACAGGCGAAAGCGGCGATCCCTGGGGAAGGCCGGCTTGCGGCAGCTCCCGTTGCTCTGACGTGTAGTCGTTCACCACGATGCTGGCTGTGCGATTGGAGCAAAATGCGTCTATCCATTGCACCAGCTTCTTCGGGATGCCTCTTGCTTCCAGCCTCTGTAGCAGCCTTTCCTTGAACACGCCGTTGTAAGCGCCTTTGATGTCGAAGCTGACCAAGCTAACCACCTTGCGGTTCCGCCATGCTTTATACACTTGTTCTTGGAAGAGCAGCAGTGCCTGCTCTGCCGACCGCCGCTTCCTTGCCCCAAAGTGGTTTGTAGGCAGGAGCCCGAACGTCTCGGCGACGTACGAGATCCTGTCCGCTACCACTGCTTCGAGCACCTTGCCCAGCGTCGACAGCAGCGAGATTGGTCTCCAGGCCTTTGCGAGCGCGTAGTCGCCCTTGTCCGGCTTCTTGAGCGGGATGATCTTGGCGCTCCTCCACTGGTCTGGTAGCTGTCCTTCATTCAGTGAGGTGCGGAACAGATGCATCACGCGTTCCTTGACCACCGGCCACAGTTGCTTCCACACTATCGCCGGCAGTCCGTCCTCTCCGGGTGCTTTCCACGCCTTGGCTGCCATGATTTTCTCCTCCACCTCCTCCACCGTCAAGTCCGGCATGGCCACTTCCCTCCGTCGCGGTCGTAACCCTTCGTCCTCTATGGTTGCTGGTAGCGGTGGGAAGAATGTCGTCAGCAGTTCTTCTGCCTGTTCCATTTTGTCCTGCGTTGTCGTCCCGTCCGCCCTTTTCAGCCGGGGGATTTTGTCGCCGACCATGTCGCCACCGGGTTTGAGGTATTTGGCCGCTTGCCAGATATTGGCCCTGTCTGCGAGGAAGTCGTCCCAGTGGGCCTTCTTCTGTCTTCTGATGGTGTCGTGGTACTCTTTGGATGCTACCTTCGCCCGGCTCTCTAGGTTTTCCTGTCTATGGCCTGCCCGCCGCTGTGCCCTCGCCAGGTTTCTCCAGTACGTGTAGGCTTTCCGGAGTCGAGTAAGGTCAGTTGTCCACCATCTCTTTGCGTATGGCGATGGCTTCGCTCGTGGGACCAGTGCGTGGATTGCGCCGAGGACCGCCTCCATCAGCCTGTCCGTCTGGGTCTGAACCCCGCCGTCCCATGGGAGGGGTGCTAGCTGGTTTTTCACTCTCTCCTTGATCGCATTCCACGGTGCGTTCTTGAAGAGCAGTCTCGGGCTCGCCGTCCTCTCCGGCGTCGTGAGGTCAAACTCTGTCCGGATTGCCCTATGGTCCGACCCGTGTTCGGTCCGGTGTATGCCGCAGTGGACCATCTCTTCGGCCAGTTCAGACGACGCAAGCATCAGGTCGATCGTGCTCTCCGCACCACCCCTCTCCCAGGTTTTCGTTCCCCTGGGAAGGAGACTGAGGAAGCCATGCTCGTCCATGAGGTCGATGATTGGATCTGCCTCCCCTTGGCGTCTGCCTGTCACCTCGTCACCTCCCCATAGCTGGTCGTGGCGGTTGAAGTCGCCTGCCAAGATCACGTCCGTTCTTTTCCCCGTGCTGTTGCGGAAACCCGTTATCGCCCTGTGCAGTTGCACCATTGCCGTGCGTAGGGCATTCTCATTTTTCCCTTCCACATACACCGATACCACCAGGACGTCCCGGTCGGGCAGTCGTATTATTGCTCCCGTCAGGTCGGCTGAGGGTATCGGCACCTGCTCCGCCTCTAGATCCCTGCGGATCCAGAGCATGCTGCGGATCGGCCATCGCGTCTCGTGTTTCTTCGTTGGTATCAATCTCGTCCAGTTTCTGTGGTTGTTCGGTGCTGTCACCACCTTACCATCCATGTTCAATGCGTATGGTTCAGCTACTGCCAGTACCGCGTAGTCCCGCAAGTCTCCGTCGTTCATCATGCTCAATTGCACCGCATCCCTCTTCCCCACGTTAAGCTGGAGGATCTGGAGGTTAGTGCACATTGCCATCATGTAGTTGCCGTACTCGGCAGTTGCGACTGAGCGATTCGTGTGGCCCTCTGCAGAGAACGCACTTCGGCTCGATCGCCTGGCACTGTGTGTGGCGGTGTCCCGTTTCCGCACATTTGCCGCATCGCTGGGGTCTGTTGCAGGTGAAGGCTTTGTGACCAAGCTCCCAGCAGTTGTAGCATTGGACCGGGCCTTGGCGTCGCTCGAAAACGTTGGTGCTGGCCGACTCCCCAGCGAGGTGAAAGTATCTCTCTTCCAGCAAGCGTTGCGCATCGCTCACCTTCGTAACGTAGATCACCATCGAGCCGTAGGATTTCCCATTCTCCTTGTCGCTGAGCCAGTGCATCTTGGCAATCGTCACTCCGTTCTCCTTTCCCAGCGCCTCCGCTGTGCCTGGCAGCACGTCGCCAGCTGAGTCCAGGACCGCTGCCCTGTTTGCGCCGTCAACTTTGACCGGATACAGCTGGTCCCTGAGGACTCTTGCGCCCTGGACTGCTGTCTTCTCTGCCGCTTCCTTGACGAGCTTCATCTCCGACTCGTCTCGGCAGATCACCTTAATACGGTCTGCGTTCTTTGCGTTCCTCACCACCGCTGCACACCTCCAGTCCTGTTGGCCCTCCTTCTTTCGCATCTCCTCCTCAATGGCCTGTCGAATTCCTCCCACTTGCGCTTTGCCCTTCTCCTCCTCGTTGACACGCGATGTGTCGATAGTGCAGAAGAGAGTATTGGTAAGTGTGGACGGTGTTGTTTGCATCGACGAGAGGGTTTGGACGTTGCTTGGCTGGCTTGACGGCGGGGTACGGGCTACGTCTGCATACGATGGGTGCGGGCTCGTCTGGGCGCTGTTGGCCTGAATACTTCTGGCCATCGCGTCTAGTTGCTCTCGCAACTGCTTTGTTTCTTCTGCCGCTTGTTCCCTCACCTGCCTGAGCTGTTCAATCAGCTGCTCGCGCATCTGCTTCATCTCACGTGCTGTCTCTTCCTGCATGCTTCTAGTTTCCTCGGCCTTTTTCCGGTCGTCGGCCGCCTCGGCCCTGACCGTCCGTATCTCCTGCTGCAGTTGTCGGATCATCTCCAGCTGATCGCTAATCACCTTTGTTGCTTTCTGCTGGTTCTCCACCAAAGCATCCCAGAGTCTCTCCAGCATCTGTTTCTGCTTGCTCATGAGATGGCTCGACGTTTCCTGGAGCATCGTCTGGAGCGTCGTCTGGAGCATCATCTGCATTGGCGATGAATCGCTGCGGGCCGCGCCATCCATGGCCTGCAATCCCTCGTCCGCATTGTTCCAGTCGTTGTCGCCTGCTGCCACTTGCCTTGTGCCGGCATTCTTCGATGTTCCGGCCTGGCTTGAGGCTACTTGCCAAAATTTTTGGGCTTTCGCGGTTGGTTTCACGGATCTCGACGAGCGACGCGTCACGGTCACCGAATCCCCACCCGCGACCAGGATCTCCTCGGCGGTCGTGTCCATCTCCCGGTGCCACGCTCACGGCAGCGCCAACCCGTTCTTTCGCCTAGAAGAGTGTAAAGAGTGTAAAGAGTGTCCGAAGGTGGTAGATTACGTTCCGAATATCGACTCGAGGTTTGTGTGGTCCTAGTGATACCCTGACTCGCTAGCTGCGTTTTTTCGGCATGGTACGGATACATCTGTTCCTATGCCAGTCACAATGAAGTCACACAGCATACCTCCGTACCGACTTGTGATTCCCTTATCTCTGTATTTGGGTAATCTACTAAACTGCTGTGTTGTCCTTCCAGGGTCCAGCGTCTATCTAGTACTCTAGAAAATAGTAAGGCTAATGCGACGAAGTTATACAAATTGTTCTCGGTAGGCTTGAGAATTATGCTTTAGCTGGCGTGTCGATGAGTGCGAGCTGCCATCGTCGTCGTCCACCAAGTCGTCACGATTCCGAGGTGACACAGTGACCCGCGTCTGCACAATTTTCGTGATCCCCTGGGGAAACCTCTGAGGCGCTTCATCCGCTGCCTCGGCTTCAACGTGCGTCCGATTTCCGGAGAAGTTGTTGTTCGAGGTTGTGGCAGCCCCGGACCTGTTGTTCAGTTTCGACTGTAATTCGGTGCCGCGTGCGTACGAGCTGTTGTCGCCTGTCGCGCGGACGACCTTGACAATTAGGGAAGAGATGTTCATCTCGATATGCAGCTTGAGCATGTACACCAGCGGGTGAAACTGGACGTAACTAGGTAAGGGATGGTAAGCATAAACCGCCGGACCAAAGAGCGCCGACGACGTACATAAAGCCATTTCCAATTGACATGCTGCCAATGAGGATTATCTGCGCATCATTGCGTTAGTATCGAGACCGCCGTAGCCGCATTCAGGGTTCGCTCACATCTAGACTCATCGATACCGCCACCATCATGAGGTTGAACCTGAATAACGGGACGTATTTTTCGAGGCCATTCGCGATTAACTTGACTCGAAGCAGATAGATGAAGTAGAGGTGTAGGCATGCGTCGATAATCAAGAATAGACCCTTCTCTATTCGATCGTAGATTTCGTTGACATGGACCCATATCGGGGATATTTGCAGACGTGCAGGAATCCATACGACGAATACGCTGATATTAATCAGGCCCAGAATGACAGCGGTAACCCATCGGATCTTGGCTGCGTCGCGCTTGTCGACCATCAAGAGAGCGATTCGATTAATGATGATGCCGCAGATGCATTGGATCTGTACGACCCAGAGGCACACTGGGAGCGATTGTTAGCAGATTTTCCCCTTTCTTTGGACGGACTCTACGGACAGAATGCAAAATATATCCAAAAGCTGTACAGCCTCGTCAGCATCGGAAACTCCATCAACGCGCAGTAAAACTCACCTTGGCTCGATTAATCCGCGAATGAAGACCCAGGAAAGAACGCCAATGACCATGGATACTACCCATTCGGCCCATATCATATACGCGTAGGCGTGTAGGCGACGCGACCGTCTCCATGTTGCCCACGTCTGTTTGAACGCCTTGGTACCCGAAAAGACTCCCGTGGCTAGGGTAAAACCCCAGATGATGCTGGCAATCAACAGGTCATTGAGGCTGGGAGCGACTACCACGTAGGTATCCGGGACAAGGAACCCCGCCATTGTCAGAATCGAAAGTCGGAAAGTCGCAGTCCTCTCTAGACGGTGGCGCTTTGGATGGGAAAGAGTGGTTCAAGAGTTGGTCTTGTTTCATGCCGATGATGGAGTTAAAGCAGATTATATCTATGCGATGGCGACCCTGCTCCTACGTACCGGTAGTACCATGAAGAGTAGAGGTGTGTCCCTTGGGGCCGCGAGGCTCCGCATTCTCTCGATGGCCGGGTTTCTAGATTCAGTCAATGCTCATTACTACGGAGCGATGGCAATGACGGATGGGATTGTGTCTGCGGCAGTTGATTTTCCGGATCCTGGAAAAGCGCTAGGAATCCTTCCCCGGCAGTGGTACCCTGGCTACATGGAACGCCTCGGTGACGATCTCACTTTCCATGGATGGTGTGGAACAGCGGAGTACATTCCAGCCTTGTTGATCCTGTTTCGCAAACCAGCGCCACAAACTCTCACCCTCATGTCTCCATTTGTGGCAGCTTCCAAGCCCAAATGCAGAAGTGCCTTCCGCGGATTAAGGCGCGGTTCGCCCCAGAAACCCTTGAGAGTGGCATCCATCACATCGTCTCCTCTAAGACTCAAGCACGGTTCACGGAGCGTGGGGTTGAAAAGCGGGTGGCTGACTGTCCATCCCCACCTCTTCTTTGTGCAAGCCTCGAGAGTGTTCACCCATGACATACCAGTGAAGTAGCCTGTTTCGCTAGTGTTAGATCAAACCGCAGCGTCTAAAAACTTCTATGTGCAGACCTAGAGTAGTGCCTATCCACAGTCAATCGCCGACTGAGGGCTGTCTGTCTGCATAACGGCTGTCTCGAAGCGACATTTTGCAATTTGTTAGTAAGAGCTAGAACATTGTGCTACCGCAGTGCTCGAGTCCGCTAGCCTCAACGCTTGTTAAGGCCAGGCAGGACAGACCCGGTAGTGGATTCCTGCTTCTCCCCTGAGCATGTTGGGAGAAGACTAAAAAGTCCTAGTACTAATACGGACAAGATGTCATAGCTAACGCTCAATGCACCGCAAGGTCCTCGGCGAAAAAAATTATCGTTTCACGCTGCCATTCCGACGGATTTGTGGAGTAAGCGTCGGCGTCGTTCTGATCGGCGTATGACATCTGCAGGGGACCGCGAGAGTGAGCCCCTCGACTCAAAATGCATGAGTGCTGTGCGATGTGACCCATCCCTCAGGTGTCTCTCACTCCCCCACCTTCCCTGCACCGCACTGGCGTGAGTACCTATCAGCTTGGGTCCAAGGGGGATCAGTGGAGAACCGAGCGTGCGCTCGCTCAGCTCCAGGAAAGGCTTCTACCCAACCCAACCAGGATCCCGATAATCGTCGATCCCGCCATTGGCTGACCGGTCTGTCGGGACGGCCAGCTCTACCCGTCATAATCTATTGGCCGCCCGGGTGTGGAATTAGACTACCGAAGATTCACAGGCGAGGTCGGTCATAATAATATGACTCTCAAGCCCCAGTATTTGCTATGGTGCTAGTATCAAGTAATTTTGCCCCACCCACATTTTCCCCGATGATTACTGGCAGGTTTCTTCGGCATATTCCGTTGTCCCCCTAACCACGCACATCACAGGGCTCACATGCAAATAAGCTTTGTAGGAGATGCAGTCGGCGCTCTGTTGCGGGGAATTGTGGGGGGCGCTAGTGAAGTGCATTCTAGCGCCGCGGTGGCACTTGGCCGCATAAGGAAGGATATTCGTACAGCGTCAACTTAAGCCAAGATAAGCAAAGCTGTTCAGAAGCATGACAGGTTTTCCAGACAAACCCTGGATTAGCGCTACAGGTGTAACTTCCCGTCTAGTCAAATCACTCTGGGTGCCCGAGCTTCTTCCTTAGGACTTGGAGAACGCTAGTCACAATACCGTCTTGGAAATCGAATCTTCACCAATAGAGACGAAACAGTCCGAGTCGAGAGAATCTGAATCGGGTTTGATGTATCGGATTCTAGGGACAAACGGAAATCAAAGTCCATTAACACGGGTTGACCGATATATCGGAGAACAATCCCCCTTTTTTGGGACCTGTAAGTTAATATCCTACCCTGAGTCAGGAACCGACTCATGTTTTCGGCATTATTAGAGGCGCGGTGATCGCTACTGTATATGTGCATATGGAAAGTCGGCAAAGCCGGAAGTTTCTAGCATCCCGCCCAGGATCCCACAATGCAGCTAAGGTCGGGGAGTCGTTCCATCTTACTTTTCCTGTTTAACTAGGACTCTCCCGACGACGTTGGCTCGACGTAACCACCCTGTAACGAGGTTTGTGTAAACTCTCGAATCCAGGGTATAGTTGTGCACGGAGTAGTCAAGGGAGCTATCCAGTCAATAATGCTTCCGACCAGGTTGTGCATTTCCACTCGGATGGCCCCGAATAGATGACTGACAAATATCTTCATGGATTTTGGGTTTGTGGGCCCTGATATCAGTCCCTAGCGCCTCCCAGCAGCCCTCTGCCTCCTCTGCCCAAGCGAGGCTAAGCAGATGGACAACTCCAGCGACGGTCGAACGACAACCTTCTCTCGTCGGCTCAACCTCAGGGAATCATCGGCTTTAGCCTCCGCCTCTTACAACAACATGCCTCTTGACTTCGACCGGTTCCATAAACAACACGACCCACAGGGTCGACCCGGACGCCAAGGACATGGTCGAACAGACGCCGCTGTGGCGGGCGGCCGAGAACGGGCACGAGGCGGTCATCAGGCTGCTGCAAAGGCGTCCTTAACCACCTCCCCGCCCACCACCTGCCACCCGCCATTCGCCATTTTTTATATACTCCTTATGCGTGGCAAATGGAGGGCCATAGACGGTGACAAATTTTCTTAGTTACGTTGTAGAAGCAAAGGAATACTAAGCGGCAGCTGGGTCTTAAGTTTTATTATCATGAATTTGCTGAGTCATTTAGGATCAATAAGCATCATAGCCTTAATCCACAGAATATCTCTGTGACACCGAAGAAAATGGAGAACATCTGGTTTGCTTAGTTCTATATCCCGACTAAACTCTTTATCCCACTCCCCCTCAAGAACGGACTCAGACCTACATCCCCCAAATTATTAGTCGAGTCTGCCCTGATTTGCGCCAGCCGCAATGCTCGTTTGCCATCACTTGCATCCGTTCGCCCTTCCAGAAAGCATCGATCCTCGAAACAACCAGCGCAGTAGACGTGCTTGCATAACGTATGCATCGGGTTCTCGGCTTCCATCCAGCAAATGGTATCATCGCGGGCTGGCCTGACCTTCATACGCTCGTGCCGTCATATCGCCCAGAAAGAAATACGCTAATCGAAGTACCTTGCCGGGGTCTGAATCCGTAAATTCCATCTGCCGGCGCTTGTCCGATGGGGCAGGATAGATGCATAATCACTATTGCGACACAGCCAAAAGTCGACTAAGGTCGAAAGAAGTGAGGTAGAATGAATTGTTGAATTGACAGGTATCGAATTAATTACTAAAAAGCCAGCGCGCCGTTGTCTTCAAGAGCCAATCCAACACACGCCTCCATGTCGCAAACAAAGGAGAGAAATTTTTGAAAAGCGTCCAGGTTTGTCATGAAATCGGCACCCAGCGCCAAGCGTGGATCACCGGCGTAAAGTATCAAGGCGAAGAGAATATTTGCACCTCGTCACATCGCGTCCGGCGACAGCGGACGCTCAGCCCGTGGCCGGCATCCTCGGCAGCCATTGGTGTCTTGGCCGTCAGACAATGCGCCCCGGTGATCCATGACAATTTGCGGTGACTGACAAGTCGTCGGCGGTTGGAGAGCGGGGCAGTCAAAACTGTCTAGGACTCATCCGGGAGGCGCTGTGGCCCGGAGAAACGAGGCGGGAGGCCCTTTAATACTTCAGAATGATGTACAGAGCGTGGATGACACCGGGGATGAAACCTGAAACTGGGTTAGTATATCAAATTCGGGGTATGTTGATGTCCATAGGCGGAAGCAGGGGTGAACTGTAGGAACTTCGGAGTACTCGGAGGAAGAAATGAGGAGAGAGCCTTACCCAGAATGGTGAGCAGGATGTTGATTAGGAGGTCGGTACCGCAGCCACGCTCGAGGAAGACACCCACGGGAGGGAGGATGATGGCAAGGATGATCTTGCAGATATCGCTATTATGATAGTTAACATATGATGTCTTATCGCTTGAGCTGCCTCGCTGAAAGACTTGAGAGCCCGAGTCGAGAGCATCATCAGGAAGATGGCACCTTCGCGACAGGCCGACTGCGGAACTCTCGGGATGACGTCATTGCAAGGGCGACGGCGAGCTTACCTAGCGGTGAAAGGCATGTTGTCGGTTGTGTAGTTGTGAGATTACTCGAGAGCGAGATGTAGTTGATGGTTGTCGAGAGTGTTCCGCAGCCTCTCTCGATGGTCGAGACTCTCCCGTGTTTTATACACGAACTAATTGAACACTTGCCAATCAAGAACCGTATGACAGTTGCTCTTAGGGCGTCAGAAAACTTGAATTAATCGAGGAAAGGTGGGGTAACGGTTGATGGAAAGGTGCCTAATGCGTGTTCCCTATCCGACGTCATTTTGGACACAAGGTCCAGAAAACTGGCCTTTTCCACACACCCCTCTCCGTTCTGGGTTTTTTTTCGTTCCCACATCGTTCACTCTCTTGGCAATCGAACGGCCATCGTACTGATTGGTAGGACCCCGCTGTCACGCTGCCATGGCTCCCCAGCCCAGCCACGGTTCGACGGTATCGGCCTCAGTCAGTTATCCTACCCTACCCACCAGGCTATCTTACTGTCAGCTAAGGCTTGGGTCATTCTACCACGACTACGCTGGGAGCCAGCTTTGAGAGCAACGAGCGCCGCCGATACTGCGGTGGTATACTCCAAAGGTCACGTAGATGCCCCCTTCCCCAACCTTAAGACAATACGAGCTATGCCACATTGCCTGAGGCTAGCATGTCTGCGCTTTCAACTGGTACTCCCTGCTTCGAGTCGGACATATTCGATGCCACTCGTGAGCGCGAGGAGCAGTACGACCACTGGCTCGAGAACTTGCGCGTCATCAAGATCTTGCGCGAGTACGTCCGCGGCCGTCTCGAGCGCAAGGAGTTTGTCGAGGATGACGAGGAGCCCGGCCCAACAAGGATGCTGACGCCATGGACATCGACGTCGGGAGCCTTAAGATGAACCAGTCAACGCACGCTAATTCACTGAGAGGTAGGTATAACAGCCCTGGATCTAGACCATCGCACCGGCTCTTCTTCTTTTCCAATTCCTCACTCCAAGCGCCCAACAAATTCGTCTGTGCCATCGTCTTGCTACTCGTCACACGCGGGGTGAGGCGACATTGACCTTAGACATACGTGGCCGTTCGGGTTAGCTCCGCCTGTGCAAAAACGGTCACGTTCATTCACCACCGACACCCAACGACCCTGTCTCTCGCGCTCTTCTTCTGATCTTTTCTCGTCGACGCGACGTCGCGGTATCCGCGGAAGAGTACATACCTATAGTGAGGGAACGAACGGCAAAGATGACATTCGAGATGAGTAGGAATGGCGGTGCGTCTGGCTGGTTTGCCAGCTTGCGGCCGGCGGTGCTCGGCCTCGGACGAGCGCTGAGCATGGGTTTCTCGACTGTGGCTGCTGCACCGTTGTCGGCACGGGAGCATGGCGATGATGACATGAAGGGGTCCCCGCTTTGGGTGCTCGCCGTGGCCTCCATGGCGCTAGTATTGCTGGGAGGAGTTTTTGCGGGCTTGACAATTGCGTAGGTTTGGCATGCTCCTGCGATGCGCGAAGATTGGGGCTGACGATGATGCAGGTTGATGGGCCAGGACAGCATCTATCTTCAGGTCGTGTCTTGTGACCCGACGGAGCCGCAGCACAAGAATGCGAAGAGAGTCCTCAATCTGCTCAAGAAGGGCAAGCATTGGGTCCTGGTGACGCTGCTACTCGCCAACGTCATCGTCAACGAGTCGCTGCCCGTCGTCCTCGATCGTACTCTGGGCGGAGGTGTTGCTGCCGTCGTCGGCTCTACGGTTCTGATCGGTACGGCATCTCATGCGATCCCATCTCTTTTTGGTGTTTCAAAGCTAATTGATCTGCACAGTCATCTTTGGCGAAGTCGTCCCCCAGTCCATCTGCGTCCGATACGGTCTCCCCATCGGCGGCTACATGTCCCAGCCCGTCCTCGCGCTCATGTACCTCCTCGGCCCCATCGCCTGGCCCACGGCCACACTCCTCGACTGGATCCTTGGTGAGGACCATGGAACCGTCTACAAGAAGAGCGGCCTCAAGACGCTCGTCACGCTGCACAAGTCGCTCGGTGAACTGTCGGAGCGACTGAACCACGACGAAGTCACCATCATCACCGCCGTGTTGGACCTCAAGAAAAAGCCCGTGTGCGAGGTGATGACCCGGATGGAGGACGTGTTTACCCTGGCTGAGGATCACATCCTGGATGAGAAGACCATGGACACGATTCTTTCCTCTGGATACTCGCGAATCCCCATCTACCGCGCTGGCAGCTCTACCGATTTCGTAGGCATGCTGCTAGTTAAGACGCTCATCACGTATGACCTGGAGGACCGCATCCCCGTTCGCGAGGTGCCGCTGGGGGCTGTTGTTGAAACGCGACCTGAAACGAGCTGCCTCGACATTATTAACTTTTTCCAGGAGGGCAAGTCGCACCTGGTACTGGTGTCTGAGTTTCCAGGATCTGATCACGGCGCCTTGGGCGTGGTTACTTTGGAAGATGTCATTGAGGAGCTCATTGGAGAGTGAGTCTTCTGGAGTGAAATGGTGCTTGTAGGAGCCGGGATTGTTTGGCTAACCACTTGAACAGAGAAATTGTGGATGAATCAGACGTGTACGTCGACGTGCACAAGGCAATCCGACGCCTTACTCCCGCGCCCCGAGCCTGGCATCTGCATGGCCATTCGCATGGCCACGAGGAAGCCGACAGTGCTGACACCGCAGCCGCCGTAGCGGCCAAGAAACCCGGCGGCGCCACCTTAGTTGATATCGCTGAGCACCCGGACGGCCAGTCAGTCACCGTCGGCTCCCTCGGCGCACACAGTGACTCTGGTATACCCGAGCACCACCCCAAGACGGCCATCTTCATGAAACGCCGCAGCTCTGCCGGACCCGACGGCAAGCCTGATGGTGGTACCATTCCCGTCAAGGCATCCCTCAGTGAGATGAGGCAGCAGCTGCGTCTCGGTCCCGCCAACCGCGCTGCCCATCCCCGCAACACGACCCGCAACAACGTGTTCAAGATCAAGCAGGGCCTCACGGTCACGACGGTTGTCCCGGTGGACACCAAGGGCAAGCCAGGACAGGCCCATCAGCCTCCGCCCACCTCTAAGACCGTAAATGAACACGAGGAGACTACGCCCCTACTTGCGCGGGACATTGCCAACGGTTCTACACAAGCGGAGGAAAGTTATGGCTCGGATGCTACCAAGAAAGGTAAGAAGCAGAAGGGCAAGGATGACAGCAAATGAGGCGTGATGTCAGACGTGGGAGGATTTAGCATAGAAATATGAGGGTACTCCCATCCCGTCGTTTGTTACCTCTCTGCTGCCATCATCTTAATGTGGGTAACGCCGAAGCTCACTTTCTTTTTGATTGTTATCGCTAATTCCCTAAGGGAGCTAAGCTGTTTGTTTGTTTGTTTGTTTGTCTTATTAACGTCTTGCGGGATCAGCCCGCCTATTCCTCGAGCGACAAGAAGATGTGCTTTGATTTGATTTGAATTAATTGTCGTCATACAGACGCTAAGGTCTGCCAATCCCAGTGGGTAAGATGACGTGCTCGGCTAATCCGAAAAGTTGTAGGTGTAGGGTAGGTCATGTGATGCAACGTAGACGCGTCCCTTCTAGCGGCTCCCGCCACTGGGCGCGCGTTCGCCGTGACTGCACCTCCACTCCCTTCTTCCACCATCTTTTTCGACTTATCTCGCTATTTACAGCCTTTCAGCCCCTTTGTTCAGAGCCGGGTACCTATTCCATTAGATTTCCGCGGCGCAGCGCTTTGCGATGGAATAATTACACAGTTTTTAGAAGGGAACTGCAGAAAAACCACGTCGGGAGCTCAACGAGCTGGTCGCGAGGCCTTACAAAGGGGTAAGTCTCCTACTAGCTGCTAACGGGTATTAGGTACGCTAAATGTCGCATATCAAGCCCTGGCCCCACTGGAGCAGCTGCCTGCAAGGCAGCTGCTACTGCCTAAACAGGCAACGCTTTCGTTTGTGTATAAAGAGCTACACAACTCAGTGCATCTTGTCACTGAGTTCTTGCTCCTCAGATAATTCTCATCAATTGACTGGTGCCATCAATGATCCCTGTGGAGCCAATTGTCTGACACTAAATCAGTCGACTCGCCCAGCCTATGCACAAATGAGAGAAGGAAAATACCTCGTAGCAGAGCGATGCCTGCCCGGACGGTTAACGAGAAAACAGAAGAAGGGAAGAGTCAAACAGAGAGAGTGTAGCGGTGGGTTCGGCGCTACTGGCTAGGGCAGATGTCCTGGAAAAACTTCGATGCCCTAGTCAGGCGTTCGAACTCGCTGAATTGCGTGCCTATTGCCAGTCGGAAAGTTTCCTGGGGAGAAGGAGCCAGCCTCTTCCTCCGGAAACTACCTACCTTCCGGCAATAGAACAGATGGTCGGGTGATTTCCGCCTTCCGCACGAGCAGGTTAGGCGGGCGTCTTTGTGATTGAAGCGCTCGTGATACGCTGCGAAGTCGCCGTGACGCGACCTCGCGGCAAGTAACTTAGCGGGGGTGTTTCTGTTGAGGTTGAGTTCAGCTGGGCATTTAGTGGATGCTTTCAGGCCTAAAGTGGTGTACTGATCAGGTGCGTGGTTCTTCCACCAGTTAGCAAAGACTCTTCTGGGGATGGCTTTCGCCGTGCGTTTGATCGCTGCGAGTGAAGGGCGGGAGCCCTCTGGAACCGTTCGTTTGGTGCCCACATTCGCTAGTTTGTCGGCTTGTTCATTGCCGGGGATGTTCTGATGTCCAGGGCACCACTTGACCGAAGTCCCAGTGGTTGCAATAGCCCGGAACTCGAGGCATTCGGCTTGTGAGGTGTCCGGAGGTTTGCCGAGCAGACAGCCCGCTGCTGCAATATTATCAAGGCAGACGTAGATCTCCTTAGAAGTCGCGAGGCGCAGGGCACTCTTGAGACCTTCTAGCGCGCCTCGGACCTCAGCATCGAAGACTTCGGCTTGCCCAAGGCGGCCGGCACCGCTGGAGATGCGCTCGTTGTTGCGGTGGACGACGTACCCCCAGCCGCACGCTCCTTTCTTGCTCATCGACCCATCTGAGTATACCACTAAGGCGTTCTTGGGTATCGACTCCAGCCAGGCGCGGAATGCGATGGCCGCTTTAGTCTTGTCCCCGGTCTTCAGGGCTTTTTGTTCAACTGCTGGTTGTGGCGGCATAAGTGTAGGGCGGGGGCACTCGCGGAGGAGAGCGGCAGTCCTTTGGAGTCTCGTGGGGTATGTCTTCCCCCTTCCAGAGAGTGTGATGGTGTTGACTGGCGGGACTATAGTCGGATGGGCTTCATCTAGCGATCGGTATCGGGCGGCGAAACGGAGTTGTTGGGCTCTGAGGAGCTGAGATGCGTCGGGAATGCCGCTTTCGCGGTGGAGGGCGGGGAGGGGCGTGGTCTTCCATATGGGGAGGATTGCTCTAATGGAGGTTTTTAGACATTTGTTCATTTTGTTGACGAGGTGTTGGATGCCAGTGCTGACTTGTTCCTGTCGTTGGGATCCAGGGTTAGGTTTGGGGTTGGGGTTAGGTCTTTTCTCTCCCGGATACCAGGCTTCTGCGGCGTAGAAGAGAGTTGGTTCGACGCATGCCCTGACTGCCTTACGTACTGATGCTGGCGGTGGGCCATGTTTCGTGTTCGCGAGGCCTCTGAGCAGGCCGCTCACTTGCCGAGCTTTCAGAAACCACTTGTCGACATGAGCTTTGAATGTTAGCTTTTTATCGAACCAGACGCCTAGCCACCGCAGGGCCTTATCTGGGACTTTAGCGGTGTCACCATGGTAGACCGGCGGGCAGTCTTCTGGTGTTATCCTTCGGCTGAAGTGCATGACTTCGGTCTTGCCTGGGTCGAAATTTATAGCATTCTCTCGTCCCCAGTTGATCAGTTGTGTGAGGTCCATAGTAGCAAGCCGGGCGGATTCCTCCAGAGTGTCTGCGATACGTAGCATCGTAGTGTCATCGGCGTATCCCTTGCGCCTCGCTGGCGTAAGGAGGTAGCGGGATTTGATTGCTGAATACTTTACTGAGGGAAGGTTCAGGCGGTAGATCGGTTCTGTGTATAGAAGAAAGAGGATGGGGGATGCGGGGGATCCTTGGGGAAGCCCGCACTCTAGTGGTGATGAGTCTGTGAGGGTGCCGCCGAGGCGAACCTTCGCTGAGCGATCAGTCATGAATGAGCCTGCCCATCGTATAATGTTCGTGGGCCATCCTTGTTCCCTGAGTCGGCGGAGGAGTCGGTTGCGTAGGACTGTGTCGAACGCCCCCTGGACGTCTGCTGTGATGAGCGTGGCGACTTTGCCCTTGAGCAGTGCTTCCTCTATTTCATGTACGAGAGCGGCGACTAAGTCTACTGCTGACCGCTTTGGTAGCGCCCCAATTTGGTTTTTATCGAGAATCGATTTAGTGACTGCTAGGTGGGCGAGTCGGCGGGCGATCAGGCGTTCAAGTCCCTTGCCGATGCAAGATAGCAGTGAGATTGGTCTCCAGGACTTGGGGGCCGTGAGGTCACGTTTCCCTGGTTTGGGGATCATAACGACCTCCGCCTCCTTAAAAGCCTTGGGGTGGTGTCCTAGGTCGAGGCATTTCTCATAAAGCCAGCGGATGTAGTGTCCGAGGAAAGGCCAGCAGTCTTTCAAAAGATCAACAGTGACGTTATCGGAGCCTGGGGCGGTGTTGCCCGATTTCGTTACAGCGTCCTCTGCTTCAGCGAGCGAGACAGTGGAGTTAAATGGGATGGGCTCTGCTGAGACGTCGCCAGCCCAGGGGTCTGCGATGTCGTCGTCAGCTGTACGGCGTTCGAGGGTCGCTCGGCGGAGTGCGAGTGCTTTTTCCAGTTGGGTTTCAAAGACTTGGCCATCGATTTCAAGGGGTGGCGTTTCGAAGGGGGAGCCCGACTTCAGCCATCCGGTGATCTTAAAGATGCCTGCCCGTGAGTCTACATTGTCGATGAGTTTAGTGCGTAAGGCCCTTTGTGCTTTCTTGACGGCGTTCCTGAAGAGTTTCCGGGCGTCCTTAGTGATATCATCAGCATCGCCGTAGGTGCGTGCTGTGGCTGTGTAGAAGCAGTGGGCTTCTTCGCACTCTTCGGTCCACCAGGGCGTAGGTCGGCGCGAGGGTCCCGGCTTCCTCCCTATAGTGGTGATCGCCGTTTGGATGAGGTCTACTAGGCGGGCTGCTGATGCATCTAGGGCGTCGGCATCGTCTGCCTCTCGGCGAAGTGTTGGCGCTCCGGTTTGGATGAAGGCCTTGAAGCGGTCGATTTCGTCTCCTGTACTGAGTTTGTACTTGTTGATATTCGCTGGAAAGGGGCGTGAGCTAGGTAGCGTAATGCTGAGGGTATAGTGGTCTGAGCTGGTTGCAAGGTGGTCTTCCACAGTGGCTTCAGCGAGGGGGATGTTTGAGAACGCGAGGTCGATAGTGTTGCCGAAACGGTTCGTTGGTGCATTTGGTGGGTTGAGGATGGTGAGGCGTTTGCAGCCATTTAGTGGTTTCGCTCTGCTCAATGTCCAGGACTTGATCGGGCCCAGTTTCTTGAAACTGCATTTTGAGTTGCAAATGTAAGGGAAGATAATGCTGGCAGGTTATTCAATTAATGATGATGATGAAAGTGAGCTACTAAGCCACTGCTTGGGTGCGTTGTACTACAACTGTTCTTCCGAACACGTAAGGAACGCGTGCACGCGACGCGATTGTTGAAATTACTTTCTACTTAATTATCAACAGCAGTAGAAAATAGTTTAGCACGACCAAAGATGTCAAAGATTGGAGAGAAGAAAAAGAAAGCACAGCAACGATTATCCCTTAGGGTGCCGTAAGGCAACACATACGCTAGTGACAGGGATCTTGACCAACGAAAGTAACGCAACTGAGGGGTACCTCCGTGCCCACCTATTTTGGGTGATGATAGAAGTCCCAGCAATTTCCCGATCTACAAAGAGCTACATCACATTGCTCACACCGATACCGCGATTTCCGTACAGACCGGCTGTTGCCGCTGACCTCTGCCAACGGCTGCTGTGGCCGGGCCTCGCCTAGCCGTACGTTCCTACAAGCCTTGCATGCTGACGGATTCTTATTTCGGACCCAATTATGCTGTGACGCCGGCGTAAAGATGTCTCCAGTCCGAAATCTCTTGCGGGAATGACTTCGCGGACCGTATGTTGCAATGAGGTCATTCACAAGCCGCTGCCGCCAAGCCTCTTGGTCTCCGTACGGCTTCCACTGCGGCTTTCCTTGCTGTTGTAAAGTGAAGCTGTTGATGAGGGCTATTTCTAGCAGAAAGTCCCAAGCGAGGGCCTTCCAGCCGCCCCTTCGTACACGGCGGTTAGGGCCCCAATAAGACCGTAGCTGGTCACCGCGGTCTACAGCGTTCATCTCGTCATTGTAGGTAGCAGCGATAGACGGGATAGAAATCAGCTTAGTGTGGTCACCACTAAAGAAACGCTGTATTGGCCGGGCTTGAATTTGGTCCCCTGTCGGCTTCTTCCTGTAGCGGTCACTTCTTTCATCGCCTGTGAACACAGTTGACAGGAATAACACGAGGGCGTTGTCTTTCCACGCGATCTGATTGACCTAGCGGCAGACAAATTAGTAAGGGAAATACAGCAAACTATGTCCTTGTAACTGACTAAGTTATCTGGGGTAGGGATAGCTTTGAGGTCGTTGAATTCGAGGTTGCCGGCGGCTGTGTTGTCTACAGCCTTCAGCTTGACAAGGGAGGTGTGTAAGCCACAGTTACGGCGGGCTGTGCCTGTGGCTCCGTGGCCTAGCTGACGGAGCCGGCGGAAGAGGTCGTTGGAAGAGAATAGGTTATCGAGAAAGACGTGATATGTGGATTTTGGTAGGAGGTTTACTAGGGCAACAACCACAGCTTGAGTCGGGTTCAGATAGACCGTCTTCCTCTCCTGTATCTGCCGCTGGCTTCGTCGTAGTTGTGGTCCTTTTCGCCGCCGAGCCGGCCGGACCCCTACGGGCCCGAACTTACGGCCCGGCCGGTGCCAAATCCACCGTAGGAAATAGGCCCTGTGAGTAGTTGGGGCCTTCTTGCCAGAGGGAGTCTCTAGCGTTGAAATCCCCTGCTACGAGGTAGGTTCATAAGGGTCTCTAGTGCGGGCATTGCGCGGGGTTCCCTGTAAAAGTTGAGAATGGTGATGTTGCCTACATATACCCAGAGCATATCTCTGGATAATGCGGGGGTGGTTTGCTCAGCGTTGAGTTCTTTGCGCGTGAGCGTTAAAACTCTAGGTCGGGTACGTTTCGAGTTCCAGTTCCGGACTGGGGAAAAGGTGTGGTAGGCTTCGTGACCTTTAGTGGCGGAGTTACCGTTGGTCCCTTTTGTGAGAGTCCAGGGTTCCTGTAGGAGGATAATGCCGTAGTTGCTTTTATAGGCGAGGGCGAGCGCTGTTGCGTGGCTCTCCAAGTTTTTGCCAACGTTGGCTTGGAAGACTCGTAGTGGTTTCCGTCTGTTGCTTTGTGGTTGTCGGGGGTTGTTTGGCATTAGGATGTGTTATTTCGGGGGGTGTCGCGGGGTGGGCTGTCCGCTGGGGAAGCGCGGGCTCGTTTTCTCGGCGACTGATTGCCGGGCTCTCGGGGAGGGGCCGCTACATCGGAGGTTAATATCTGGGCGTCGGCGGGCGAGGTCGGGGTCGGTATGGGGCGTGGGGGGTTAGCTTTGCGGTAAAGTCGGCTGCCGGCGTTCCGGACTTTGAGTCTCTCACTGCGGTTTAGTTTCACTAGGATGCCACCTTTCTTCTTCGGTCTAGCAGGGCATGCTGGGTCATTAGCGGGGTGTGGGGCTCTGCAATTAGTGCATTGGGCGGGTTTCGGGCAGGGGGCGGTTTCTACGTGTTCAAGGCTACCACAGCATCTGCAACGGGGTTTGCGAGTGCAATGGCTGTGCGGATGGAAGTCCCAGCAGTTGCTGCATTGTGTGGGGACCGCAGTTCCTGAGATGTAGCGGCTGGGTAGGCTGTTCCCGAAGAGTCTGAAGCGATAGGGGATGTGCTCGCTGAAGGAGACTACCCATGTGGTTGTCGGCGAGTTTTCGTCGTCGTGGCGGGACGGTATACCGGACGTTCCGGGCGGGGGTCATCATCGTCCCCTGCGTAAAAGAGCCAGAACGACGAGGGCAATGGAATCGGAACAAAACACTCATCATCTATCAATACATACCTGACTGTTCCTTGGATTTGGCTATCTAAATTAAAATACTACGTCACCCCATGCACATTGGAGCGGCGATGGGGTGCATGGGGTAGCCTCAGCCGAAGGCTGTGTGTCCGCGGGCCGGGAAGCTATTCCTACTACTGCATTATCTACGTACTGATCCATTGCCATGGCCATTCTTGGTATTATGTGACATGTACGGATTCCGTGTGAGCACCTGTCGTTTCCTAAGCTCCTGATCCCTCATCTTCATCTTCATGCCATCCGGGGGAGACCCGTAGACCAGGTGATTACGATCAAATGGTGCATCCAACATCAGACCCTCGAGCGTTTTCACGCGAGAGACAGCCACGTAGCTTAAACCAGTCTGAAAGTCCCGGCAGGACAGATCTGTAACTATCATGTCTTCGGTGATGCTTTGTGACTTGTGCACGGTAATTGCGTAGCATACGATCAGGGGAAACTGGGTGTGAGCGTAGAGAGTGGCTCCGATGAGGAAGTCCCTCTCCGCTGGGAGAATCGGCACAATCTTCCTGCCATCAGCGGTGGTCAGGAATACCGGTCCGCTGTATTTGTCAAACTCCATCATGATAACACAGGGGGGGTCTTGGATGGGGTCGGCCCCAGGTGCCCAGCCGATATCGTAAACTGTGCCGCGAGCGCCGTTGCAGAGGCCAACTGGCTGCCAAAGGTTGGACGTCAGCATCAGATGGGAGCCAATGCATATGGGGATCTGCTTCGCAAGGTTGCCCGCCTTGTCATCAGGCGCAGCAGCCGCGCCGGGGCCGAGGTTCTTAGCCATGACCTGGATGACTGGCCGGCTGAGGCGGTCGAGGTGATAGTGGTTATATTCGTTCACCCTATCTTTAGTGGCGTATACTCGTAAGGCGTTGACAAACCTTGCGACCTCTTGATCGTCTAATTAGTTTCCCACTTCTACCGCCGATACTGCCTCTTTCGGGATATCGTGCTAAGCAAGAAGTTCAGCATCACGGATTACTGGGATCGTTATGAATGGCAAGGGCGTGGGAGTCCACACAACCACGGCCTGTACTGGATGGAAAATTGCCCCGGAGCCGACATGGAGGACGAAGCCGCTCGTGATGTTTTTGCACGTGGGGATTCCACGACACTGCCATTAACCCCGAGCCGAGTAGGACTATGCCACAGGGTGAGGGTAATCCGCTGAGCGTAGATCCCCCAAGCATAGAGATGACATTCCTGCGGCTCTCGCAAATTGTCAACCGTTGCCAGCGCCACAAGTGCAACACCACGCACTGCTTGCGTGTGAGGAAGAGAACCGGTGACATCGCGAGGGATATGGAGGGCGCTGCTGCAGACATCGAGGCGGCCAACGCGGCCAATCCGGAGAGGGAGTGTCGTTTTGACTTCCCTCGTGCCCTGCGGACGCTTCACTTAGTTAGTGTTGAATGTCTTGCGGAGTGGGGAGACAGAGCTGACATGAGAATTGCACCGACTACGACATTCCGGGCAGTTCTTGGTGTTCCCAGCAGATTTCCGTTTGCTGACGAAGTCACCAGCCGGTTTCTTCTCGCCACAGCAGGCACAGACAATGGACACTAAGTCATCTTGAAGCCCTTGAGGAGCAGACTTCGGATGCATTACTCAATGACGCAAGACATGAAGATGCGTTGCGTGAACGAAGTTTCCATGCCAAGCGAAATTCCGAGTAAACAAGCCAGGGGGACTGCTAGCTGGCAAGCTAGGCCCACTTTTTATGACCCGTCGTCCAGTTGCGGTACGCTTTGTGGCCGTCCATACAAAATTTAAACCAATCAGAGTCTGGGAAACTTATTAATCCCTGTCTGCACCAAACCCTCATTATTGGGAAAACTTATGGATTAATGTAGAGTCAGCCTTCGGCTGAATTATTGCTGGTATTGTGCGGATGGGTGCAATAATGATAACCGGGCCTCGTTTACTGTTCTCCGGCACAATTGTTCCAGCCTAGCCCCGCCATCAAACATTTCCTGTGGTACTTTATTCCCGACTATATCCTCCACACGCGCCTTTGACAGCAATATAATACCATCCAGCGATTTGCACCGCGATAGCTGCACATACAGGCTATATGGATCGCACTTTCGTGGCTCGAGTTGCCCAGTCTTGGTGTTCAGCTTTGTCCCGGTTCCTCGCAGCTCCAGCGCAATCTGGAGGAGGGTTTCGCCTTGGATTTTGTAATCGGTGCATGCGAATGCTGCAGTGCAGGGAAGTCCTCGGCGGCTCAGATTATGCCTCTGCCAAGGCCTCTTCTTGACCCTCTTCTTCTTTTCGATTGGTATTTGCGCACCCGTTGGAGTAGTGGCCAAGCGGAAGTCGAAGTGCAGCTTTAGTTGACGTCTAATCGATTTTTAGTGCCGCCAAGGATCGGTCGTGGTTTGGCGCCGACTACACACCTCTCAACTCCACGGTCGGCCACTTGATGGGAGGGATTCAAACGCTGGTTGTGGGGATTGGCACGGTCGGACTTCTGGTCAAACGAAGTCCGAGGGCAACTAGTCCGCGATCCCGTGGCATCCTATGACTGCGCAACATCCTTCACATCCCCACAGGCATCTGTAATGTCATTGGAAGTCCGATTCTAGACGAATACGATATCCATACGGGATCTAGTGTGCAAAACACAAAAGGCACCATCATCGATAAACAGGGTAGGACCGTTGCCTACTTTGACCCCCACGGCAAATTCTTCCAGGTGAGGTTGAGCGGTCCACCGGTTGGGCCTCGGGTTGGCCCTACGCCCTTTGATCCGTCGGCAATGTACTGGATGAACGTGCGATGGGTCGACAGTGAGCGGGAGAAATGGGAGGCATCGCGTGCCGGCCAAGACCTGCAGCCGGCGGAGGTAGGTCCACTTTCTGTTGAAATGAGAAGATTCAAGTTGCTTAATTCATCCTGAATGTACAGTAGGGGAACCACTGTTTATGTACAGGTATGATCTCTTGTAGAATGTTCCTCATTCTTCCACACCTTGCCACCGACTTGGTCGCCTCACACTTGTGATTTCCAACACTTTCGACCGAGGAAATGCAGTGGCTCAAGAAACATTGGGGCAGCGAATTCAGGTTTCTAGCGAGCGACGGTCTCAACATCAACAAGGAAGAGGATCGCGAAGAGGGTCGTAGTATCCTCCCGGCCATCCTGGCCGGCAGTGACGGCGACGATAGCGACGACAGCGACGACAGCGACGACAGCGACGACAGCGATATCGGTCGGGACTACCCTAACGATGACCGCCCAGAGGGGCAGCTAGCTGACTAGTATTTTGACGCCGACGAACTCAAGTTCATCAAGAAGCATTAAGGTGACTCGCTAACATTCATGTCCAGCTTTGGGCTGAAATTCTACAAGACCGAAGACTGCGAAGAGGCCAAGTCTATTGTTAGTAGCATGATGCATCCCGATAACGACGACTACGCATCCGATTAGGGAGTGAAGGAAGAGTTCCAGCAAGATGTCGGTCGGCTTAACAAGTTGGTACATGTCAGACTGTCGGCAATAGAGGAGGGCTAAGGGGGAACCCCAGGTCCAGCAGACGTTAGAGCAACTGAGCGAAGAGACGACCCGGGGCTGTTGGGCAGATAAGTCGTGGGACTGGCTATAGGAAGAATATTAAGAGCGTGGATATGCATTTTAACTGTGACGTAGGTGGCAGGGCACCATTAATCATCCCCCCTTTCCCCTTTTCCTCTTCCTATTCTTAGCTAAACCTAAATAAAGTAAAGAGTAAGATGCTTTTTGCTTTCCCCATGTGCTGACGTACAATCCTTTGTACTCATGGAAAAAGCAAATCTGTTCACCGTTAATTGATCAATTCAATTGTGCCAGTATCCACATCGGCAGGGACAGTTGCTCTTGGCTGAAAATGTTGGATGGAGATCGGCGATGCCACATCCTCTCTGAGCAACGAAATACAATATCTTTACCGAGTGGTATCAATCTTCGCATTGTATATACGATATCATTTAATCGATCATAAATATCAGATGTGTCTCTTCTTTGTTCTGTACATTTGCATGCCAATCTTGCAGGCTTATCTTACAATTGCTCTCCCTCTCTCTCACACACACAGCGTAGTAATCTTAACTGCTCTCCCATTTTTTATTGAAACATTTGCTCGTTCAATATATCATGTCTTCATCAACTTCAGCTTCTTATAACTACTCAAATTGACAATTTTCCCTCTTTGGTATTGTGATCTCTGCTAGTCTCAGTCCCCTGATCCCTGTTCAATTATTCACCCTCACCCTATTGGCTAGGTCTCTTAGTTCCGCATTAAGCTCTTCAAATCGTGCCACTCAAAATGGTGCCTTCTCCTCAAAGCCTGCTGCATACGTCTTATTGGCTACGCAAAATAAAGGTAACACACACACACGCCCTATTGGCCAAGTCTCTTCATCCACCCACCCAGAGCCGACCACTTAAAAGCGTGCCCTCTTCTCAACACGTGCAACAACCCACTAGTAAAACAGGCTCTTGTTGCAAGCTTCGTACCGAAAGGCTACTCAGCGCAAGGGAGCCGCAAACTTGCCCACCACGCCCAGCTTCCAACTTCCAACTTCCCCCGGCGGACGTGCGCCTTCCCCTGTTCTATATAGAGAGAGCTGTGTAAATCTGTTGTGCCTTTCGGTACGAAAGGTCTTATTAAGCTCTGGGATTTTTCACCCCCGAAATTTGCCCCCCCCCCCTTGCAAAATTACCCGATTCGGAAGCGCAACTGCACCTCCTGTTGGCCCGGATTAATACCACACCCGGGTCCCTCTAATGGTCCTAATCCTCCCACTCTCATTTGGCACATGTGGATGAACTTCAAATTCACCCTCCCCCCCCCCGAGATCAAGTGTAAAGAAGTCTTCATTGGCTGGAATTTTTCAGTTAAGGATCACGTGGGATTCACGTGAGCTTTTAATTTATCCCTTCGACTGTCAGGAGGCTCCAGTAGGTAACTCGCCCCACACTACCCCTGTCACATGAGCAGTACATGCGGGGAACCGAAGATGCGCGTCATTGATCATTTCCACCTAAAACACCATAAATCATTTTGAAGTTATCAATGAGTTCTCAATCAATCCCTGCCGATACCCTCAATGCGTATGACGACCAGAGCTTCATCAGAGAAGATAACAGCCGCCGGGAGCATGAGTGTGATAGCACCCGGCGGCCCGACTTTCCTCCGGCTGAAGACCGAGGGTTCAATTTCCAACCTTTTCATGTGGAAAGGCGCGAACTTAAGGTCAACCAACTGCCCCAAGAGCCGCTATCTCTCTTCCAACACTTTGTGCCTCTTTCCCTAGTTAACAGCTGGGTTGAATATACCAACAGCTGGGTCAACAGCTTGCTGGAAAGGGGCGTTATTGATAGCTGGGGCCACGAGTTGAAACAAGGGTCACGGCTCCAAGCCTGGACCCCGACCTCTGCAGCAGAAGTATATATCTGGCTTGGAATCCTAATTTATATAGGAATCCACAAGGAAATTGAGGTTGAAGACCATTGGAAGACCCCTAAGCCAGGGGATCAATGTCCTGAACATTCAATCATCAGCGCTGCTCACAATTCAATTCAATCAACGCAAAAGCAAAAAACGCTGTATTTTAATTGGAGGACTTGAATTGATTACCCAATTCAATTCAAGTTATCCAATTAAAATACAGCGTTTTTTGCTTTTGCGTTGATTGAATTGAATTGAGAGCAGCGCTGTCAATCATCAAGTTCATGCCATACAACCGGTTTCAACTCCTTCATCGTCACCTTCGCCCCTTTGACTATACCAAATTTGATGATGACGAGAGCTTCCCTGCGGTCTTCCAATTTGCACAACCGTGGTCTGAGCATATACAATACGCCTCCACAGAGCTCTTTGAGCCTGGGTCGCATCTCGCTGTAGACGAGGGCATGATCCGTTATACAGGGAGGAACTCACAAGTCACATATATACCCGGCAAGCCTACTGACACAGGGTTCAAGGTGTGGGTTGTGGCTCAACTTGGTATCTTTTTGCGATGGATTTGGCACCAACCCGGTTCAGACTACGGTCCCGTTGGCGTTGAACGCTCTAAGAGAAGAAGAACAGCAGCTCGAGGAGGCAAAGGCGGCAGAGGCAGAGGGAGAGGCGGCCGAGGAAGAAGAAGAAAAGCCAGCCGAGAGCGGGAAGCTGGTGAGGCCGATAAGGTCGAAGAAGTTATCCACGTCCTCACAGACGATGGGGATAAAGTCATCGCGTTGAATTCGACTCAGAGCGTCGTTATTGCCCTTATAAACCTACTGCCGAAGTCGACATATCACGTCTTTGTGGATAACCTCTTCTCGTCCCCGGGCCTCTTCCTCTCTCTTCGTCAGCACGGCCACGGTGCTACAGGCACAGCCCGCACTAACTGCGGCATCTTCAAGGAGCTCGCTGACTATAAGAAGAAGGATATATCAGGGAAATCAGGGTTTAAATTCAATGAGATCAGGGTCATACCAACCCCTGATAACCAGGTGGGAGCCCTTGACACTTTTGGCTGTGTTTCTCTTATTAACTTGTCTTCTTCTGCTGCAGGTGAACCAAATCGCGTGGAAAGACAATGCCCTTATGTTATTCCTATCAACTGTGTTTAAAGGCGATGAGAAATGTGAGCGCTGGAGGAAGAAGCCGTCAACAATGAAGGCCACAGCACGGCCGATACAGCGTTTCTTTGGTGGCGAGGCAGTAAAGCTGATATCAATCCCTACAGTTGCTGCTTCCTATAACGATGAGATGAATCATGTGGATCGAGGAGACCAAATGAGGGCGTATCTCGGCTATGATCACCCAATTCGCCGGGGGGCTTGGCAGGCTCTTACTTGGACCTTCCTGCTTGATGTGGTGCTTGTGAATAGCTACCTTCTTCAACTCTACGGGCAGCCGGCTTGGAAGCGATATACGAGTAAAAGAGAGTGGCGCCGGCGCATTTATAACGAGCTGTTCAAGGTGTTCCATAAGGAAAGTCAGTCAAGGCAGTCATTTCGGACTGGGGACGAATTTACGCCCGTGGCACAGCATAGATACGTCCGAAGAGGGAAAAAGTCTAGCTGCGTTGCTTGTAAGGGCCAACAGCTGGGTAAGCCTTGGTCAAAAACCTCAAGGAAACCTTTGGGGGCGGTCAGCAGCAATACAAGGAGGCGTCAATCTAGGGGGGGATGTGAGCAGTGTGATGTCACGATTTGTAACTCGAAATATTGTTGGGACTTCTATCACAGGCTAATTTAGGTAGAGAATGATGTACCTTTCAGGCTCTCTTATTTGATTGGTTAGACATCCCTGTAGTGACCTAACTGGAGCCTCCTGGCAATCGAAGGGATAGTAAGAGACGGATCAAAGGGTATAAGAGAAATTCAGGCATTTGGATCGAGACAGATTACTAGGGCTCGGAACCGAGTATTGGACGCTTCTAGAATAGGCTTAGCGAATCTTACGTAGCTGCCCCTCTCTAATCACGGGCGTAATGGAACATCATCATCATCATCATCATTTACAGTTTCTGCCCTTTCATCATAATTACGTTTGGCGTGCAGGCCATACGTTTCAATTTTCATGCTTAGTATATGTCTCGTATTCTCATAGATTTTACACACCCTCACGGAAATTCCGCAAAGAATATTGCCTTCCCAAGTCATCATTCATAACCATCCATTATCGTCCGCGTCCTTGATCGAGGAGAAGCCTTCTCGCTGAAATAACCATCACACGCATGCCAGTAGACTAAGCCTTCCTTCGCAGCGACGATGGCGCACGGCTGGCGCAATAAGATTCGATCCGGGATCGGAAGCCAGCGGCAGACCCTTCCCTCAAAGCCATCGCAGCCTGCGTCTCAACTAGTAACACAGCCAACCACTTCTCTGCCCTCCTCTACCGATCCTAAAACCTCGCTGCCGAGCCTGCAAGAGCGACTTTGGAACCAGGCGTACGACGAGCTTATTGCGCGCGAGCCCAAAGTAGTCGAGGCGTACGAGACAATCCTATCCGCTGAACTTGACCGAAACGACTCGACCTCTGTTGCCTTCGAACCTACGAAAAATAAGATAGGAAAGACTCGGGAGGCAAGATGTGTACAGATGCAGCAGCTGGTCCAGGCCGGATTGGACCGGACGCAGAAGGAAGCGTCCATCAAGGGAGGAATCGACAAAGGCTTACAGGCGGTGCAAGCGGTGAGGGGAATAGTGGACAAGGCGGTACAGGCCGCTCCAGAAGCTGCCATCGCTTGGGTTGGCGTTTGCCTTGGGCTAGAGGTGTGATCGGCTTCCCCAATCTTAGAGAAACCTATGGATTATCCCCACTGACCGCTGATAGATCCTTTCGAACCCCGTTACTGAGGCGCGCATTAATCGCGAAGGCATCGCCTACGTCCTGTCGAGAATGAACTGGCACTGGAACTTGGTTTGTCTCTTGTTGGACGAGAACAGGGCCGACAAATCGTCCGTGGGGCTGCGCAATGAGCTGGAGAACCATATCGTCCAGCTGTACCAGAAGCTCCTCTTGTACCAGATGAAGAGCGTCTGCCTTTACCACCAAAACCGAGCCTCTGTGATCCTAAGGGACACGTTCAAACTTGATGACTGGGCTGGCCAGCTCAACGAGATTCAGGACGCTGAGGCTGCGGTACGGACAGACTCGGAACAATATAACACTGAACAGAGCAAGACGTATCTCCGGAATCTCGCCAAGCTTCAAGACATCCATTCAGCTCTCCAGGACCAAACACGGCAGCAAAAGAAGACGCACCAAGACGACAAGGATAAGCAATGCTTGAAAGACCTGCGCGAGACTGACCCTCGCGACGATAAGACACGCATCCAAGAGACAAAGGGAGGCCTGCTCAGGGACTCTTACCGCTGGATCCTCAACCATGGCGATTTTCAGCAATGGCGTCACAATTCGCAGGGCCAGTTACTCTGGATTAAGGGCGACCCTGGCAAGGGCAAGACGATGCTGCTATGCGGGATCATCGACGAGCTGGAGAAGGAATCCAACAATTGCCTGTCCTATTTCTTCTGCCAGGCCACCGAGACACGACTGAGTAACGCGACTGCCGTGCTCCGCGGTCTGATCTACGTTCTCGTCGAGCAACAGCCATCGCTCATTTCGTATGTTCGGAAGAGGTACGACCACGCGGGCAAGCAGCTTTTTGAGGATGGGAATGCCTGGGAAGCCTTATCCAAGATACTCGAGGCTATGCTCCGTGACTCGAGCTTGGATGGCGCGATCCTGATTGTTGATGCCCTCGACGAGTGTGGGACGAATCGGCAACAGCTTCTTGACTTTATTACCAAGCTCTCTCGCGTCAAATGGATCGTATCTAGTCGCAACTGGCTGGATATTGGGGAGAAGCTGGATAATGCGAAGCAGAAGGTCAGGTTGCACCTCGAATTGAACCAGGACTCAATCTCTAGAGCTGTTGACACGTATATTGGACACAAGGTGGATCAATTGGCGCATAACAAGAAATATGACGAAGGAACAAAGGATGCTGTCCAACGCCATTTGACTGACAATGCCGACGGCACTTTCCTCTGGGTCGCCTTGGTTTGTCAAGAGCTTGCAGATCCCAAGATCCGAAAACGGCATACGCGCGCCAAATTGGAGTCGTTCCCACCAGGACTTGATTCTCTCTACCAGCGAATGATGGAACAAATCTGTGGTTCGAAAGATGCCGACATTTGCAAGGAGATTCTGGCTATTGCTTCGGTTGTATACCGACCTATCACCCTAGAGGAAATGAAGGTCCTTGTTGCGTCGCTTGAGGACAATGATGACTACGACGACCTGCAAGAAATCATCGGATCTTGCGGCTCTTTTCTGACCCTTCGAGAGGATGTTATTTACTTCATCCATCAATCAGCGAAGGATTATCTAATTAATAAGGCATCCAACCAGATCGTACCTTTTGGCACCGCGCACCACCACCATGTCATCTTCTCGAGGTCGCTGGAGGCTCTCTCGGAGACGCTTCGGCGTGACATTTACGGCCTAGGCGCTCCAGGATTCCCCATCGGTCAGGTCTCAACACCCAACCCTGACCCATTAGCCTCAACCCGATATTCTTGTATCTACTGGGTTGATCATCTCGGTGATTCAAGACCCGCGGAGAGGATGGGTGACAACAGGGATCTACGGGACGACAGCGTCATCCATAACTTCTTTCAAAAGAAGTATCTGTACTGGCTAGAATCTCTCAGTCTGTTACGAAGTATGTCGGAGGGAGTTATAGCAGTGCAGAAGCTCGAGGCTATAGTAGTGAGTTGCTATGATTTGATGCACACTTGAGACGGCCTGACATATCTGCAGAGAAGTACCGAATCACGACAACTAACGGAACTACTTCGAGATGCGCGCCGCTTTATTCTTTCTCATAAGGCGGCCATAGAGATTGCTCCGCTGCAAGTCTATGCATCAGCCCTCGTGTTTAGTCCCACCCGCAGCCTAGTCAGAGAGCTTTTCAAGAAAGAAGAGCCAGGTTGGATGACATTAAAGCCGAGCACGGGATCGGACTGGAATGCTTGCCTGCAGACGCTCGAGGGCCATAGCGATTGGGTAAACTCGGTTGTGTTCTCAGCGGATGGCCAGCGGCTTGCATCGGGTTCGGACGATTACACAATCAAGATCTGGGATGCAGCGACAGGCGTGTGCCTGCAGACGCTCGAGGGCGATGCAAGTTCGGTCATGTTCTCAACGGATGACCAACGACTCGCATCAGGTTCGCGCTATTCGACAATCGAGATCTGGGATGCAGCGACAGGCGTGTGCCTGCAGACACTCGAGGGCCATGGCGATAGAGTAAGCTCGGTCGCATTCTCAGTGGATAGCCAGCGGCTCGTATCGGGTTCATACGATAAGACAATCAAGATCTGGGATGCAGCGACAGGCGTGTGCCTGCAGACACTCAAGGGCCATGGCGATTGGGTAAGCTCGGTCGCATTCTCAGCGGATGGCCAGCGGCTCGCATCGGGTTCGGACGATAAGACAATCAAGATCTGGGATGCAGCAACAGGCGTATGCCTGCAGACACTCGAGGGCCATGGCGATACAATAAACTCGGCTATATTTTCCGCGAATGGCCAGCGGCTCGTATCGGGTTCGCGCGATAAGACAATCAAGATCTGGGATGCAGCGACAGGCGTATGCCTGCAGACACTCGAGGGCCATGGCGATGCAGTAAGCTCGGTCGCATTCTCAGTGGATAGCCAGCGGCTCGTATCGGGTTCGCGCGATAAGACAATCAAGATCTGGGATGCAGCGATAGGCGTATGCCTGCAGACACTCGAGGGCCATGGCGATGCAGTAAGCTCGGTCGCATTCTCAGTGGATAGCCAGCGGCTCGTATCGGGTTCATACGATAAGACAATCAAGATCTGGGATGCAGCGACAGACGTGCCCCTGCAGATACTCGAGGGCCATGGCACTCCAGTAAACTCAGTCGCATTCTCAGCGGATAGCCAGCGGCTCGTATCGGGTTCATACGATAATACAATCAAGATCTGGGATGCAGCGACAGGCGTGTGCCTGCAGACACTCGAGGGCCATGGCTATTGGGTAAGCTCGGTCGCATTCTCAGCGGATGGCCAGCGGCTTGCATCGGGTTCGCACGATAAGACAATCAAGATCTGGGATGCAGCGACAGGCGTGTGCCTGCAGACACTCAAGGGCCATGACGATCCAGTAAACTCGGTTGTATTTTCCGCGAATGGCCAGTGGCTTGCATCGGGTTCGCGCGATAAGACAATCAAGATCTGGGATGCAGCGACGGGCGTGTGCGTGAACACACTCAAGGGCCATGACGATCCAGTAAACTCGGTTGCATTCTCAGCGGATGGCCGGCGGCTCGCATCGGGTTCGCGCGATAATACAATCAATATCTGGGATGCAGCGACAGGCGTATGCCTGGCACTCAAGGGCCATGGCGATGCAGTAAACTCGGTCATGTTCTCAGCAGATGGCCAGCGGCTCGTATCGGGTTCGGACGATAAGACAATCAAGATCTGGGATACAGCAACAGGCGTGTGCCTGCAGACGCTCGAGGTCGGGAGAACATTAGCTCACCTTTCATTCGATCCGATGACTGACTCTCGTCTCTCTACTGACATTGGATTTCTGGACCTGGATCTATTGCCTGTCGTCGATAATCAGTTGACTGAGACTGCTTCACGAGGTGGTAGCCACTCTGGTTACGATATAAGTACTGATGGTATATGGATTGTGAAAGATGGAAGGAGTATGCTTTGGCTACCTCCGGAGTATCGACCCTCCGCGTGGGCTATAGTGAGATTGACAGTCGCTATCGGCTGCCGTTCAGGCCGTGTGCTGGTGATGAAGTTCTCTTAGGGCGTACGCAGGTATGATTACCGCCCTGGTTGCAAGCAGACTGTCCCGGTTGTCGGCAGGAATCTACGCTGTTCGGTGTGTCCGATTCTACCATTGCATATCTGCTACTTGTAAAGAAAGTTACTAGAAATCCCGGCCTATTTGATATTTCAAGAATGAATCGATTCCAGAGCTTGAGCTTCGTGTCATGCAGGTAGGGTTTGTAAGGGTTGACCATTTGCTAAGAATGACCCTTTATCTCCATTAGCATTTCAACTAGCAACAATTTCCTAACTTCATTGGGTTTCAGCTGTGGGATTAATCTATTTGTTTCTTTCTCATCGCTTTGTTCTCGGAGGGTCGAAGGGGCTGGGAGGAATTTATCTTTATTGTAGGGGCTAAGCGATATCTGTCTCATATCTTCCTGGTGTTACGAGAATCACCTTAAATCGTTGAGAATCGATTTGCATTGATGCTGTCGGACTCGCAGGGGTCCCTAGCGGCCCGAATTGGTATGATCAGATTGACGATGTATTCAGTCTTGAGTTATCTCTTCTTTCTAACAATAATTAATCCCTTTTTATAAGGTGATCTTCTGTTTCTCGAAGATTTTTCATTTCGGGTGGCGAGATCCTATGATCTTGCCGGGGCCCAATAGATGCACGGGTTGTCACGAGCCCAGATTGTCTGAAGTGTCTGATTGGGTGTATGTCTGTTCTTGATTGCGTCAGGTCCCCGCTCTGAGTCCCTGTACATCCTTTATGCTGAAGTAACTAAAATTACACGCCAAAAGTTTGGAATCACCCCACCGCAATCTACCCACCCTCACTGTGACCCTAGATATTCAGACTTCATTTATGCAGCAGAAAACAGTTATTAAGTAATAAAAAATATATCATTAGAAAACCCTAGACTTAGGGATTAATATTTTGTATACCAACCCCGAGCACGGATGACTGCACGCAGTCTCTTGCCTGCTGACTTTGTCAGCTTCTCGACTAGGTCAGCAGGCAACGCCTCCCACGCTTCTTTTATCCATTCGATCATTTTAGCTATATCTGTCTTGCTTTTTCCTAGCCTAATAAATTCAGGATGTAATCTTCTTAATTTGGCCTTCAGAGCCTTCCAAAGGTGCTCAATGGGGTTCAAATCGGGCGAATGTGCTGGCCATGTTATAGGAATTAGGCCATGTAAGCACAGCCAGTCTAGGGACGCCTTTGACGTGTGAATACGGGCGTTATCTTGCTGGAAAGTGCTGAAATCGTCGAGGAAAGGAAGGAGCCCTTCCGTCAGAGCTTTTCGATAGCTCCAGCTAGAAAATCCGTTCCTCTTTGCGGTCGGGTCTCTTGTCATAATGATAAGATGCGTCTTCTTCCGTCCAGCTATGCCTGCCCACACCATAATCGACTGAACGGCTTTTCCGTGTGACTGTACGTTAACAAGGTCCTTCCGGTACATCTCATTAGGTCGGCGAAAGACCCAGCCGTCGGGGTTATTCGGCGCATTCTGTATTATGCATTCATCGCTAAAGCAGGTCTAATGTGACGGGAGCGTCTGGAGTGCTGGACCCAGGGTGGGGTCGATACGTAACTAGGACGCACGGGGCAGGCCACAGGGACTATCAACGCGTCTACGCGTCTACGCGCCTGCCCGCTTTCTCTCTTTCCTCTCCATCGTAGTATTCTCGCAATACAGTGGCATTACCTCTTGAGTTGATCTCATCTGGCCCGTGACATCTAAGTGGGGAAGTCAGCTTAGAAGCTACATCTTCAACGTCTCATACCATAATATAATCATCAAGACGATGAATCCAAAACTGAGCATGGGCAAGCCTCACCTTCGCGTCGTCTTCTGACAGCGAAATCCGCTTCTTTGACCGCCATTTGCGGCGCCAGTGGCTATGAAGGCGACGCTGAAGGGTGCGCTTCCCAACATGCAATTCTAGCTCAAATAACACATCATCCCATGTAAGATGACGATGTCTATTGATATACGAGTTAATACGTATAATCTGTAGAGCCGTGAGCTTCTTTGGACGCCCTTTTCGTGCCCTAGATGCGTTGCTATGTTCCGTATCCCATCGTCGCTTTGTCTTAGAGATTGTGCCTTGGGTAGTGCGATAATCCCTCGCAACTGTGCGCTGGGATTTGCCGGCATGTAACTCAGCGACCATAGCAGCTCTTTGCTCAGGAGTAAATTCATGATTGAATTGGCGATTTCCGCTTATTTGAGTACCAAAAGATCGGTTATTAGAAGGCATTTTAGTCTCAATTCTGCAGGTTGAAGTAGGAAGGTTGTTCTGTTACATTCTCGTGAAGCGGGGTCGTGGTGGAGCGCGATTCCAGACTTTTGACACGTGATTGTAGAAGGATATTGCTATAACAATTACACGCCCAGTTATCCAAAATACACACCGTGACATTATGTCAGCCCTCAATTAGGCCCTAATATCACAACTGCAGTTCTCAGGGGCTGCTGCTATTGCTGCCACTGTTCGCATATCACCACTAGATTTGTGCGACTGGATATGAAACGCGGCCCGTACTTTGGGCAGGGTTGGAAATCGATCGACCAATCGATTTGGTCGATTCGATTAATTGATTCGATTTCGATTTCGATCGATCGATCGATTACAGGCCCTGATCGATCGATATCTTATCGATCAAACGTTCAATCGATCGATTTGATCGTCGATTGCCACATGCACCAAGGGTGTCCCGGGTAGGTAGCGGTGGTGCGAACCATTCTATCACTAGACGCGTCGCCGCGTCGACCGCGACGCGAGACACGTCTCGAAGAAGGCGTCGGGCGAGCGGCCAATTCAGGGGTAGAGAACTCCCTGCGCTTGCGCGATGGTCCTTGGCTGCTGGTCCTCCGCTCTGCTCAATCGACTTCACAAAACAACCTGTCCAAGTCGACCTCAAAGGTTGGACCCTTACCAGCCTCGCAGCATTCGATTTGGTCTCTGCATTCTTTGCGGGGCATTTGCCATCGCCATGGACTCGTTCGATGAAGAGGTAGAGGATATCGCCTCAACGCCGCCACCGCCTTCCGAGCCGTCAACCAGTTCGGCCTCGACGAAATCTGCACCCAGCAGGTTCCCAGACTATGAGGCTTGGACGACCTATAAATTCAAGCGTTTCCTCGGTTTCACGATATGTCACGACCCTTCTCGAGAGCGGACATGGTGGTGGCAATTCGGATTCAGAATGAAGGACAACAGGTCGCAACCCCACAAGATCGTATGGATATGCGAGAGATGCTTCCTCCGCAACAGGCTGAAGACTACACATTATGTCTTCATCGCTTCCACTGCAGGAGGCATTGTCCGGCATCTGAGCAGGGAGCATAAGGTCGTGGTTTGTGCCATCTCTCCGCGCCCTGTCTCGCGTCGCTCGATGATGCGCGCTAACTTGTCAGCCGCCTTCTAGACAAAGGGCAGGCCCAGAACCTACTTGATATTCGAGTTTGGCAGCATGAACTACAACAGCAACATAGATCTAATGACAAAAAGAATGCATTTCCATATTATTTAGGCATCTAACTACCCAGTAAAATTATACAAGACGGGAAATTCTGGTTGTGGCTCTGAAGACCTAAGTTGCAATTGCCTACTAGATCTTTTCGAACAGTTCTCCTACAGATTGCGGGTAGGTATGTACTGATTATAGATACCAGAGAAATTGATTCTATCAAATTGATACGTGAAAAACCAGTCTTGGGCCTGGTGCTTAAGACTGGCATTATATGTAACATCACGTGAGGAAGGGGACCTTATACTCCCGTCCTCAACTGTAGTCTTAGCTCGTCATCCATCTTTCTTCGAGGCATTAGACCCCTTGAGGAGGAATTCCAGTTACTCCTTAAAAGGATCAAACCTGACCCACAATCCTTGGACTGCTCGGTGGAGGCCACTTATCCTCAACTCTTAGCCAAGCTTCGAAATCGATCGACCAATCGATTTGATCGATTCGATTAATCGATTCGATTTCGATTTCGATCGATCGATCAGAGCTGCCAGTCGATCGATATCGATCGATTACAAGTCCTGATCGATCGATTTGATCGTCGATCGGGTGGACCATATATAAATCGGTGAGGTGCAGGGTAGGCTGCCCTGCATTCTGCCTCTGTGTGGATCGCAACACTTCGCATGTCCCACAAAGCACCCCTGGCAGGCGCGATTGGTGGAGAGACGCTGCTGTTGAGTGCTTTCTAAGGAGGAAGGCGCCCCACCATCTTCCTTTTTAGGATTCCGCAGCTTCGTTGCCTCGTCACGTGAGGCTCTGTCTGATCGATTTGATCGATCGATATCGATCGATTGAGGGTGACGATCGATATAAATCGATCGATCAGGGCTCGGAATCGATCTATACGATCGATTTCGAAGCCTGCTCTTAGCTCAAAAGCCCACCATCTTTGACAGCCTATGTTCGGATCTGAGCCTAGATCAAGGACCAGATATATCGCCCTACCTAGGTACGACGCGAATTTTATCTCCAACATACACAACTGATTCGAATAGATTTTAATTGCGGTTATGCTTGGAACAGTAGTTGGGGTTTGGCTAGTCCACATAGTACTAAGCTGAAGTCCGAGTCTCAAGTAGCTACGGGTGGGGCGGGAGTGGTCCGAGCGTAAGGCGGTATTTAGTGGCAGGTATTCCGGAAAAATACAAAGTCTGAAAACACAAATTAAATTGGTGTTGGGAGTCACAGCGCGCGGCAATATTTGCTAAATGATTGGCTATCCTTTATTTCACAAGAAGCGGGCTGTGCCCCGCCAAACTGTCTCCGGCAGACCAGGCGGCCGGTGCTGGTGCCCGCAGATCATGTCGAAGTAATCGCATGGCTTAGGCGGGGAGTCGGGGTCGATGGTAAACATGAGATTTTGTAAAATCATCAGCGAGGACAGGCCGCGGACTCCGCCGCCGTCGAAGGCAAGTAAGCGAATACCGGGCACGAGCTGGTAGTGGAGCGGACGCACGGCATGGGCCACCCCGCGACCCAGAGTCAGCTGTGAATGCTGGCCGGCCGCTCCAGGTCAAGCTCCTCCTCAGTGCAGGTCGTGACTCGACGACTCGCGGCGGCCAAGTCACGAAGCTCTGTGCGCTACGATGCAGGCGAGGCTAGTCGTGATCGTGTCGCGACGCGTCGGCGCCATGCTCCTCTCGTACTCGACTGGCTGGGATGGAGAACGGAGAACTCTATTGACAGTTTTGTTAGCCCGAACACGTCGGCGATGGGGAAGCACGAACTCGAGTACTCGACTCTGCTGCCTTGGAGAATTTGCCCAAAAGCAGGTCCCTTGAAGAGACGAGACACAACAAGAACGCATGATTGGTGAAGAGCGTGTGATGCCGCCCCGCCGTACCAGCATGAGAACGATATTATTGGGCGAGAGGTGCCCATTCAACTCGAGTAAGCGCCCACCGTCGAGGGTGGTGGCCTCAGCGTGCCCTCAGCACATGACTGATGACAAATTTCTCAGCGACTTGCTTCTGCCTGATGTTGCCCAACCGCTTTTTGTTTGAGCGAAGGTCGCGGTGTCCTGGCTCCTTTCATAATCGTCGTTCTTTTTTGAGGTACTGTACGCTCTGTCAATCGAACTTTAGCGCAGATCCTAAAATCCCACTGAACCCCCGCGATTAGAGGGGACAAGTTGCGCTGTCAGGTTGGTTGTTGTGCTTGGCGATCACAGCGGTCTGCAGGCGGATCCAGCTTGTCCAGGTGGAAGCAAGTGCTCTTTCTGAGAAACCTCGGCGACCAAACACTAATTGTCCTTTGTAGCTCACTTTGCGTGTGGATCATCCTGCGGGCGAACATGTCTAATCCGAACGACTACACCGTCGGCTGGATCTGCGCCATAACTACGGAGTACGTTGCCGCGCAGGAATTTCTCGACGAAGAACACGAAGGACCGGAATATGTGTCTCCCAATGACACCAACCATTACACACTAGGCAAAGTTGGGAAGCACAATGTCGTCATCGCCGTCTTGCCCGACAACGAGTACGGAAAATTCTCTGCCGCAAGCGTTGCAAGAGATATGCTGCACAGCTTTCCTAATGTCAGAATCGGTTTGATGGTCGGCATCGCCGGAGGTGCGCCTGGAAAGCATGATATCCGTCTTGGGGATATTGTGGTCAGCTCTGCTGGCAATGGAAAGGGTGGGGTGTTCGGGTACGACTTTGGTAAAGCGATACAAGGACGGGACTTCCAAGAGACAGGGCTCTTAAACCAGCCACCAACCCTCCTTCGGACGACAGTGAGTGGACTCAAGGCCCGCTACGAGAGGAAAGGGCATCGACTCGCAGAGACTACCAACATAATTCTCGAGAAGAACCCAAGGCTCCGGGGGAAGTACAAACAGCCAGAAACAGGTGCCGACAGACTATTTAAACCCGAAGTTACTCACGACTTAAGCTGTGCGGCGATCTGTAGTGATGATGTATCAAACTTGGTATTGCGACCCGAAAGGACCGAGGACGAAGACAACCCAGCCATTCATTACGGTCTTATTGCTTCAGCAGACCGGCTGATGAAGGACGCTTCGGCTCGAGATAGACTTTCAGAGGAAAAGGACGTTCTTTGTTTCGAAATGGAAGCGGCTGGGCTGATGAACCATTTTCCCTGTCTGGTCATTCGTGGTATATGCGACTACTCGGACTCGCACAAGAACAAGGAGTGGCAGGGCTATGCAGCAATGGTGGCTGCTGCATATGCAAAGGATCTTCTCTATCAAATAACTCCAAACAGGGTTGAAGCTGAAAAGAAGATCGGCGATATTCTATCCGGTAATTCTAAGGTTTAGAATCATACTATTAATACATGTTAATCATATATACAGGCCTCCAAGAAGTTGCAGAAGAGTCCCGGGACATTGAAAAGGAGCAGCGGGACATTGCAAAGGAGCAGCTCCAAGCCCAGAAAGATCTAGCTAAGGAGAGGCTGTCCAAAGAAGAACAAAAGTGTCACCAGCTGTTCCGCCTCACAGCCGGCAGCAGGGACGCCACATACGAGTGGTATAAAGACTGATACGGAAAGAGGCGATGGCCAAGGGCCAGAGGCCCTAGGGGGGCACGAAGGGCCAGAAAGCTGCAATAGCAGGTGATGGATTGTATTGTTGTATGAAGAAGAATGATGATGAAGCAAAGCCAGAAGGGCCCTGCAGGCCCTTTTGAGGCCAGCTAACGCCTGCTCACGTGACTACTGCTCCTCACGTGATTTCACGTATCAGGCTGGTCACGGTTCGCTGGGCATTTCTTTCTGCGGTGATAGCATTGGTTCTGGGAGGAGTCATATTTGCTGCAAATGTCGTGATTGAATCTGAAATGCTCTGTTTGCCTACTCTCAAGGCGGATCCCTTCCACACATTTACATACGGTTTTGATAGCAATTTCAAGAGCGAGGATCAGTGGAAGTAAGCCGAGATTAGAATAAGTAGAATAGGGGGTAGAATCGAACTGCAGCTGGTATAGCTTAGGATCTGTGTTGATCGAGTAGAGATAATGTCGGGGATCGCAGAGCACATATATAGTATATCACTTCAAATTCTCATAAAAAGTTAAATGAAATTTATTCTAGAAATATTTTCTCGTATTTTGAGTTAAAAGCAAAACATGATGATCTAATTCTTAAAGAGAACGGAAGTTTTCCAACGCAACAACGTGAAGCTCAAGCGCTCAAAGGTATATACATCACCAATGGCGACCCATTTTGACTCTATGATGCTAACCTTCTCATCCTTTGGCGAATTAGTGTCTGTCGCCACAAACTTGTCACCGCCCACGGTGAAAACCTGCACTTCGACGCCCTTCTCGATACTGCTCAACTGCGTCGAGAAGCTTTTGGCCTCATCTGAGTTAACGACAGCCAAGTTCATCCACCCATTGGCATCAATAGCAGCACTGACATCGAGCTTGGGCACCGTGCAAGTCGTCTCAACCCACTCGGGAAATGTCTTGCCTTGATACGTTCCCGTTCGAACGTGCACAGCGACCGACTTTCCGCGCATGTACTTAGAAAAGAGCAGCAGTGGAAAGTAAGTCGTCTGCTTCCAGATACCCTCGGGCGTAGTCATAAGTGGCGCAATAACGTTGACGCTCTGCGCGATGGTCGCCATTCCGAGGTCCGCAGACTTGGATGGCGCGTTCGGCGGCGTACACGGACGAGATGTTTGCGTAGTGGCCTTTGCCCATGGAGTAGTAATGGATGGAATGCATGTCGACGGATTTGATGCACTGCTGGAGGACGTATCGGTCCCAGTCTGAGTAGCCGTCTTTGCCGCAGAGGATAAGTGTGATGGATGGGTCAAGAAGTTTCAGGGCTGAGAATTGTCAGTGTCTGTAAGACTCGGGACCTTTTAGCGTTGGAATGCCTTACCTCGTGCCCACTGAATGGCCTTTTTAGCATAATCCTCTTTGGAGTGCTGCTCAACTTGCCTGCGCTTCGTCTAGAAGTTGCTATAAGGGATAGACCAGGGTCAACATCCCAACATCCCTATGGGCTCTCACTTTTTCATTGAAAGGGCAATTTCATGTCCTCTCATTGGTCCATACCCCTGTAAATCCCCTTTCAGTTGAAAGGGGATTCGCACACGACGCCCCCGACCCATCTTTCATTTTAAAGTGGACGATCTGCTTTCTGATTGGATGCTGCAATCCTGCCCCTGTTATCCCTTAGGGTGCCGTAAGGCAACACTTGGGCTGGTTGACCCACACCACCCCTGCCGCGGCCGGAGTACAAGGGTGTGACTTGGAGCGCGTTTAGAAACAACACAGCCCAATTCCTCATACAACGCGTTCTTTACATTCCCTATGGAGCCCCAACTGCCCCCCAGCCAAGCGGTCAACGCGTATGATGACAAGAGCTTCATTCGAGTTGACTATCACAGCCGCCGCGAGCAACCGGCCGATAATACGTGCCGGCCAAATATAGATCCGGTCCCGGATCGCGGTTATGACTTCAAGCCGATAGACCTTGACCATCAAGCCTTTGAGAGTGTCGTCGACAAACCATACTCCCAATTCGGCCATGATTGATTGGTCGATCTTGCCACTCGTGATGGATAGGAAAAGCTCCCTACGCTGAGGGTTTCTTCTGATCCAGTGGACCAGATTATGGAGTTTTCCAATCCCACGAGTGCTCACAAGACAACACCTCCGTACTTAGCCCCACATGACCCCTGCGATGACGAGAGTACGAGCGGGGTACCGGAAGTTTGATCCGTCCTTTTAACCCCCCCAAAACACCACTGGAAGACCCCTGAAGCATTTCAATCTCATCAATGAGTAGTCAATTGATTCCCCAGGGTGCGCAGGCTCTCAATGCCTATGATGACAAGAGCTTTATTAAGGCAAAGCACAGTCATCGGCTGTGGCCAAATGACCCCACCTGCATAGTTGTTTTCCCGGCTGCCCAAGACCGAGGCACGCAATTTGAACCTTTCAACGTTCCAAGGCGCGAATTTCACATCGATACGCTGCCTCCAACACCTCTCGAGCTATTCCAGCTTTTCCTACCTATTTCCCTTGTTGAGAAATGGGTACATTACACCAAGATCTGGATCTCGTGGCTCAAAGCCAACGAGTGGGTGGATAGCTGGAAAAAGCCGATGGGTCGAACATCACGTCTGCGAACTTGGGAAGGAACCTATGCCTCAGAGATCTACCTGTTTATTGCAATACTGATTTATATGGGAATACACATAGAAAAGACGTTGGAGACCTATTGGAGTTCCCCTCAGCCCGGTTCACAAGGCGCAGAACACTCATTTATCAAGTTCATGCCCTACTGGAAGTTTCAGCTCATCCACCGTCATCTCCGCCCTTTTGACCACACCAAGATCGATGAGACCGACGAGGAACGCCTACCAGAGGTGTTCCAAGGCATTGAAGAGTGGTCTAACCACATACAAGCAGTCTCAGCCGAGCTTTTAACTGCTGGGTCTCACCTTGCCGTGGATGAGTGCATGGTTGGTTATACGGGGAAATGTGACGCCAAAACAACGGTCAAGGGCAAGCCAGAACCAGTGGGATTCAAGATCTGGGTTATCGCCCAACAGGGCTTCTTTCTTCGCTGGCTTTGGCACATCAGAGATGCGACTTATGGCCCCGTTGGCATCGAGCTTCCACAGAAGAAGTCATCCACACGTTCTCAGGGCCGGGGCGCTTCCAAGGCCGCAGGGAAAGAGCTAGCCAGGGAAGAGAAGCCCATTGCCTTGAACCCGACCCAAGCCGTCGTCATTGCCCTAGCAAATCTACTGCCAAAAGCGACATATCATGTCTTCATCGATAACCTCTTCTCGTCATCAGGTCTCCTCCGCAGTCTTCGGAATCACGGCCACGGAGCCACAGGCACGGCCCGCAAGAACAGCGGCATCTACAAGGAATTGGCAGAGGATAAGGGCAATGACGGCAAGGTCAAGAGAAGCTACGAATTTAACAAGGTCAAGGCGATACCGACCCCTGACAATAAGGTACCAATTTCTGACACTTTTACTTTGAAAATCCCTACTAATCTGTCGTTATTCTATATCCCTAGGTCAACCATATCGCTTGGAAAGACAACAAGCTTGTGTTATTTATGACAACCGTGTTCACTGGCGCCGACGATGAGCGAGTTGAACGCCAAAGGAGGAAGCCGTCGTCACGCAAGCCCGAGGCCAAGCCAATACGCCAATTCTTTGGTGACGAAGCTGTCAAGATAGTTCAAATCCCGACGGTCGCTGCTGCTTATAACGAAGAAATGAATCATGTTGACCGTGGTGATCAGTTGAGGTCATATTATGAGTATAGGCATCCCCTACGCCGCGGTGCTTGGCAGGCACTTTGCTGGACCTTCCTCCTAGATGTGGCCCTTGTTAACAGTTATCTTCTTCAGCGTTACGGGCAGCCACGTTGGAAGCGATATACAAATCATAGGGAATGGCGAGAGTGCATTTATAATGCATTATTCAACACATACGGTCATGAAAGTCAGTCAAGGAAGAGATATCGCGCAGGGGAGGAATTGGACGATGAGGGCACCGAAACACGGCCAATTGAGCATAATCTTGTCCGTCGGAAGAACCCTGTGGATTGCGTATGCTGTCAGGGCTTTCGGCAAGGTCAAGTGAGGTCAAAAGGTCAGAAAAGGAGGAAGCCGTTGGGGCCGGGTGATGCTAACAAGATCCGGGTAGGGACGAGATATTGGTGTAGTGTGTGCCAAGTCGCGTTATGTAACAATGACTACTGTTGGTACATCTATCATAATAGAAAAAAGGCGTAATAAGATGTACCTTTAATTTGCGGCATTTTAATTGGCCTGACCCCTCAAAAGCTACCGAGGTGTTGTCTTGTGAGCACTCGTGGGATGGGGCACCCTATTCCCACACTCTATTCCTCGTATTATATTGCCGTGTCACGTGCATGGATGCAAGTCTAAAGTCAAAAGCTAGATAAGGTTCGTCTAGACAGACATGTGAATTAAAATTGCCCTAGAGTTAAGGCAAGAGAATTCGGAAAATGTCGAAGAGGAAGGATGTTGTGTTCTTCGAGCTCCTACTGGCCAATGATGATCATTAGTGGCGGCTCGTGTATCACGGCGATCGTGTTTGATGACTGGATAAAATAGTAATGGGCTTGCATTGGCGTTTTTCTAGATTGACACCTACGGGCTTTCCATTCGATGCAGGCTTGCTAATCAATCAATTCAATTCAATTCGGACCAAATTGCAATCGATTAATGCGGCTCTGCGGAGGAGCACATTGATATTGATTACTGTTAACGTACATGATAAGCGAGCGCCACAGACAAGCGAGCGCTACACTTAGATTTTCACCTTAAATTGCGATTTTAAGAAGTTCTTTAAAAATTTAAACTAGGCCTAAAATAGCTAAGAATATATAATAAAGTGACTTAAGTAAGATCCAGGCTTTCTAACCATACGCGTATGGTTTAGTTAAACCATATATTACTCATATATTGCCCATACACCTATACCATACGGTCTGAGGCGTATGACCATATATGATCATACGCGGGATAGAGTTGCTCCGGGTCAGAAATAGTCAGGTAAGGAAATCGGCGGCACTAGAACGCCTTGACCATCCTCCTAGTCCTGAAAGGCCTCCCTTTCCAATAGATCCATAAGGTAGAAAGGATACTTGAATGGCAAATCGGTTGCTTAAGCTATGCGTGGGCAACTTGGACTGCCGTGCAACGTCTCCGTAGCTCCAATACTAAGGCAACTATCAAGATCGCTTCGAGTCACATTGTCAGACTTCATGTCAAGATCAAGTCGCTCACTTATAGCAAACAGTTAGTACCATCCTGCCTGGTAGGCAACAGTATTCCATATCATATAGTCTCATACGATTCCACTCCTTGAGATAGAAATCAAGTTTCATTCGTTAACCTTACCCGATTCACTGAGCGACCTTCTGACTGCCGTGACCGGCCGTCAGCTAGCCACGCCTCCGTGTCGCGCGGCACTTCATGACGAAGCTAGTGGAAAGCCATGGTGCCCGTTGATTGCTTGCGATGGACTCTTTCCTCAGCCGCACGCCTAGTGACCTCGAGTCCTCCATTGCTGCAACAATCGAGACGGCTTCTGAGATACCTGATAGGCAGAACTTACCCTCCGTTGAATCTTCCACTTCAACAACTCCAAAGCGCAAACGCATGACTACGGCCCATGCGACGTGGCAACACACTCGAATACCTCAAGGATCCGAGCCTGAGCGCGCTGGGCCAAAGCAAAACTTAGTGTTCTACTGCAAATACTGCAGCAACCCACCGTACTCCACATACGTGCCTACCACATTCCGCAACCACCTACTTAAGATACACTCAGTTTAAGCCGCTGGCTCAGAGCCAAATTTAACCAAGAAAGTGCGTACTAGCCTCATCAAAGAGGCGTTTAACAAAGCTGGTGAGATTGAGGTTGCTAAGCTTCAAGAAAGAGAGGAGCAAGTGCTTCGGAATGTACTTAATCCAAAGGCTGCAATGGAAGCATTTAGTCCAGCTGGTTACTGTCCGCAATCTCCTATATAATTGCAATACTTGGCCAGAGTTGCATGCTCTGCTTATGGCGGCAAATTATACTGCAGAAGAGCTTATCAACACCTCCCACAGCCATGTCCAAAAGCTCTGCTCAAACTCATATGCGATCCACAAAGATATTCTCCGAAAAAAGCTGCAATCCTCACCTGCCAAGCTTCACCTCTCCGCTGACGTATGGAGCGCACCAAACCACAAAGCCCTCCTAGGAATATGTGTGCAATTTATGTAGGAAGGCACGAAAAATCCCTGCCAGGCACTGCTGGCCTTACCTGAACTTCCTGGCATAGACAGCCCTGGAAGCCACAGCGGAGCCGAGCAGTGGAAGCTCCTTCAGCCAGCCATTGAGGAGTACGGCATCTCACGCCAGCTGGGATATATTACAGGAGATAATCACGGTTCTAATGATGTGCTATGTCGTCTATTGAGCCACTTCCTTGATGGACGAGGCGTCGCCTGGAATGCAAGATACCGACGGATTCGTTGCCATGGCTACGTTACTAACTTTTGCGTCTAAGCGTTTCTTTTTATGAATAGCAAAGAGGCTGTGCTTGAAGCTTGCAGGCAGATTGAAGAGATGGACCAAGCTTCGTTCAACATTGACATGATGCAGGGTTGGAAGAAGCGAAAGGAGTGTGACTGGAGTTAACTCGGTCTGCTTGGCAAGTTGCATAGTACTGCTATCTATACTAGAGCGAACGATTACAGGTATAATCTCTTTCGGAGGCGTGCCGGCAAAGTCCTCGGGCTCGACAACGATACACGCTGGAACTCATGGTTTCTTTTGCTCGATGCTGCTCTTGATAAGGAGGAGCATATTAAGTGGTATCAGGACAAGTACTACGACGCCCTTGTGGACGACTACTTAGCACCACAGGATTGGCAAAACCTTCGCGAGACGCGGAACTTCCTACAGCCGTTTTGGAAGATAACTCTCCTTACTGAGGGATATCGTTTAACGCTCGATCGTACATTATTTACGATGGACGTCCTTCACAAGCATTACCAGCAAGCATTCAACAAATACAAGATGAACCAACAGCTACTTGGTCCAGTACTGACGAGCTGGCATGTCTTCGACGAATACTACCAGCTCTCCGATGAGAGCCCGGCATACGGTGCAGTGCTTATTCTCCATCCATCCCGAGGAAAGGCTTATATATAGAAAAATTGGCCAAAGGCATAGCATAAGAAGATTTTTACAGGATTGAAGAAGTTGTGGGAAGACGAATACAAGAACCTGCCAACCGTTTATACTACTCATTCCATTGTTCCGGCACTGGAACTGGATGAGTATGACCTGCTTGCACAAGAGCTTAATGTCATAGGCACAGAGCCCGACGTTGACGAATACGAAACCTACGCCTCCCAGCCACCCATTCCAATCGACTGCTCCCCCCTTGCCTGGTGGGTCCGCGATGAGCAGAAGGAGCGCTTTCCCCGACTGTCAAAGATGGCAATAGACATTCTCTCAATACCCGCCATGTCTGCTGACCCTGAGCGTACATTCTCCGGAGCACGGCGTACAATTTCGTGGGATCGAATGCTCCTTGGAGCATTGATAATTGAAAAGGGGGAGTGCTTAAAGAGTTGGATTCGCAGCGGTATAACGGCAGGGCTACAAGTAGACGAGGTTGAACAATACGAGTACATGGCAGAGGAGGGAAGCACCAGCGCTCTAGAGGAAGATATGGGCCCTTGACCGGTTTGACGTCATTTGCCGTATGGGCAATATATGGTTTAGTTCGCCATACGAGAATAAATCATACACCATAAACCATTTAGGTCCGTATGGCGTATGGCGTATGGTTAGAAAGCCTGTGCTTGGGCATCTATGGCCGATCCCTTGAGGTCGAATCTCCTTCGTGCTAGAAGCCCGGCTATGGCTTCACGGAGCAAGAGGAAAGCGGTATTGTAGTTCAACTATAGCCTTTAATGTTTTTTATTAAGATCACTGACAAAAAATTGTTTAAATGTATTCTAATGACTACTCAAAAGATGTAGAAGACTGGATCTCGAGCCAGGTTACATACCGAGGAACGAGACGAGTTAGGAAGTCCGACAGCGGAGGCGCTATACTTAATGCAGTAATTGGGACGGGCCCCGAGCACGGTTGCCCATCCGTCGACTCTTCCGGGCCTGTTCCATCACTCATTCCTATGAGGCATGGATGATTCCTACTGGGTGTGGGAGGTGCCAATTAAGCACCAGCACCTTACTGTAGTCTACTGTCGCTTCTGGCCGCTCTCTGACGTCCACATCTATCAGAAAAGTTCTTCTTGAACCGTCAGCTGCTGAATCGTTGTCCATACCCTAGATCGAGGAAGCCTTATGAGAATGATCACGGGCCACCGTGCCTGGTCATACCTAACACCGATGAATGGCTTGTGCCGGTGATTCTTTCGGTAACAGCAAAATTATAATCTGTCTTCTATCATCAGTATAACAAACGATATAATGGCAGATTGACTTTATTTGACTATTCCCTTTCTTTCTCTATCTGTTTCAAATATACCGATAATTTTGTCGGCTGCGGTCAGCAAGCTTGGAGATGAATCAATTCAACAGCCCAGAAACGCTACTGGTTGTGCCAACTCCGCAACTCCGGCCTTTGCCGATCAGAAACCATGGATGGAGGGAAGGTAATGCTCAAAAATTAACATTCCCAAGCACAATATTGCTATTCGTTTTGTGGCTAAAACTACGCACAAAAACGCTGGCCTTTATGAGATGAATAACGAACCAGGAGGGTGCCTTGCGGATTTTTTTATGTTTTTTTTTTTTGGCTTAGGACGTGTCTACAAAACTGACGATATGTCAAAGACTTCATCAAATCTGTTACGTACCCATGAAACAAGCTCTCGACATGAATTGCGGTGACTTGTCCTCCCTTATGAACCCATCTCCTCAGCCAACAATTGCGCCCAATGCATGGCAGCCCCCTTCTTGCCTCCCAGATGCTCCTCCACCTGCTTTTTCACTTGCACCAGAATTGCTTGGCAGGCCGCACTAGAACACGATCGTTCATCAGTTGAATCCTCCGGTCGCGCCCCGTTTTCGTCATTTATCCATTCCATATCCACTAAGTTCAGATCCCTCTGCACCTCCATCACCCACTCCGAGTTCTCTGACCATGACAAGAAAGCATCATCGAGGACTAGCACCTTACTATAGTGCACCATCGCCTGTAGTCGTCCCTCGATATCAACATCCATGGGCATAGGATTTTTGTTGAACCTCCCGCTGCTGATGAAATCTTTCTCGTTAGATATCGCTGATCGAACGAGGACCGCCAACCACCACACTAAGGGGTTATTCTGAGCTGTTGATCTCGGTTTACTCAACGCATTGAATAGCAACCGCTGAATCGGTACCCATACGTTGTCGAATCCTCCCTTTTCCCGCCTCCGCGCGACAGCTTTGAGGTCCACTTTCCACACCTCCTCCTTCACGTCCAAGATGTCGTCATTTTGATCCTCACTCAGTTCCAGGCCCATCTCTTCCAGAGTGCCTTCGTCGTTAGAGTGCACTATAAATCCTACCAAGCTCGTCCACACAGCCTGATACCGCCGTCGCTTGCCCAGGTCATAGATTGCCCCTAGAGTCTCGAAAGCCCTTGGTCTTCTCCCTTATCCATACTTTTTAACGCCGTACGTGCGACTTGTGGCCATCGCTCTGTCATGGCCTCTACCCCGTCCAACCCATTCCAGAAGAGTCGTGCTATTTCAATAACCCCTTTTTGCTAGGTATATGACCTTATCACGTGAAATTCGGTAATTTCTTTCTGATTTCCTTACTTTCCCTGATGCGGAAACGCATGCAATGTGGGCAATTGCACCTTAAGCCTATAAAGCTAGCAAGCTGTAATCGTTGAACCACGGTTATAGCAAGACCTTTTGACTTAATCGGCTAGGATTCAGTCTTTTCGCATCATTCCCCTTTACATACCAAAAATTCTGATAGCTGGGGGTAACCAAGAATCACGCAAAAATCTCTTAGCCTAGATCCAACGACCTGACCACAATCTCATCTCGTAGAGGCGATTGAGTAGCCGGAAGGAAGTCATCGCTGGACGGCGTTGGTGTTGCCGAGGGCCTTGAGCTAGCCCGGCCCCCCTTCCGCGTCTGCCTCGTGTTCCCCTTCCCCTTGTATTTGTAGCTGTTCGTGATCGAATTGATAACGGCGTTGAAGCTTGTGTCTGTGACGGCGTTGAAGCCCGTGATATGGGCAAATCCGCCTCGATCTCGGCTTGTGTGCGGGTGCGACAGATACTCGGATTCAGCTGCCGTGTATTATGACGGCTTCGGCTCTGCCTCACAGCGGTTGAAGCTGTTGATGATGGCGTTGATGAACGCGTTGTTGTTGTTGATGATGATGATGATCTTGTGGTCTCGCTGCTATACAGAGACCCAAGATTCAATGGAACAGCGGTCTTTCGGTTCATTGTAGCTCGGGGTCGGCCGCGAAGGTTCTGAGCGACGTAAGGGTGTCGGATTCGGAGGAGTGATTCTTCGAAGTCCTAAGCAGCAGAAATTAGTATATTTCGCATATAAATACGCAGTTTTCTCACGAGAGGCTTCTCAAGCCACCAGCGGGGATGAATATCATCCTTTCGGATGCTCTCTCTGGCCTCAAGCCGCTCTAGAATTCGATGGGCACATGGGAGTGCGAATTGCTGCGTGAACCTGCCCGTATATGCAGAAAGATGCTTCGGGCGTGGGTTTTTCTCTGTGAGATGTGCCGCTATTGCGAGACGGGCTTGGTGAGCCATTAAGTCAACAGCAACATACGAGACTTGTGTGTTAATATCACGAAGCCAGTCTCGGTGCATAAACTTAAGTCGGATACGCATATTCATCCCAGCAGCGCGTTGAATATAGTCTCGCTTCTTCTTCTCAAGCATCCCCTCGAGGGCCTGGTGAAGAGCTAGAAGATCTCCCGTACCGATAACTAAGAATGACTTTACATCCTTATGCGCAGTCTCAGTTGGGCTGTTCACCCTCTGGCCAAAGTTGCGATAGTTATCAATAAAACACTTCGCCCATTGAAGCCGCCAAGCCATATATTCTTTGGAGATATAACTGAGGATGCGATGCTGAAGAGGATACATATCATTAAGCTTCTTCCACTGAGCTTCAAAGTCAGCCTCAGTAGGGGCATATACAACGCGCTTCCAGGCCTCAAACATCCCATCACGACTATGTGGGTTATCGTCAGGTGAGTGCTACGATGCCAAGTGGGCTAAGGTGGTTTCTTGTTCTCGTGGATTATCGAGGGATAATGAGGCCACAGTGGTAGCTTCAGGTGTATCGTCAGCTTCAGAGTCGTCGTCTTCGAGGTCATCGAGGTCATCAGGATTCCATCGTGATCTAATCTTTCCCTTTATATTAGCGTTGATATGCCATACAGAGTTGCTGCTGAGCAGCAGGGAAAACCTCGTTCAGGGCATTCTTAAGAGCTGCTTCTTTATCTGTGATAACCACAGATGGAGCTGGGAGATGAAGATCTCGTCTGCAAGCATCAAGTTGTTGACAAAGCCAGAGATAGGCATCTTCTTTCTCATTATCGATGAGGCCAAAGGCGAAATTCACAACAGACCTCTGATCAGAGACACCGGTTACTTGGAAGAACGGCATTTTGAAGCGGTTGGTTTTGTATGTGTTATCAAGACCTAGAACCTCAGGAAAACGCTTCCACTGTATCTCACACCAAGGATAAGTCCAGAAGGTTCCTTGAATGCGATGTTCATCATCATCTTCATATTTGATGGAATGCCGCGGACCGTGTGATCGTAGGATCGAAATCCAGGCTTGAGTTGCTGTCAGCCCACTAAGTCATAAAGGCCTGCGTACCTAGGCAAAAGTTAACAGCGGGACGGAGGTTTCTAGAGCTTGCAGGGCTTTAACGCACTCATTCGTCTTGCGGCCTTGAAGCTTGAAGATGGAGGAATCCGAGATTATACCAGTCTGCACACTCTATTTGACAATACGGTCCTTTCTCAATCCTTAGAGAAGTCAGGTTTTGGCCGGGATTCTATTCGTGGCTTTTGGCCAATGCCCTGAGGGAAATACGTCGCAAAGTAACAAGAGCCCCGAGCAACGATTGAACACAAACACGTCGGGCTAGAGGCTCAATTGGAGGTCGTTATATTAGAATCCGATGAAGATCGACACGCCGCTTAGGCATAACCCCATAGAACAGCCAGCCCGATTCAACAATGTTATTAGTTAGGACCACTACTCAATCTGATAGGAAACGCGTTTATCAAACCAGCTATACCAGTCACCCCCGACTACGTTGTGGATCTCCTCCTGGGACGCAAGCCCCAGTCCACTCTCCAAGTCTGAGGACAGATGCGCCAGTTTTGCCTAATTGACGCCAAAAGCCTCTCTTCCTGTAGTAGAACCCAAAATAGAGCCCTACCTACCTTGTGTTATAGAGTTGCTGCAAGGCGCGAGAGTTATGGGACATGGTCAAATTACGGACGGGCAGCTCCGCATTGGCACGGGTTTTCTATCCAAGTAATCGTGGATAGAGTGGGCACATTAAATAGATTGAAAATGCTCATAGCTGTATATTTAGGTAGCATTCATTACATAAAGGCGATAGAATGGATATCGACAATATGTTGATATTTCAGTCTCCTAACAAGCTCAAAGTAAAATCTTACAATCTAAAGCTCGCTTTTAGAGATGAGGTGAGATTTGAATGAAGTGTAACGAAGAACAGTCTGGCCCTATAAATGCATATCGCCCGAAGCCGCAAAAGTATATTCCAACTCTCTGTTAAGGCCTGTTTTCAGCTAGAATTAGTAACTGCATCTAACGTACTTGATAAGCGAGCGGCGCATCCAAGCGAGCGACGCACATATACTGTACACTGAAAACTCTAAACCTTAAATTTTCTAAAATAGCCTATATAGCCCTAAGATTTTTAGGGAATTAATTTTAATTACTTAACTAAAAAGTTAATAAACTAGTCTTTTTTTAGACTTTTAAAAAAATTATTAAGCTAGTTATAAGTAAAAATAGTAAAAAAGACAGTGTGAATTTTATACTACTAGCGCTATAAGTATATAAATCCTAAGAAAATTCATAAAAATAATATATATTATAGATAAACTAGGTTTAAAACTTCAGCTATTTCGGGCTTAGTTTGAATTTCTAAAGATTATTTTAAAATTGCGATTTAAGGTGAAAATCTTACTGCGCCGCTCGCTTGTCTGCGTCGCTCGCTTATCATATACGTTATAACGTACATGATAAGCGAGCCGACTGCACAAGCGAGCCGATCATTCAGATTTACACCTTAAATCGCAATTCTAAAAAAATTAAAAAAATTCCAAACCAGGCCTAAAATAACTGCAATTTTAGAATAGGGTTAATTAAATGCGAAATTATAAAATAAAATTTTCCTAAATTTTATTTATTTTAATTTATAGAGTTATAAAGAAAAAGCTTATTTATACTGTATTTTTTCTGATTTTTATAAATAGAAAGCTTAATAAATTAATTAAAAATCTTTATAAAATACTGTCTTATGACTTTTTAATAAGATATCTAAAAATATTTCTTTTATATTTTTAATAATTATATAGCCTATTTTAGAAAATCTGATATTGCTATTTTTAGCTGTACAGTATAGTGATCGGCTCGCTTGTGCGGTCGGCTCGCTTATCATGTACGTTATATAAACTTTCTAAATTATTATAAAGCATAATTTCTTCTATAAATCTCAGCTCTAGGTGTAGATTGCATATCATGAGATTCGCATTATACAGTGTTACTACTGCCCTTCTCATAGGCTTCGCTTCTACCACCGTCCGACATATTCGCCATGCTACGAACTCACCATTGGCTTCTGCCCGTCTTCTCGTAGGTGGTTGGAAAAACATTTACGTTGTCGATTTTTTCCCAGATGCCGTTCAACAATTTTCTGTATCATTGAAGCAAGAAGCTACCTTCTGGCCATCTGTGATGGCTTTTGCCCCTCCTAACGGGCTGTTTGTCGTTGAAACCTTCGATAGGGTTCTTAGTCTTTTGGACCTTGACCTCGAGAACGATACCCTTACCCTTGAGGCAGAGACTAATACAAGCTACTCTGTAGTAGATTTAGAGTTTAATGCTGATAAGACTCGACTCGTTGGGTGTTCATATGGAAACGGTACTATTGACGTGTGGGAGGTTGAAAATGGTCGTCTAGACTTAATTAAGACCATTCAATCTCCTGGTATATCGGGTCCGGACGAAGTGTACCAGGCGTCTCCCCATCCACGGCAGGCAAATCTTGACCCTACCGGCCGTTTCTTTGCGATCAATGACCTGGGTACGGACTCCATCATCATCATTGACACAAAAGACGGTGCCTATGATATAACAAATAATATTTACATCACGCCCAGCGGCTGCGGCCCTAGTGTTGGTGCATTCTATCCGCGAGGTGTGCATATGGCCACCCATTACATTGTTGTCTGCGGGTTAAGAAACGAGGTTATTGTGTACTCCCTACGCTACCGGGAAGTTCACCTCGAAATGGAGAAAACGCAGACCATTCCAGGCCCCGGCGACGCCTTTCCCCCTCAAACTGTGAGGGCAATTACCGCGGTGAACATTCTACTTACTGTCGACAATAAACATCTATATATCTCCAAGTGTGTAAAAGATAACACAATCGATCCTATTGCCCACTATACGGTGGCTCCAAATAATCTTACCCACAAGATGTTGAATTTGACAAGCAAAGCCTCTGCCGGAGGTTCTTGTCCTGCCAGAGTCAGCCTAAGTGAGAACAACGAATATGTTTTTGCCAGCGACCCAACTGATCAATTCCGACTTGCCGCCTTAAAGCGGAATGTGGACGGAACGCTTCAAAGAAGCCCCATAGCCTCGATTATGAAACCGGCTTTTGGTGATGAGGAGTTTCAACCTTCATTTGTGCAACAAATTGTTTTGCCACAAATGCCGTTAGAGCCACTTTTTGATAATACTACTTCGACTGAGGGCTATGACTAGTGCACTTCCTAAGTGTGCCTCCTGAGTATGCCTCTTGCTTGGAGGAGGTGGCGGGATCTAAACCTAGAGAGCCTGAAACCGCCTCATCAGCCAACGAAAGGGCACACGAAAGGGCACGGAGTAAAACAAAAGCACAAAAAATCTAGTGACGGACCCTATTTGTGAGCTTTCATATGGAAATTCCGGCTAGATTAATTGGTTGAATTAGATGGGCTATGGCAGGAAGGATTGGAATAGTAAATAGGTGGTCTGCAGCTGCCCCAAAGGAGGAAGAGTTGGGGGATTTCATTCGCTGAGAGGATTTTTCTTTTCCTTTTTCTTTCTTTCTTTCTTCCTTCCTAATCCGAATCTACTTCTGCCAGTGCCAAATGAGCTACGAAGAAAGCGGTGAAAATAGACAACGATCAAAGTGCACCCAACGTGATTGATAACAAAGTATAGTTCAGAACTGGCATCTCGGATCTTTCACATTTCATGGCAGGTAGCCACCGCCCTACTCCATCCAGAACTTGATGTGGCAAATCACAAAGAGAAAAATAGAGGTAATTGGAAGAAAGAGGAGGATAGGCGAATTATCAAACTTCGAAATAAAGGCAAGAAGTGGGACGATGTCTCGTCTCAGCTTCCTGGTAGAACCAAGGTCGCGTGTTCTCGACGTTACGCTCAATACTATCGGGAAGAACGACTCGCTCGAAATTTTATAGACTATACCTATTGAGTTTGCATCTAGTACTGAAGCCGATATCGCAGAAGCGCCAAAATAGAGAGGAACTTCCGGGCATTGAACAGACGCTAGGACGAATGCAAGACTCAGGGGAAGATTAATATTTGCGGAAAGTTGATACAGCGAGCCTCTTGGCCAATTGCGTATGAGCACTGAGGTTGACTGCCAAGGCCTTTGCACCATAGAAACCGATTTTGATGACATCAATCTCACTCCACTCAAAGTATTATATGTCGTAAGGGTCTGCATTACGACTTTCGGGCCAATTATGTCCCCGGAAATCAACTTACACGCGTGTTCTGGAAATACTTAGATGAAAAGATAGAGAAGAGCGTACTTAATTAATTTATTCCAGGAAGACTATTTTCCCCCGCTCTTGACTAAGAACTCGCAGTAGAAGGCATGCATCCCGTTGTCAAGATGAAAGCATGGTCTGAACTCAGAGGTTGCTTACGAAATATCGTTACAACCCTGTCAATGACCGTTATCTTGGTCGTCTGTCGACGTCCACTACACCGCAGCAAGGACAGCAGTCCACTTACCGTCGGCAGTGATGGTGATGGCTTTGGTGTTCGTTTCACCCCGACCCACCAACTCCTTGCGGACTTGGACAAAGTATCCGTCAATTCGGAGGCTAGTTGGGCGAGCATCGAGGTCACATATGGGACACTTCCAGGCGTCCACCATGGATGGTTCTGGTCCCGTTTGGGATGTCCCTACTCCCTTCTGAGCCGGCTTGCTAGGTCGTGTTTGTAGCCATGTTTCCAGGTCGAAACATTCTAGGTGTAGACACTTCAAACCTCGAACAGGGGTTTCAACCATGGTAGCACTAAAAGGATCTGCCAAGGAGACTAGTAGGGTTTCGTCCTCAACAATAATATCATCTGAGTCTGATGGGCGCAAACGTCGGATCATTTTTTCCTTAGTCTCCTCCATGGAAGTGTGTTCGGCGTTTTCAATCATAGCTCTAAGAGAGCCATGACTGCGCGTCTCCACGAGCTCGACGGCAACTAAGTACTCAGACCCTGCTCTGGCGATGTTCTCATCAACCAGGGGTAAGCTGATCCGGATGGCATTCTGGCCCGGAACCAGTGCATCAGTTAGCTCAAGGGGCAGATCCTTGTGGAAATGCTGCTTTCGACTCAATCCCATCACACGGCTATTGACATTGATAAATATATGTCTAGGCCAATAGCAAGCGGACACCGCCCAGTCAGCTGCCTCGAGCTCTGTCCCCTGGTCGGGTCGCATGCACAATCGCAGACGGTACCGGTAGGAGCCTTCGAAGTAGGCACAAAACGGGAGCCCTGGCGTATCTCTTTTGGTAGTTAATTTCCGAATATTGTCTTCCGGCACGTTGAAGCATAGTGTTTGCAGTCCGATTTGTGGCTTGATTGGAACGGGAAGACTCTCGAGCGTCTTGACATATTGGTAATATCGAGTCTGGACCGGCTGCGCAGGGATCCGCCGAGGGCTGCGCAGACTAACTTGATGAAGTCCCATCTCAAGTGACGGTTGACCGTATGGACTGACTGCATATTCATTTGGGTGTATCTCCATCTCACTCAGTGGCCTCACTAGGCCGAGACTTTGAGGCACAGGATAACCCATAGCAGGATGATTTGCGGACGGATGACTGCTAGCTAACTGGATGGGTGGGGGTCCTCTTTGCGCCTGGTGTTGCGGAGCCATGGGCTGGGCAACGTGGCCACCGGCAGCTGGTGTGGCTTGGGGCCAAGAACGGGCTGGATTTGGGTACTGTGAAGACCACGCTTGATTCGACTGACCAGAATGAACTTGCGTCTGGGTCATGGGTTGAACATTCGGGGGCTGCAGCATGCGTTGAGGGTACTGTAGTCCTTGACTATGCCCAATGTATGCAGGAGCACCTTGAGCAGCTGGCCCGGTCTGTGTCGGTTGTTGTTGGAATGAGCTTGCTCGTCTCTGTATACCCTGTGCGGGGCTGTTCGAGTTCACTCCTCGAGACGTTGGCATACCCTGTGGCACGTATCCTGTGCCAGTAAATGGTGATATTGCACCAGCAGATCCTAGAGTCAAAGGCTGGTGAATCTGTGCCGGAGAGTTGACAATATTCTGAGAAGCTTGAGTCATTGGGGGTTCGGGCGCAATTTGTGCCCAGGTTGATGCGTTCGGGTTCTGTACATGCATATTCCCTCGAGGAGCAGAGCTACCTAGGACTGCCGGGCCTGAAGCTCTGCGACTAGCCATCTGGGCCTCAGTTTGTGCGAGGACGGGAGACGGGGCCGCAGAATTAGTCGGGAGGGTAGATTGAGGGTGAGGTAGAATCGGAAATGGTTGAGCAGGTAAATTACGCTGGGCCACAGGCGTGAAACCGTGCATGGTTGAAGAAGGGACATTGTCTAGAATCAAGGAGTCAGCAAATCAGGGTCTCCAAAATGGTGCAGTCGGGCTAACTTTGGTTGGATAGCTGTTGCTGCCGGAAGGCCTGCATTAGGCTGACATATGCTTGCGCGAAGCCGCCTCGAAGCTGGCGGGCCTCTTCAATAGTTCGGTGGCCAGCGGCTATCTGGATTTCGCTGGCCCTGTCTTTGGCGAAGATCTCATTGAGTGATATTGCAAGCGGGCCGTCCTCGACATGAAGTGTCCTACGGCTTGTGGTGAAGAGTAAAGACTGCATCTGAATGGAAATGCAGCTCAGATTCTGACGCATCTCGGATACGAGCAAGGGGAATTGCCTGGCCTCAGTTGTGCCCACCATTTGCCCCCACAAGGTGGACATTTGATGAAGGAATCGCCCTACCACACTCATAAACAAACACTGTGGGGAGGTGTGAGGCAGCTCCACCAAGGGTCCGGGGAAGTTTGCAAACCACTCAAGGTAAACGGGCGAAATCGACTGGTTGTTCCTGAGAATGACCTGCATATAACTAAACGCATGGTCAACGGCCTCGAATGGCACGTGAGGAGCGAGGACATTGTGGACCAAGGCCGTGTCCCAAGACCACCCGCAAAATAGCTGATGGAGAACAATATAAAACCCGTCCTCGATCGAGCAAGCATCTCGAAGGATCTTATACCGTGGGATCTCGACTGAATCGTTAAGTGACCTTGTGCCGCTGTATTTTTCCATTTGTTTGATTAATATTTGCAGCCAGTCTCTCGATGCCTGGGTGACCGGATCCTCGTGCCCGAGCCGCATGCGCTTGGTTCGACCTTCGGTGGCACTGGAATCTGGTCCTGTCCTCTGGCCGACCTGGGGAGAGGGTATCGTTCCTCCGGTGGGTACCGAGGGCCAGGGGGCTGCCGCCTGCTGTGGAGAAAAACTAAAGCCAGAAGCCGAAGCCATCGCCCGCTCTGCCAATAACTGAGAGACGGGTCCAGGAGGGGGGGCCGTATAGACCTCTTCCGATGAACCCGACGAGCTTCCCGGGGGCATGGCGTTTGGGGCGGTATTTGGGGCGGGAGCCATGGGGACTCGAGGGTTGGGTTCCAAGGCAGAGCGTGGCGGGTGGGCTGTACTAGGGGGGTCAGCATAGCCGGTTGAGCCTTGGTTTGGCTCCACGATCCATTCCACGAGGCTGGTCGGCTAGTGGATTTGTAATCCACCAGTGGACTCCACGAGCGCGTCGAGTGGAATGGATGGAGTGGATTCGAAGTGGAGTAGTTAAGGGCACGTAGGTGTGTGACCTTGGCTCTGGCTGACAGCTACCCTAGAACAAAACCATGATGAACTCTCTTGACAACGCAGCCAACTCTCTTGTAAAAATGTTTTCTTGGCAGCCACTGTTAGTGCGTTGTTAAGGTGCGGGGTTTGCACAGGCCACTTTTACTTGCAACAGCCTGTAGCGCCCATCTGGGCACTAACAGGCACACAATCTGAGGAATTAAGAGAGTTGGCCTCACCTTGTGCTGCTCGCGCTAGGCCCAAGATGGCTTCAAAACTAAGCTATCAAGGGCATCAGGACTCGCGAGATGTAACCTGATCAATGGCAGCCAGCTATGGCGGTTTTTCTCCCCTCGTAGTTTTCCCGCTATTGCGATCTACATGTATGACACCTCAGTGATCTTATTGGATTGGAGGCAATTTGGATTGGACTGGAGTGGACAGAAAATGGCTGGATTGGATTTCATGTTGCCCAAAATTTGGATTGGATTGGATTGATTGGCAACGGGCTCCTGGAGCTGCAATGGTCTAACCCGATATGGCCATATCTAAGCCTAATTTGGCGTTGTGACGTAGCCTCCCATCGCCCACCACCACGAGACGCACACCTTCTCTAACACCCAACGCGCAACAGATCCCTTTGAGTGGCATAAGCCTCCACCTCCATTGCTAGCCCCACATCACCCCTGCTGTAGCCGAGGTACATCCAGATACCTACAGCACGCTCAGAATCAACCCCGCCTAAGTCCTCATACAACTGATTCTCTACATTCTCATGGATTCCCAACAGTCCTATAGCCAGGCCGTCAACGCATACGATGACAATAGCTTCGTCCGTACAGATAACAGCCGCCGTGAGCAGGCTGCCGATAACACCTGCCGGCCAATAGAACAGCCGGTTCCGGACCGCGGCTACAGCTTTGAGCCGATGGACCTAGGTCAAGACCGGGCCCCTAGGATAGCAGCTTTGCCCCAGCAGCCGCTGTTGCTTTTCCAGGAATTCTTACCTATCTCTCTAGTAAAAAGCTGGGCCGGCTACACCAATAGCTGGGTCAGTCACCTCTTGCAGCAACACGAAGCTGGAAGCTGCAGGTTAAAGCTACAGTCACGGCTACTTGAATCAGTGATCGGAATGGTCTGGTCTGTCTTGGTCTCGGTCTGGTCTAGACCGCCAAGACTTGGTCTGGTCTGGCGATTTCTCGAGACCATGGTCGGACCGGTCGGACCGGTCCCGACTATTAACTGTTATAATACCGTAGAAACTCGAGAAATTCGGACTCTTGGCAGAGTGGACCTGATCAAATGCATGGCTGACCAATGGCTGCTCTGGAAATAAGGAGGGGATAAAAGAAGCCCTTGCGTGTCTGATTGGGCTTGTTGGGAGCGTGGCTGCGAGCTAGACTGTTTAACGTGCATAGTGGAGTAAAAAGTGGAAATGCCAAGAGTCCGAATTTCTCGAGTTTTGACGGTAAATAGATTAAGCTAAGAGGTAAATGGCGGCTGGTGGCTGAATTTTAGACCAATATGGTTAGAACAGGTCTTTTTTGCTTTTTCCTCCAGGGTTCTCTGCCTTATTCCATAACAAGGGATAATTGTCTTTTGTTAGGTGTTGGATCCGATACGGGCTATTCAATCAGGTAGATGGGGATCAATATAGTGGATCCAAAAGGTAAAATGTTATTGATGTGTAATGATGTTCCATCTTGCCTCTGGCCCCTCTTCTTGTGTGAGGGGTTTTTGGGTCAATCTCACACCCTATGACTAAGACAGGATATTGATGTATCAGAGGATTGTTCTTATCCGGGCCTTATTCCTCCACCCGAGGGTCAATCCAACATTAGGCAATATGTGGGAATAATTGCTGTCACGACGTGTATTTAAGTAGCTGGGCGTGTACATGGCGTGTGGCTGCTATAGCAATATCCTTTTAGCTGCTTCTGCATAAAGGATGTAGAGGGACTCAGAGCGGGGATCGGACACAATCAAGAACATACACACATCCAATCAGAGGCCTCACACAATAAGAGGTCTTGACAGTTATGAGCCCGGTTCGCGATAATTCCATCGAAAAGACAGCAACAGCACGATCCACATCGATTCAGACCCCTGAAAGACCGATATCAATCGTTATTTAGACGGAATACGTCGTGACGCGGTCCAAATCGATCGATACCGTCCATTCCGGCCGATCCGAATATGACCTCAAAAGACCACAGCGTGATGTTAACTGGGAAGGAAAATTGGGATGCGTGGACTCAGTCCATGTCAGCCAAGATTCCAAGGAAGATATGGTCCTACATGCATCCTGATCACCCTATTGGGGAACTCTTGCAAGAACCAAGAGAGCCTCAGTATAGCGACTTTAACACCACTGCCACAGACTATACCCAGCTATCACAGTCGCAGCAGCGTGCGTACGATGCTGTGTTTAGGCAATGGGAAGTCAGGAAGCGGGACTTCGGAAAGCAGGAGACAGAGGTCAACACGGTATATGATACCATCCTGGAGACAGTTTCGATCAAGTACAGGCAACCGCTTGATAGGAAAGACACACTACGAGAGTGGATGCAGCTGCTCAAGAGCTCTGCTGCTCCATCAGAAGGCTTCATGATGGCTAAGGTGAAAGATGAATACATTATCGTGATGAGAGGCTTTAAGAATCAGAAAGCCTTCCCACAATGGCTTGAGTCGTGGGAATCGATGATGATCAAGGCAAAGAAGTATCACCTAGCAGAGACTGAGACCGGTCAATGGCTTCGAGAGTTCGCTGACCTAATTGAACCAATCCATCAAAGCTATGCAACAGCTTTTATGGAAGGTGCCAAGATCCTAGATGCCGAAGCAGTTCTTCAGAGAAGACGTCTGCAAGATGCGCTCGCCCACCAGACTGCCCAAGCAGAAGCGGCTGAGCATCGGCGACTTCACGCAAGCAGTGGCAGTGAAACCTTAGAATCAGATTCCCAATCTCGACTAGGAGGCTTTGACCTGAATGCACCGGCCGTACAGCGACCTGCTCCCAATGGCTCAAAGGTTTGGACACCTCAAGAGGTTGCCTCAACAATGCGTGAATGGGCATCCCGCAAAAGGCCCACGAGTGGTAACACCGTGAGGGGCGGGGCGTTTCACACAGAGGGAGGCAACGAGGAGAGTGACCACAGTGAGGAGGCATCCACGCCAAAGGCTGGGAAGAGGGCGAAGTCTGGCTCCGGAGGACGCTCTGGAAAGAGGCCAGCACTTACGTGCCCAGCCTGCGGTATGAAAGGGCATGACCTATCTGACTGCTGGTGTGTGTTCGAAGAAAAGAGACCGGAGGGCATGGCTAGCAACGATCGTCGTATGCAAAAGGCTAAGAAGGCGCTGGAAGACGACCACGAGCTGCAGAGAAGGGTTGATGCTCTACGAGAACAGAAAGGGAACTGACAATCACAGGAGAGAAAGGCCAGAGTGAAGATCATAGGAGCGGCGAACACAGCGCACCTACGATCAGCCTTTACCTCGACAACTACTGTGTACCCGCTACGTTTATCAACGATCTTGGATTCTGGTACAACCTTGCATATTTTTAACGATCTGACTAGGTTTAAGACCTTCCGAAAGGCAGAAGATGGAGAGGCAGTTATTGCAGGAGCATCAGAAGTTCCAATCTTAGGTTTTGGAAGAGTAGACCTAGAGGTTACACTTCCAGGAGGAGGAGTTGGAATATTACGCCTACGGAACGCAACCTATTGTACCGATTTCAGCACGAACCTAGTATCCTTTCAATTGCTCCGAAGAAACGGAATCTTCTGGGACACCATCAATAACCTCCTGATCCGAAGGGACGGCTCAACCATATGCATCATCCACCAGATGCATAATCAATTCGTACTGCAGTATCAAGAGATTACATGCAACTCTGAGAATGCTATCTTTAGTACGCAATACAGGCGACGAACATCGCGAAACCCAAGGGCACCAGCGGTAGCGAATGGATCCTTGTGGCATCTTCGAATGGGACATCCAAGTCCGTTAGTGTTACATCACTTGGGAAAGAATTCCCTAGGGATAAGACTCCGCGGACCAAAGACAACACAATGTCCAGGCTGCAGTCAAGGGAAGATACATAGGCAGATATCTCGACGGCCACCAGACCGAGAAAAGGATAATCCATGCCATGAAATCTGGATTGACTGGACTGATATTGATGAAGATAAGAAGGGTTTTATTCGAGCCATGTTTATTACAGACGCATGGTCTGGTATGGTCTTTCCATATTATACCAAGACGTATGATAGACGAGAGAGTGGCAAGATATTAAGGCACTTCTATCATTGGATGAAGAACCACTATGGCTATCTGGTTAAAGTGGTTCGCTCAGATAACGAGCTCTTTACTAAGAAGATCAAATACTGGATGATGTGGAGAGGCATCATTGGGAAACCATCAGCGCCGAATACGCAAGCTCAGAATGGAGGAGCTGAGCGCTCAGGGGGCGCGATAATTGAGAAGACTCGAGTGATGAGAATCACAGCCAACATACCGCATGATCTTTGGAGAGAGATAATCAGCGCAGCCGTTTACCTGAAGAACAGGACGCCAAGAGAGTCAAATGGATGGAAGACCCCTTACGAGCTGTTCTACTTAAAGCAGCCGTATCTATCACATCTGAAGGCATATGGCTGCAGGGCCTACGCCATGACATCACGAGCGCAACTCAAACGAAAGAAGCTCCGCAAGCTTGACCCGAGAGCGCACATCGGCTATCTTGTCGGCTACAACTCGACAAATATCTTTCGTATCTGGGTCCCGCATAAAGGAAAAGTCATATCAACTCGAGACGTTATCTTTGACGAAGATATATTCTTTGATGGCAAATGTACAGAAAAGGAACTCATTGATAGCGTTGACGACCTGATCGAAAAGGTCGCTATTCCGCTGAGCCAGCTGAACAACCAAGCAATTCTTGAAGAGGATGAGCCAGTCTTTGAATCTGGCAACTATGGCGAAGACCAGGATGACGACAACGAAGGAGAAATGGTTCCGGATGATGATCGGGAAGAAGACCAGGACGACCAAGCAGATAAAGAAGACTACGAACTAGCAAGAGCTCTAGAGGAAGCACTCTATACACCTCCATCAACTGAGCCAGACTAAGAGCAAGATGCAGCTCTTTCAGTCTTCTTACCAGTCGCTGGAGCTGAGGGGGTGAGAGCAGATATCCCACCAATTGCAATCGTGGAAAGCTGCCTAGACGACTTTATCCCAGTTCCAATTGACAGCTTATCATGGGAGTTTCAACGCTGGAATGAAGTTCAAACCGGAGAAGATACATAAGCGAAACTTGCCAGAGGAGCCGAAGACTCTCAGGGATCTCGATAGCCACCCGTTTAAGGAACAGTTCCGCAAAGCACAAGAAGACCATATGGCATCTCACCGACAGATGAAGTCATTCGTTGAAGTGCCATGGCGTCAGGCAAAAGGACAACAGGTGCTAAGCTGTATGTGGGTATTTACCTATAAAACAGACAAGCATGGATATTTTGTCAAGTGCAAAGCCGGCCTTGTGGTATGTGGTAATCAACAGACTAAGGGAGACCTGCCTACTCGAGCGACAACGCTTGCGAGTATGTTGTTTAGGGCGCTTATGGCAATAGAAGCAGAATACGACCTGGAGCTCGAGCAGATGGACGCTATAAATGCTTTCGTACACTGCGACCTGGACGAGCTGGTGTTTATGAGAATGCCACCAGGATTTGAACAATATGGCAAAGTTCTAAAGCTGCAAAAGGCGCTCTATGGGCTCCGAAGGTCTCCATTGTTGTGGCAACAAGATCTGACACGAACCCTCCGAGATCTCGGCTTCAGGACTGTTCCTGACGAACCCTGTGTGATACTTAAAGATGGAGTGATTGTCTTCTTCTTTGTTGACGATATTATCTGGGCATACCGAAAAGAGAAGGCAGCTGAAGCAAGGAAGGCTATGGAAGGTCTACAGCAGAGATATAACATGACTCTGCTGGGAGAGCCGAAGTGGTTCCTTGGAATTCATATCATACGAAACAGAGCTAAGCGAACTATCTGGCTAACCCAGGATGCATATATTGATAAGATCGCTCACCAGTATGGAGTTGATCTAGAGACCAAGGCTCCCGAGACCCCGATGGCAGAGGAAGAATTGTTACCAGCAACCTGCCAAGCCGACTGGCGTTCGATTGAGAAATATTTGAAGAAAGTCGGATCGACATTATTCACATCAATCTCAACACGACCCGACGTTGCATTCGCAGCCGCAAGGCTAGCTAGGTTCAATACGAATCCAGATCAGACACATCACAAGGCCGCAGACCGAGTCTTGCAGTATTTGTATGGAACACGTTCACTAGGAATCAGGCTGGGAGGGACAAGATTCCTCAAGAGCTTCCTATGTGCAAGTGATGCTTCCTATGCAGACAATACAATAGACAGGAAGAGCTCGCAAGGCTATGTGATGATGTTGTTTGGAGGACCAATTGCCTGGAAAGCAACGAAACAATCCACTGTCACTACATCGAGCACTGAAGCTGAATTGCTCGCTTTGTCCCAGACAGCTAAGGAAGCCATCTTCGCAAGTAGGATTCTTAAGGAGCTGGAAGTTCAGATTGACGGACCATTGCATATCGAATGCGATAATACCCAGACAATCAGGCTCCTGACTGAGGAATCAGCCAAGTTGACTACGAAGCTTCGGCATGTGGATATTCATCGACACTGGTTACGACAAGAATACAGGGAGAAGAGAGTTGAGTTCGGCTGGGTCCCAACATCGAAGATGATTGCAGATGGAATGACAAAGGCCCTGCCTAAACAACGGCATGCAACATTCATCAAGATGCTTCAAATGGAGGACATTTCAGACCAGATTGCCCTGGAACAGCGAATGGAAGCTATGAAGGACCACATTGTGAAAACACGCAGCCAGAAGGAAGGCAATAGCCCTGATAAGGAGGCAAGACTCGGATATCAAGGAGGGCAGAGACCCAAAAGACAAGTGATAGGGTAGCCAAGTCCTTGGGAATGGCCTCGGCTAAGGGGGTGTGTCACGACGTGTATTTAAGTAGCTGGGCGTGTACATGGCGTGTGGCTGCTATAGCAATATCCTTTTAGCTGCTTCTGCATAAAGGATGTAGAGGGACTCAGAGCGGGGATCGGACACAATCAAGAACATACACACATCCAATCAGAGGCCTCACACAATAAGAGGTCTTGACAATTGCCTAACATAGCGTGCAACAACCTGTTTACCATCCGGGACCACCTAATGAATAACCCCACCTGATGCATAACCAAAATTTTCATCTTCCCATACAAAATCCAGATTTTCAATTGCACCGCATTCAACCAGGAATGGAGATGCTCATAAATCAATGCCAGGAAATGATTGTCTATTTCATGAAATTTTAATATCGGCTTGAATTTTTTCCGTCCCGCCTTGGAGCCCAGCTCTCTAGCACTTTGAAAATTTTCCCATTCCGCTTCATCTACCCTGGGCGACTCGATCCATTCAACTCGACATTTTACCCAATAGACTCATCAGAACAACTTACGCAATGGGTCGCCGTACCTATACAGAAGATGACGTAGCCGAGGCTATATTCGATATTACCGATAGAGGCCTTTCACAGAACGAGGCGGCCCAGAAACGTGGAGTACCTCAGCCGACCCTTTCTCGTCGACTTTCCGGTCGCGCGAGCAGGAATGAACGTATCCAGGATCACCAACGTATTTCAAAGAGTCAGGAGGATACCCTCGTTCGTTGGGTGCTGCGACAGGAGTCTCTGGGATATGCTCTCTCCCACAGCCAACTCCGCGCCTGCGTCGAGGCCATCCTCCAACAACAAGGCGATAATCGGCCTCTGGGCAAGCACTGGACCACCAGATTCGTCAAGCGTCACACAAAACTATCTACCAAGCTTGGAAAACGCCAGGAGGCCTCCAGATTTAACGGGTTTACACCAAAGGCGGTCAATTGGTACTTTGATATTCGGGAGACCGAGTACGGCTGGATCAAGCCTGAGAACACAGTTAACGTGGACGAGGGTGGCATAATGGCTGGTTTCGGTACGTTGTCTACAAGTCCCTAACGGGTTTTGATAGGCCATAGCTAATTGACTGTCTGCAAGGCTTGGATAGCCTCGTAATCGGGAGCTCTGACCCGAAGAAGCAGGCGCTGTTGAAAGGCACCCAGTCGCGCGCTTGGACGTCATTTATTGAGGCTGTCACCGCAACTGGTCGAGCTTTGAAACCGGGAATCATTTTCAAAGGCAAGGAGCTTCAGAGGCAGTGGTTTCTTGAGGAGTTTGAGGCGATAGCGGACTGGCACTATATCACATCGCCGAACGGCTGGACCGACAACCATATAGCTCTTGAGTGGCTAAAAGATGTTTATTTACCCAGACAGAGCCTTTAGATGCCTCGGATGCGAGACTTATCATCCTTGACGGTCATGGGAGCCATGCACAGGTGAGTCTTTCGGCCGTTACACCGCAGATTCTTCCGCTATAAGATTACTGATGCGCGCGCAGGACGGGTGGATGGCGACGTGCTTTCTGAACAACGTGTATTGTTGCTACCTGCCGGCGCATTGTTCTCATGGTTTGCAGCCGCTAGATAATGGGATTTTTAATGTTATCAAAGGTGCATATCGGAAAGAACTCCAAAAGCTGGCTAGTTTGACCGATTCTGCGCCGGTTGACAAGGTCAATTTTATCCGGGCATACGCGAAAGCCAGGGAGGCGGGCATGAGAAAAGAGATTATCTTATCCGGCTGGAGGTTTACTGGAAATTGGCCTATAAGCCGTCGCAAGGCGCTAAAACATCCAGAAATCCAGCCAGACAAGGAGTCAGTGGCGGAACAGTTCAAGACACCGAGCCTCCCCAGCTGCACTCAGATGACACGCCGAAAACAAGCCGGCAGGTGAGAGATTTAGCCAAACATCGAAGTCGTCCGACCAGGAGGAAGTACAGCAAGATCGCAAAGGGGCTGGAAGCTTTAGAGATCAAGGTGGCCGTTCAGAATGCGCGGATTGCTGGGCTTGAGGAGCAGATGGCCCAGCTGCGGCGAGGGAGGAAAAGGAAGGCAGTACCGAACCCGAACCGACGATTCATTGCTCTAGCTGAGTCTCTAGCAGCTGTAAAGTCAATTCCTAGTTCAAAGGATGGGGAAACAGAGGTTGATGTGGATGAAGAGGTCGAGTCGGTGATTGAGGTGGGTGTCGGGTCGGAGGAGGAAAGTGAAGAGTCTGAGATGGAAACAAAACACTGCCAGCGCACACGCAGCGGTCGGGAGGTCAAAAAACCACGTAGAGAGTAAAATTCGAACAAATTTCTATAAGGATATTCTAAAGGTTTATTTATAAATTGAGAGTCTGGACTGATTTTGGGGTGATCAAAAATTGGATTTTGTATGGGAAAACGAAAATTTTGGTTATGCATTAGGTGGGGTTATTCATTAGGTGGTCCCGGATGGTATAAATCCTACCAAGCTCGTCCACACATATGGCAGGCTATAGGGGTCACTGTTGCAAAACCCCCAAAATCACGATGAAGGTGCCAAATTGGGTTAGCGGTGTAGTTACGTGGCCCCGCAGTACATTGCTCTATGTACCTCAGCTGAGGTTTCTTCGTTTTGGGGGCGTTACGGAAGATACAGTCACAGGACCGAGTCCGCACCGGACCAGCATAGTGAGTTTCTATTCCATTTAAAGCGACATCAGGCGTCACCGTGGTGGTCGTATTTGACATCAATACTACTCAATTATCCTCATTCTCCTCTTCCTCTTCCTCGTCCTCGTCCTCGTCCGGCTGACTGAGTTGCTAAGCGTTGAGTTAGTAGTTGAATTTGCATCTGATGACTTGATCATGCTTACAATCTAGAGCCGAGCAGCTCCTGCGATGGTCTCCAGCGCTATAACCTTTCTCTCCTCGAGGCTTCTCTTAGCTACCTCGCTAAATGAAGCCAAAGCAGGAGCAGGTCCTAGAGTGGCAGGAGGGACCGCACCACTGCCGCAAGCTTGTAACTGCTATGCTGCCCGCTATGCAGCAGCACGCCAGGCATCATCCGGATCGTCATTTGCGCCGCTCAGTTGCCGGTTTAAGTCCCAAAAGGCACGCATAGCAGCATGAGCTCCAACGGGGACCTAGAGATGCAGCTTGGTCAGTGGCTCGTTACCTAATAGAGAGCAGAGGTGCCTTACCGGCCTATATATATGGCCGTTCTTTACGCAGTCCCAGCACGCAGCACCAGTATCTATTCCGTATATATCAGCATAGCAGGTATATAACCTAAGATAACCAAACATACTATCTTAAGAGGCACATTCATAGCCGGGGGCCCTGGTGGCGCAAGTGACGCAGGGGCGGCATAGGAAGTCACGCACTGAGCCGCGGGGAGGGACTTTCTTCATCTGCTTCTTCTTCTGCTCGAACAGGCAAGTTAGCAGTCGTCGCTTCATATAGAGACTTACTGGATCGTATGGTAATCTTGGCTGTGGATTTGCGGATGTTGGGTTGGATCAATCCTCTGCTCCTCTCGACTGCGGTGTTCCTACTGCGAGAGTCCCGATCTGTCATGCCAGCGGTTATAGCTCCAGTCACGACGACGGAATTTTCCTTAGCCATGATGATACAAAAGGGAAAGTGGGAACTGGGGTTGGAAGGGATCTAGGTTCTTGTAAATATTTGGGGGATGAGCAGCGTCGATCCTATTCCTGGTTCTACCAATGTCCCCCTGAAACTAAGCCGCAGCGGGTCAGTTGCATCCCCGCTGCGGGGTAGTGCGGTGAGTAATTTATAGTGAGGCCAGGCCATCATCGTCTCCCTTTTCCCTACCGGCATCAAGAAGATCGCCCCGGCGAGCGAACTAATTGCCCATAATGGCACGTCCACCCAATGCAATCGATCAATACCGTGACTACGTCACCCACCTCTACCTGAACGGTGTCTCGCGAAGCAGGATTAAGTATAAGCTTCGAAAGCATTATCATATCGCCGTCAATCTCAATACAATCTCTCGCCGAATCGCAAGCTTGGATCTCCCGCGTCAGCAAGCCCGTACTAAAGAAAGCCCAGAGCTGATAGAAGCCATCCGCGACCTGATATTTCGCATTGGGCTTACCGAGAAGCAGACACTGAGCATTCTACAGAGACAGGGCTAGCCGATCACGAAACGAGGTCTGAAGCGCATCAGGCTACACTCAGACCGCCGCTAGGTACGCAGGCTTAACAGCGATAAGGAGCGCCTTACTTTACTGAAGAAGACAGAGCAGGTCATCATCGAAATGACATGACATTCTAATGCCATTTCAGGATATAGTAAAAGCCTCCTTCAGCCTTATCTTCATCAGTAAAAGCAGCTCTAGGTACTAAGAGACCCTCTCTTTGCGATATATAAAATCATATTTCCAAATGAGGTCGAGATCCGGAAAAGGATGTTCCGGAGGAAGAAGGGGCAGTTCCTTATGCCGGGACCAAACTATCAGTGGTATATTGACAGTCATAATAAGCTCAAAGCATATAGATTCGAGATCTATGCCGCAATCGACGCCTACTCACGTAACATTATCTGGTTTTACGTTGGCCACTCCGCCACAACCGCTTTAAGCGTTTTGAAGCAGTACTTAACAGCATGCGACGCCTACAGCTTTCAGCCATGGTATCTGCAGGCAGACAGAGGCAGCGAAACGCCACTAATCGCAGCAGCCCATTGGAACTTTGCCCTCGCCGCAGATGGACGGGTGGAGTGGAATGGACAGGTCTTCTAGCAAGGGAAGTGCCTCAAGGATTCCTACAAGGCCACACCGAGCACAAAGAACGTCAAGATTGAGAAATAGTGGGAGAGCATGCTGCACATCTCCTCCCGGCAGTAGGTAGACTACTTTGGGGAGCTCGCCAGGGACGGGGACTTCGACGGCGATATATTGGAGGATCAGATTGCCATCTACGCAGTCTTCGAAGATGTATTACGCCAAGAAATCTTCAACTTCGTAGAGGCGTGGAATCTTCATCGAATTCGCCTTCAGAAGAACCATCCCCACGTAGTCCACGGCCAGCCCTGGATGAACTACCATTACCCGGATCCCGACAAGGCGTGCAACTGGGGTATCCCCATTGACCGCTCAGTTCTAGCTGGAATGGAGCGACCGTTAGCTAATATCGACATTAGCACATACTTAAAGCCAGAGACAAAAGATTGATGTCGCCAAGTTCTCATCGAAATGGGCTACGACGACATAGTCCTTAGAACTCACCAGGAGCCAGATAAGTTACAGCCTTTTAAGCGTTTCTACCTTAGCCTTCGAGATAGAATCATTTAACATATCGAAAGTAGCAGGGAGCCTATGCTAATATATCGCAAAGCGCTAACTGGAGGCGTCGCAGAATATGTAAGTCTCACCTTTTCGTTCTGAGTTGAATAATCTAAATGCATATAGCAAGCATTATATAAGCGAGTAAATCAAGCCTGCTAAGATGAACTTAAAGATGGGGAGCCAGCGGAGTAACCACTTATTAAACTAGGATATCAGGATGAAGAAGGAAATGATATGGAGGGAATAAGTGATGATAGGGAGGATAGCGACAGTTCAAATAGGGAGCCTAAGTAGTCAATCCTTCCTTTTCTTATGTCAAATAGCAAATGTTATAGGGATCTTTACCCCTTTAAAGCGCATAGAGTATGTAGGTGGGAGTGCCTTAGCGGCATTAACGTCGGATAGCTGAGCTTAATCACTCCTAAAGCTTTAAGGAATCGACTCCAGGGTTACCTATTTGTATCAGCGCTCAACTCAGTGATGAGGTGGTTTAGTCTCTTACTAACTCCGGGACTAAAACTTCCTCGCCGTCCACTTCGTCTCCTTCGTCCGCCATACCTTCATATCCCTCACCACTAGGGATGGTGCTGAATACTAGATTATGAAGTGGATCCTCTACTTTATAAAGGTCTATCACATCTTCGTATCTAACGGTCTCTTCAATAGCTTCTTTAAGCTCGTCGCCTGTAGGGCTCTGGGATTGGGAACTTGGAATAGGCTCTTCCTGCTTCATCTTGACGTGTATCTCCTGCTTGACCTGATCTGTCTCCACGTTGCACCTCTCTCCCTTGATTTGTCTTTCCTTCTTGATGCGCTTCTTGCGCCCGGAGGCAGGGCTCGTGTCCTCTTGCTTAACCTTTCGTTTCCTTTCTTCTTTAACCGGCGTTAAGTATTCATCTGGTCTCAGCGGTGTGACTGGCTTTTGCTTATCGATAACATCTGTAGATATCAGGACGACTAGCACCTTCAGCTGCCCTGCCTAGTTGTTTCCAAAGTGCCCCAATGCAAGTATACTTAATAATATCGCATATTTATCGGTATTGGGAACGGTGACGATTTTCTTACTAAAGAAACTCGAAGCGTATAAAAGGCTCCAGGGATCTCTATTCGTAAGATCGATCGCGGGCGGAAGCGGTCGGAGATAGTCGAATAAAATCGCGGCGAACGAGGGCCAAGTCAGTAGATCTCCCGAGGAAAATTTGATCACCATATCCTTCAGAGGTAGCACCGTCTCTAGAACCTCAACTGCAAGCCCATTAAAGTACCTGGTCTCCAAGCTCACAAGTAAGAGGCTTATATAGACCCATTGATACCCAGTTCGCTGCCTCATAGGCTTCCTAGTGCTGCTTTTGGAATTCTGAATGGCTCGGCTGGCCGCGGATGCGACGGTCATGAACTGGGGGTTGCTTAACGGCTCGGATGGAGGTATACATACCCATGTATTCACGGCGTCAGCCATCGAAAATCCATTGGGAAGTAGTTAAGCGGCGCATCCAATGCCCATAGATAACACAGATTTCAGTTTATCACATAGCAGGTGGCTTACTAGACTGACTGGACGTAGCGGAGAGTCCTTAACCTCCACTACCTCATCGTAAGAGCCCGGAAGTGCCGGAGTTTTAGACCTGGCTCGATGCTAGGGCCGAAAGGGGTTGGCTAAGCCGCAGCGGCCGCAATAGTTCGCGCCAACGTACATGGTGGTGAAGAGTTCATGGTGCTTCTTTCCGGCTTAGACGCAATAGACATGCTCCGGGGGGATCTTTAGAGAGCCCATTTCAGTTAGAGAGAGGAGGTGAAAGTGCAGAAAAGGGGAGAAGAGGGGGAATCCTATTTGAAAGTGAGGTTTTAATTTAAGAAGAACAAAACAACATCGCCCTTCTATATGGTGGATGAAGTCGCTAAGCTCCATTAAGTAGGAGGTTACTGCACTAGTCCGCTGCTGATTAGGAGCGGGATCACTGCGGTGATCCTCCGTCGGCTCATCATGCTACTCCTCATCGTAAGTTAAAGATCGTTAGGCAGCTCGGCTTTCACTATTTCTAGCATAGGTGCGTTTTGATCGCGATATACTAAACGAGAGTTATGCAGTGAGTGTATTTAGAAAATATCAACCCAGAATGCCAGGACCGAAGTCCGGACATAGTGTTATGTGCATCTGTATAGTAGCAAACGGCTTACCATCTTACACCGGATGCGCTAAGCAGGAAATTGGACTCGCAGAAGGCCACCGCGCGAGTCCGCTGCTAGTCCGCGGTACATATTCCATGGCGACCTAAAGTACCCGGATAACTAAGGAGAAGAGAACCTAAACCCAAAAGGAAACGACCGGGGGTTTTGCAACAGTGCCCCCTATCGCCCACCGTACACACAGCCTGATACCGCCGTCGCTTGCCCAGGTCATTCAGCCCGAAGGGCGTTTTACTCAGTCAGAAAGAATTGAGCATAAAACCTCCTCTGATTGGCTAATTGGCCTGGCCTGTACTCAACTCGCGCACGAATTGGTCCGCTGATAACGCCACCAAATGAAGCCGCACAAACCCCTGAGCGTTGACCAGGTAATTAGCTAGCTTGGCAAGCTCTCCAAGAGCTTTCAGGTTCTTCTTTTCTTCAATGCAATCCTTACACTAACCTACGTGGCGGCTGCTGATACGGAAAGAGGCGATGGCCAAGGGCCAGAGGCCCTAGGGGGCACGAAGGGCCAGAAAGCTGCAATAGCAGGTGATGGATTGTATTGTTGTATGAAGAAGAATGATGATGAAGCAAAGCCAGAAGGGCCCTGCAGGCCCTTTTGAGGCCAGCTAACGCCTGCTCACGTGACTACTGCTCCTCACGTGATTTCACGTATCATATGCCGCACACAAAAGAAGACTCTACTGTCCTCAGTAGGCAAAACAAGGATAGAGCCTAGATCCATTTCCTTCCAAAGTTCCTTGCCAAATCCATCCGCGAGAAAATATGCCTCTCATACCGTAAGACGATCTTGTCTGCATTGGTCGGTCGGCCGGTCGGTCGGCTGCTTGGTGTTGCTGTTCAGGCCCAGCGAAGGGGACAGCTTTGAGGGGGATTGCCGGTATCCAAAGGAGTTGAACCAACGGGATCCAAAGGGTGCCGAGAGGGCTGTGGTGCCGCGAGGGCTGGGTGCTCAAGAGAGAGTCGGTGCTCGAGAGAGAGCCGGTGCTCAAGAGAGCTGGTGCTCGGGAGAGCTGGTGCTGAGACGGGCTGGTGCTCAGGAGAGAGCTGGTGCTGAGACGGGCTGGTGCTCGGGAGAGCTGGTGCTGACGGACCGGTGTCAGGAGCGCAACTAAGGCGAGTCGGCTAAGATAGGCGATGCTTGAAGAAGCTGGTGCACAGAGGCTGGTGCCATCAAAGCCGGTATCGCAAAGCCATGGGCGACTGAAGCGGGTGCTGTCGAAGCTGGTGCTGTCAAAGCTGGTGCTGTCAAAGCTGGTGCTGTTAAAGCTGGTGACCAAGATGCAGCAGTGCAATTGCTACCATTTGATACGGAAAGAGGCGATGGCCAAGGGCCAGAGGCCCTAGGGGGGCACGAAGGGCCAGAAAGCTGCAATAGCAGGTGATGGATTGTATTGTTGTATGAAGAAGAATGATGATGAAGCAAAGCCAGAAGGGCCCTGCAGGCCCTTTTGAGGCCAGCTAACGCCTGCTCACGTGACTACTGCTCCTCACGTGATTTCACGTATCAGCTGCTTCCCTGTTCTAACGGTATCTAGGTTCACATATCACCTCCCGCATCGGGCCTACCTCTCAAGATTCCCCGGTTACCCTGCCTCCGGGAAGCAGTGCAGTTTCCTCCCTGATCATTCAGACCTGATCTAACTACCTCAAAGACAACCTCTCTATCGAGATTTATCATGGTACTGGACGTGAGCCGTCGCGAAGCCTCCTTGCCCGAGCGATATCCAGCAGTCTAGGTGGGTAAGAGGTGGATATATATACGGCTAGATGGAGGGCGATATACCCCAGGCAGTTCGAACTGCCGTACCTGCCAGCAAGACCTGCCCGAAGTCGAATTTCGAAGCGTCAAGGACCCCACGAAGTTTACAGGCGAGTGTGCTAGCTGTAGGGCACGCCGAAGGGAACGGGAAGCCGGATCCGAGCCGCCGTTGCCGCCATGCGGAATATCGCCTTGAGACTATCGCCACGCAGAGCCACGAAAAGGACCGATTCTCTAGCTAACCTGACGCCTCCAAGGCGGACTGCGCCAACGCCCGCGTCTGTAAACGGCTCACAGCCTCCTGCCATGCCTGCTTTATTCCGTGGCCTGGCGCCCGTACTCCAGGGACTGCCTAGGTCCATCTACCCCAAGCGCGGTAGAGGGACCTCCCCCTATCACTCCTACCCTTAGCCTGTCAACAGTAGTTCTGGGCATAGTTCTGGGCACGCCGATTCCTCAAACGCCAATTCCTTAAGGCACTCTTCCAACGGCTCCTGTTATGCTAGGCACGCCTATACCACGGGAATCGTTCCCTACCACACCTTCATTACTGCCACAGGGTCATCGCCGCCGTCCGCTATACACGTCGAGGCACCTTTAACCCGCGCCGACAGTCACAGCCTCAACAGCGACAGTTTGATCAGATAGTTGGTCCACCTTTTACAGGAGACCTTAACTTGCCTGTCCTTAGTGAGGAGGATCAGGTGCTTGTGCGGGAATTCTATACTGCCCTGACTGACCACAAGATGCATAGTTGCATTCGCTGTTAGGAGCGTTGGTTCGATAGAAAGCGAAATAGCTCGAAAAGCTGCAGCCGCTGCATTAGTCGAGACGATGAAAGAGCCTCTAACGAGCCCTACTTCTTTAGCGCTGCAAATAACCTTGACTTCGGGGAAGTCCCCAGCAATCTACCTGATCTAACGATGGTTGAGGAGATGCTGATTGCTAGGGTTCACATACACGTGAAGGTCCTACAGGTACGTGGCGCTCAGTATAAATACCGCGGCCATGTTGATTGGGCCTGCCAAAAAGCGGTAGAGGTACGCCTATGACTATCAGTCAACTCCCTTACTACAGGTCTGAAGTGGTTTTTAACAGCTGGTTACCGCCGCAGTCGAAAGGGGGATCTAGAGGGTTCCCTCAGGAGAGTTTAATATCAGGTTGGTATACGGTATTTACCCTTCGGGCTGGATATTCAGCCGTTAAGTCCCTTGCCTTGGCAACTTAACGGGTGTTCGAAGTATTTTAAATTGTCCCTAGAGTCTCGAAAGCCCCTTGGTCTTCTCCCTTATCCATACTGTTTAACGCCGTACGTGCGACTCGTGGCCATCGCTCTGTCATGGCCTCTACCCCGTCCAACCCATTCCAGAAAGCCGACTGAATTCTCATGCGCTGCTGACGATCTTCCGTAAATCTGCGCTTCCGTTGTTGTGGGGTTTCTTCTCTCGTCGTAAACTGCACAACCTTGCGATTCGGTGCCAGCGTTCCATCTGGCATAAGACTCGTCGCCGACAAATATCCTACCCAGTTCCTCTTGATCTTCTCCCGGACGTCATCATTCTCTCCAGGATAAAGAAACTTGATCTCCCGAAGCCATCTTTCACAGCCTGGACGGTCCGTTTGAGTTAATGCTGGTAGGTCGTGTCTCTCGTTGTGTTCTGTGGGTGTGTGTGGCTGTGTGGCACGCTCAAGCGCCACCTTGTAGAGCTTCGTATTTGCCATAGCCAAACGTCGTTTCGCAAGTTGTCTATCGTAAAACGCGATGCTGTTGGGATTTGCTAAGCACCGAGACGACTTTTGTTTATAGTAAAGGAGTGTGACCCCGCTCTTTCCCTTAATGTCTCGCGGATGACTCCAGGCTGTGGAGCCCTGATCACGTTACTAGCTGACATAAGCTAAAATACTACGTCACCCCTTGCACTTTAGAGCGGTGGTGCAAGGGGTAACTAGTTAACTAGACTCATCTTGGAAATGGTCTGAGCTCGCTGAGGTAACAAACGCTTTGTCCCTTTACGCCAGTGAAGCTGGGAAGTAACACCAGGAGTGCACGTTTCAATCATCCCCTCAGCACAACAGAAACAATCACATAACTGGAAAGAACAACTTTGTCGACCCTTTTGCAGTCTCAAACCTCCCGTTGCCATCTGCTCCTGTCCATCCCCCCTCCTAAATGCGATTTATTTCTGCCTAAGATCACGGCTACACCACATACCTAATACAAACGACAAAAGCTCTTCAGTGAGGGTTTCACTCGAGCGATTTCTGCCTAGCTAAGACTCCTCAATCAAGAAACAGCCCGCACTGGCCTCACCACAGTCCCTGCCAGCCCTGCCAACACTGTCAGCCCTGTCGACCGACTGCAGTGTTTGGCGATGAGGCCTACTTGTCGTGGGGCGTCCTCATCTGTCCCTTGACCATCTCTGGTTGAACAGCATCCCTCTCAGCCCTCATCTTCATCCTGCCGCGTATCAACCTTGGCTTGATATTGCAAACTCCCATTCAATAAAATCCCTTACCAAGGTCTGGAGAATTATCTGCTGCCAAAGACAGTTAACCTTTGAACGCGTGGCTTCGCGCCGCCGTTGGACACGATGAGCCATTCACCTTCGATGTTCATGGATGTGGATGAAGAGCATGAAACCGACTCCATCACATCAACAATTGAGGAGGAGCCTGACTCCGACCAGGAATGGCTTGTGAACGACATTCTTGCAGAAGGAAAAGACGCAACCGGGACGACCAAATATCTCATCGATTGGCAAGGCTACCCTCTGTATGACGCTTCCTGGGAGCCAAAGGAGAACCTCGGCGACACCATGTTAGCAGACTGGGAAGAGAGCAAGAAGAATGAGGGCCATCAGCGCAAGTCAAATGATAGTATCAACGCTTGGTACAAAGCAGTCATTGCCAGGCTCCACGGCAAGATCGCTCGCCACGATGAGCGAAATCGCAGGCGGGAAGAGCTTGGCCTCGACGTGTCCATATACGAGAAGTCTCTAGAAGATTGCCTAGAAGACCTCAAAAAGCACCCCAAGGCCCAAGTCATGGAGGACGAAAAGACCACTGCCTCACGAAGCAACAAGAACCAACCACGTATCCAGCGTGAGCCTTCAGGGAATGTTACCCAACGCCAACATGGGACCTATGAAGATCAAGTGCTCAAAACAATCCGACCAAAACCACCGACGCGTGGATTCTCTGACCCTGACGTAGCCAAGCCCCGCTCTGGCGCTGCTGCAGGTGTCCATAGGGTGGTACACAAGCCGATGACAAAAACGTCACTGATGTCCAAACTGGGCCATCGCAAGTATACTGGCCCGCCGAAGGAGCAGAATTCAGGAACAACCTCTCTACCGTCGGTTGCTCGCGAGGCATCAAGTGGAAACAGCAGCAATGTTTTCGTTGGCGGCACAACGAGAAAGAAGAAGGGTACTCTCCTGGACGCTGCAACTGATCCAAACAAAGCACCTCAGTTCTTGAAATCGAGGCTTATAAACAAGATTCAGAAGGGACTCCGCGATAAGGAAGGAACCGTTACTCCGGCAAAACAACCACTCAGTGTCTTCAATCTCAATCCAGCGGAGAGGCAGCGAGTTGATCAGAAAGTCAAGTTTGGACGTGATTCAATCGCAAGTAGCACTCAAGAAGACATGCAGACTGAGGATCCTCCGCACCAACCTAACTCTGATGAACATACTATGCGTGAGTCAGAGAAGGGTTCTTCAACTGTCGAAAAGAAGAAGAAGAAGAAGAAGAAGTCGGTACGTTGGGGAGACGGCCCAGAGGTCCCACCACAGACCAACCCAGGCTCTGAATCAAGTCTTTTCATTGAACCCTTGACTGCATCTCCTGAAATAGAACAACAAACTGTTCAACCAAAGGAAGAAAATGGCGAGCAGTCTACGACGATCTTGAACCTGCTTCCAACAGCCTCTATGATGACCGCATCACCACCGCCTGTCGAAGGCGGCTTTTGCCCCTCCATTCAAACTATAACCAAACGGGCGAAGTTCGGTCCCAGCGCGACAGCTTCCATTCCGCTCACCTTTGAAGGACCCTCTGGAGAAAACATGCACCCGTGGCTATCTATGCTTGCAGGCCCGGAGCCGTTGACCTTTACACATACCTGCATAGCACAAGACTTTTGGAGCCAGACTGCTTCGAAACCCCTTTTCAGGGGCATCGTGACTAGTTGCGACAACCTTGCTAGCCTCACATCGACCTCCGAACGGTTAAAGTTGGGATCCTTTGGTGTTCTCTGTCACTTGGGGGAGCTTTGCATCTTGCTGCACCCATCCCAGTGCGAGACATGGCAATTTCCAACCCAACCAACCCAACCTGTACCAACCCAATCTCATGATACAACTTTGTTGAAGTTCATCATTTTCGAGGCTACTGGGTTCCTAGAGGCTTCTTCCCTTGCCCCCATTCCATTGTCACTAGATCACGGCAACGAAGATTTCCCTCCGGGTATGCCGCTGGCCCTCTTTCGACGTATTTTTGGGATTGAATATGCCCGAGTTCTGCCCGAAAGACTGCAGAACACCGCCAGGCACTCCTTCTTCCTAGCATTCCCACGATCCGCCACTGTCGATGCTATGTTCCTCGCCCGGTGGCTTCGAATCTGCAACTCGGACTGCCAAATTTACAGCAGCCATTTCCCCGGTCACTGGCAATACTTTATGAACATTGAGGCGGGAGTGGTCATTATCGATGAAGATGCAGCTCATTCCATCCGCAAGTTTCCTCACATTAACCACCTCCTCAGTACAAACCCAGAAAGGTTCACGTTTTGGGTCTTCACGAAGTCTTTGAGAACGCTAACCCTCTTACCTCACGAGTCGAACTCTTTCGCCGAGATAGGTGCTATCCGTCTCCAATCAGCCTTGGAGTTTGGGACAGCCATCTTGGTACCGCCCAGCTTCCTCGTTTCTCAGCCGCGACAAGCTTTGGTGCTCTTCAGATGGCTTTGGCAAAGCAACGTCAAAGCCAGCATTGACCGATACAGGCGAGCTCGAGTCGTGGTGTGTGCCAGGATCGACGAGTGGCTATTTGAGCTGGCCGTCGAAAGCTCCAAGAGGACACCATCACAACCCTCAACTACGGTTCAAATTCATATACGAGGGGCAGCCCAACATTCCCAGGCAATTGAGGCAATGTTCCAAACATGGAAATTCGTGAAGAAGTTGATCGATGAGCCAATAGATCCAAGCCCATTGATCTTCGCCCCTGAATTTATTGATGGTAATGATGAGCAGAGCTTGGTTAACTGGTTTGGCTGGTGGTCTTCGATGAACATGGGTCAATTTCGGAGGTTCATTGTCCTTGGGACTGAGACAGAATCAGCGAGACTTTCTCGATGCATCAAGCGCCCCAGATTTCTACCATCGACAACGAACAGCCTGGATGAGATGCATTTGCACCATGATCGAGAAGAACACCTAAAATATCTCACAAGCCTACACGGGAAGATCGCACAACCCATCGTTCTCGACCAATCACGCATGTCGCTGGACAACCAATCAAGGGTACTCGTAAATGCTATCGACGCAGTGATTCGCAATGCTCACAGACGATGCCCTCTCGAAATCTTCAAGTTCCCCGTCTCTTATTGGGACGGTGACATGGCGTACCATTTTGGAGACTACAAGTCTCTCTTCGCGACTTACTCTAAATGCTCCAACTGGCATCATCCTTTTGATGCACTCAGCCACCCAGTGCGCAACACCATGACTGCATTGTTCTACACGATTGAAGGGCCATGGGATGTCAACCTCTATCCCGGAGGCAAAATGCCTACTCGCCGCCCGTGGCTTGTCATGCACCGACCCGTGAATGTCTCTAGGAGGCCCTGGCGCGCGTCTGAGTTGCTCATTTGGGATCCAACGCCTAACGAAAAGTTCAGCCTGGGCGACGTGTACGAGGACGATCTCATCGAGGCACAACGAGAAATGATTCGGTTTTTCCACCAACAGAATGCCGCCAAAAACCCAGACCAACCGCTGAAGCGTGTCTGGATTGCGGGTTTCGACTCCTCGTCAATTGATTCAAACGCCGACCTGCTGCTTGAAGAAACACTCTTCACCTTGCAGAAGTTTGTCGATGACCCCAGGATATGGCTGCCTGCTTTAGACACAGACCTGCCGGTCAGAGGCTGGAAGATTGTCAAATCCGGTAGTGCGCCTACGACACTAAGCCCCCAATCACCGCCAGTTGATGCAATGGACATTGATGAACCCGAGGATGCGGGGGCTGAAAATGGACAGACGATGGTCACCATCTTCCACCCGCCGCGAGGTGCCAACGTAGTGCTAGGGTCGACGAAATGTTGCAATCGGCTGTATCAGTGCACAATCGAGTCTTATCAGCAAGTGCGAGCTGATGTTGAGCATCGTATGGAGTACACCTTTCGACCAACACAAGTTTGGTACCGGGAGCAGCTAATGGAGGGCCGAGGTTTCGAACACGTTCAAGTTTCGCCATGGCATGCCACATTTAACCGCTTCTGTTTGCCAACTGACATGGAGTGATACGAGGACTGGGAGATAGTGTGTGTTTAATTTAAGTGGCAGTTGTTTCTCACACTCGGGAGTGTGATCAAGGGTATATTGTGCATGGTACAAGGTGTTCACATAGCTGTAAAATTATATCTCCTGGCCATACGCAGCCAGGGAGCGTGCATGTCTAGTCCCCATGATATGCGCCATTCACCTCGCCTTTGTAGGGAAATTCCGGGTGCTCAGCAGCACGCTCTTCACCCGCCTGATGTTATCTCTTTGCGGATCTCGTCTTCGGGCTCGGGCTTGCGAGTCCGGCCATACAAGTCAAATGTGCCGGTCGACTGGCCCGTGTATGTCAAAGAGTCGAGATCGTCGCGGAGAACGTCAACCAGAGTCTTGATGCCATCCATGCTCTCGCTCTCGGACCGGAACTCATCCGTCAGACCGGACAGCGTCTTTGTGAGCCCAGTCAGCCTGTCGGCCTGAAGCTTGGCAGTCGATTCAGCATCCTTTTCTTTCTCCTTGGTTGTTGTCGTTGTTGGGTTGAAGAAGGGGGACGGCGACGTCTGAGTGCCCATGTCGCGGTGAAACATCTCCGTCGGGTCCTCTGCCTCGCTCTCGCCGTCGACCGAGGCGGCTGTCGCGACGACCTGCTTCTTGGGCGGGGGTACCACGGAGACAGTCTTCTCTAGCTTGGAGACCAAGGCGTCGAGGTTACGGACAGTGGTCTCGTGGAACTCGGTGCGGGCTTCCGTCTGGGCATCCACCATGGGCCGCAGGACGTACTGGCCGGTGCCGTAGATGAGGGTGGACAGGCCCGCGACGCCGTAGAGGGTGTTGAGGAGGCGGCTGGTTGTGACGAGGGGCGGAGGAGCGGCGGGCTTAGAGAGGAACTCGGGGTAGGTTACGATCGGGGCGCGGTCGGCCTGCGGCTGGGAGAGGGTCGTCGGCGTGGGGGTCTGGGTGAATGTGGATTGTGAGGGTGGTTGTGCGACGGCAACTTCTCTTAAAGAGTCGTCCTGAAGGGAGGTCAGCCTACGTCTTAGGGGATGGTAAGCGGTGTAAACGGACTTTTGATGGAGTGGGTGTCGGCTCGTCGCCGAGGAGTGTCTGGATGCCGGCGTCGTCGATGTCCTTGGACTTTAGGAACGCGACCTTCTTCTCTCGCGGGGCATCGCGCACCGCTTCGTCATCGAGGAACCTTCGCGCAACCTCGAGTTTGTCCTCCTCTGGCACATCAGCCATAATATCAGCTGTAACATCAGCCATTGCATCAGCCTCAGGCGCGGCCTCGACCTTGGTCTGGGCCTCTATCTCCGTCTTCGTCTCCGTCTCCGTCTCCATCTCAGTCCAGTCGCCGATGACGCTGCTGCGACGGTTTCGTCCTGGAGCTGGGCGCGTTGCCAGCTGGGCACGTTGGGCCTTCCGGGTCTCGAGTCTGAGTCGCTCATGGTGAAAGTACGGCCCGCGATTCGGACTTGATCAATCCGGCGCTCAGGGAGTCACATTAATGAACGAAGGGGAGCGGATTGGGTGGTTGGCTCGTCGAGATGTCCGATGCCGTGGCGGCTAAGGTTCGGGATGGCATGTGCCTCGGTAGAATCGGAGGCGCCGGGAAACGGTTGCGCGAGACGGATGAGAACGCTCCACGAGCACGTGTTGCCACTTGCTGTGGTTGATTCTTGTTATAGAGGTTGTTACCATATTGAATGAAGTTTTCTAAGTATTTTAACATATTTAAATTTAGCGTAATATTACGATTATGGTTGTAGAGAGTGGTGGTAAACAATGCCCATCACTATTCGAGGGATCCGTTGAAAACGGTGCGTGTTGCAGTCTAAATCGGTGCATTGTCGGGCTACCCGTTGGTCAAGGTCCCACCAGCCAACTTTCGGGGCAGGCTTCGCGCCCCTTAGTTGGTCACAAAAATGCTGAACAGCCACAAAAATGCTGAACAGCCAAAAAGGCCAATTTTAGGTGTAAAAAATGGTATTTTTCGATACTAGGGGGGTCTCGGTCCCAGCACAGCTCTACCCCCCGTTCGTTCCTCACGGGGGGGTCGTTGACCAAGCCAAATGTCGTTGACTCGACCAATTTCTCCGCAATACCTAGAGTTTATATGTGCGCCCCACCAAATGCTATGTACCAGCGATCTCTGCGACGAAAAGGCACCTCAGGGTTAGGGTTAGAGGAGACAAAGGTACATTGTCAGCACTAAGATTTTAATATAATAGCAGGTACCAAAATTGGTCAAGTCAACGACATTTGGCTTGGTCAACGACCCCCCCGTGAGGAACGAACGGGGGGTAGAGCTGTGCTGGGACCGAGACCCCCCTAGTATCGAAAAATACCATTTTTTACACCTAAAATTGGCCTTTTTGGCTGTTCAGCATTTTTGTGGCTGTTCAGCATTTTTGTGACCAACTAAGGGGCGCGAAGCCTGCCCCGAAAGTTGGCTGGTGGGGCCTTGACCAACGGGCAGTAGAGTTCTGAGGTTATAGCATCTGTAGGGGCTCCGTGGATTAAGGTCCATCCACTCCACTGCCTCCGCCAGTGGATTTAGTGGAGTGGATTGCAACTCTCCCAGCGGGATCGACCCGGCCTTGGAAGATGCGGTGGAGCGCAAGGTGAACGCCATCGAGGGGAGGAACTCTGCCAGGGACGTCAAGATGGAGGACCTCGCAAAATTCCAGGTCGGCAACGTGTTCTCGGAGGGAGTCCTCCAGCGCGAGATCCTAGTTAAGGACCAGACGAACAACGCTGTGGAGGCGGTTTCGGCGAAGAACCAGTCTCGAGTGCAGATAGGGAATGTTTATGGCAGCAAGGGGATCTGGGGCGATTAGTATAGGTGCTTGCCGACAAACACTCGAGGGCCGTGGTGGATGGGTGTACTCGAGTCATCTTGTCGGTGAATGGCCGGCGGGTTGCGTCCAAGTTCGGCCGATAAGACGATTTAGATCTAGGACGCAGCTACGGGCGCTTGCCTGTGGACGCTTTCTGTTGGGAGAATATTAGCTCACCTTTCATTCGATCCGATGACTAACTCTCGTCTCTCTACTGAAATCGGGCCTTTGAACCTAGATATATCTCCTGTCGTATTGGAAGTTGATGTTGATTGTAGTAACTAGACCTTGTGTCCAATTACGTAAATCAAACCCCCCACTAGGGCAGCATCTAAAAAACGCTTCTTTGGTCACCCCGTATCCTGGGGCTGCCCAACTCCCGATAAATATGTATAGTATCGCACCTCTGCAGCTTGTGGCCAGTTTTCATCTCTTCACGTCCTCATAAGGGTTCGTAGGTCGACTTGAAGCCCCTCTCCTCCCGGTGTTCAGTTTTCTATCTTCGACTGCAGGTGGGCTCATCAACGCCTCTGCAAGCTCGTAGGAGGCATTAACTGAGCGCCTTGTCTGGTCAAGCAAAGACTACTGTGCCAATATACTTACTATGCAGCGATGGGATCGAGCCTCTCTCAGGGATCGATCGTCACGTCCTAGCGTCCATCAGTTGAAGAAATATGTTCTGCGGCGCCTCATGGCATACAGCTTGACTACAAAAAGACTTGATTAAGCCCAGAAGAGAAGGGCGCTGGATGATTCTACCCTAGTATTGGATCTTCTCCTTACGGCGAAGAAGCCGGGTTAAATAACCAGTAGGACAGATTTGTTCCTCGAGCTGCACATGTTTGACACCCCAAACCAACACCGCTATACCGAAAGCCCTATGCTCAACATGTGGCTCAAACTGTCTGAGCAGTATGCTCGAAAATTACCTTCTTATCTGTTGATATCTTAGTATTAAACGAGTCGCCTAAGATATATTTATACTCACTAGTCGGGAAAGGTCCCCATTGGCTGCCGTCTTCAGACAAGAACACTTTGAATGCCCCATTCACCGTCTTGCTCTTCATCTCACCAGCATGTCCAGGTGCCCGTCTAAAGTTGTTCAGTCGGGCACATGTGCGGAGCATGCTAGCCCCCGCAACAGTGACGATGGCACGCCCGAGACAGGCATGGGGACCCAAGCCATGGTGGATGTAGAGATTATCGGGCCGATCTAGTTTGATTTCGTACGGATCAGGGAACTTGGAAGGATCAAGACCGGCAGTGATAAAATTGGTGAATACTGTGTCTCCGCTTTTGACAGACATGACGTCGGCGCCGTCTTGCACGTCTATTTTGTCGGCACCTGTGACGCGAATCAAGCCGAAGGCTGGTGTGGATAAACGGAATCTGTTCCTCTTGATCAGGATGGGACCTCTTAGACGGTGTGAGTGGTGAGAACCATACCCTTCTAGAGCGTACTTCTTGAGCTTCTCGAAGGCCTCCGGCTCGTCAGACAGTGCGAGCTTCTTGATCTCAGGCCAGTGCGAGTAGTACTTGTCCGACAAGTACAGGTCAATCATCTGAGCCCACTATAACATTCAGTAAATAATATCCTTTTTACAGAAGACTCAAGTAAACATACCCCCTGGGCCTGAGTAGCAGACGCGGCAGCAGCAGTTGGGATAATTGTCCAGACAGTGTCACCGACGCCTCGTCCGCCATCAAGTAGTCTTTCGACTAGTTGGTCGCCGTAGCTGTTCAGGGTTGTATCGGCGGATTGCATGCTAAACATCTGTTTCAGTGAGGGAAAATGTCTTGATTTAATGTCAGCAACTGTCTGCTGCATCACCTCCCCTATTCGCTTCGTTTCCTTAGCCGCCACGGTGCGGTTCTTGAATGACTTTGCTGTGTCCAAGTCGAGGAAGACGTAACCGAAGAGATGGCCGAGCGCATCGGCCAGCGATTCCTCTGTATAACTGTTGGACCCTCCGCCATTGCTCTTCAGCGGGATAGCAAAGAAACGACCGACGAATGCCGAATGCACAAGATTCCCGATGCTTTTCGAGGTTAGTGGATTGTGGAGGTCATACGCGATAGGTCACCTACTCTTTCACCACGTCCACTTGGTACGAGTCGCCAATCTTGCGACTGTTCTGACGAATGAGTTTGGTGGTCGTCTCTTCGTAGAATCGCCGCACTTCTTCGAGGCCATTTTCGGGGCTGTACAAACAGTCCTGGACCACGACTCTCTGCCGGGCATTGGCGGGACTGTCTCCGCTGAGCATGTAGTCATGGTGAGTGAGTTGAAAGGTATGTGGGCCCCCTTGTTATGATATCAGCCTTTATTACGTGAAACCGAAGAGAGGGGTTGAGATGGAGGTGGGCAACTAACATGGGACGCGGAACTGCGACTGGTTCTCCAGCGTATTGACAACCCCTGCCACGTATTGATTGGTTTTGGTGGGCCAACGAACACTGGCTTGTTGAAATCCAGGTCCTGAGAGGTGCCGAGCTTGTCGAAGGTCTCCTTATTTCCTTCTGGAGTGGTGAAGGGATACAGAGCGGACACGCTGTTTGCCCGATACCACCCAGGGAACGCCCTCATCAGGAGCTTATACATCACTCCGCCTCCGGCAACGTCATAGTCAGAACTAGCCTCATTGAAACTATTCTCAGGTTAGCATAAATGCAAGACAATTGTGAAACTCTAAAAAGTCGGATAGCTCACCCGAAGCTTGTCAGGTTCGAGGGGTTGTGATCCACCGAGTAGAACCTGTCTCCGCGAACCAGTGCGACAGCATCAGAGAGGATAGAAAATGAGGTTGTGAATCCGGGACACAGCCCAGAACCTGGAACGATTGGTTTCTTGACATCCTCGGCTAGAAGCCCTGGATAAAGCTCGATGTTGTCTGGATGTCCGTAGAGCGCTTCGACTGTTTTGCCAGATTAGCACAGAAATGTCAACTCATAAGCAGTCTTCAATCTTACGAGCTTCAGCAATAGATGGATCGGGGTTCACGTCCGCTGATAAGAATTAGCTATAATGCTTTTCCAAGAGAACAGGGTGTCCGACTTACTGAACGAATAATAGGGCTCCAGCTTAAAGAACTCTCTGAATTCATTCAGTGACGCTAGGCCCCACTCTCGCCCTTGCTGAATTCCGTATATCTCGACGACCTTCAGAACACGGGGGATATTCCGAGCCCCAAACGCTCCTACAGATAGTCAAGACACAGTCAGCGAATTAATGGAATGAATAGACCAAGGAGGATCACGTACCAGCCACGCTCTCAGTGGCAGCTTGGAGAAGTTCGACGAGCCCATCATCCGAGAAGCTTCCATCCTCAGTCCTCTTCAAGCCGCCAAACGTCCATTTCTCGGGTTCTCGAGGCATATTCATGGTCCACTGGCGGACACCTTGGAGGAACTTATCGACAGGGATGTCGTTTGGGGAGACACCTCATAGTAAGCACAGGGCTCCGAATAGGAGCATGTATACGACTCACCGATGCTGACATTTGGGCTGAAGATTTTGTGAAAGAGATCATTCGTCCACTTCTCATCTTGAGCACTCGTAGCACTATGCCATCGATAGATCATGTTGAATTCAACGCTGACTTGGTTGCCAATTCCTCGAGGGGTTCCCTCCGAGTCAAAGACAGTATCGAAGTCTTCCCGCGGGTCCAGTTTCCAATCGGAATGGATGGGGTTACGGTTAAGATTTAAAATGGTTCGCAGGTAGTCACCCAGGATAATGTTGATGTACAGACCACAGGTGATGCTGGAGTAGGTTGGTCAGCACAAGCAGCCATCAAATCGAGTGCAATATCTTTGGTCGAGAACTTACAGTCTTCCCGTCTGAAACAGATCATTGTCACGTTTTGATTGAGCCTTGCTGTAGTCGGGATCGTTTTCAGTCATACCCGCCGGTAGGCTGAAGCGCCCCCGCTCGTTGATGGTTGCCAACTCCTGAACAATGTAGTTGTGGAAGCGATTGAAGGCTACAACGAGAGCACAAACACCGGGAGGCTGCCTGAGAAATCGGCTTTCGGAAAATGTGTCTTTTTTCAAGAGCCCATCCTTGAAAGTCCGCACTCTCTTTTGCTCATCCATGTTGTTGCCATACAGCGGGCCCAGGTCAAGATATGATGAATTTCTTAACCTGGTTCTGTCTGCCTCGTCGGTGTGGAAAAGATCTGTGCCACATTTAGAATAGCCTGAACCTAAAATAGTGTTTTGGGGGATTGCGGTATTACCATGGATGATGATGGTTGCGAAGTGGAAGAGACTGCTAGAAACCTTCGTGGGGTGTTCCTTCACAGACGCCTTTCGCGCCAGAAGACCTGATACTGTTAGCCTCCTTTCCGTCTTGACTATATAGATAGCCTACATTCGAAAATAACTGATGGATCCGGAAGATTGAGAGGCCCTTGATGCTTTGGAGCGACGCTTCGAGCGTAATGGCTTCCTGCGGCACCAAGTTTGGGATATGCGATGTTCTATAAAATTACTAGCTAGGTTTCCAGGCTCATCACTTCTTAAACCGGCAAACTTACGTTGTTGGAGCCATCAGCGGTGCGGTATCTGAATTCGTCTCCCAGATACGAAATCGGCGGATGCCGCAGGTTGCGCCACAGAGTGTCGATGAACCTTGCATTGAGGCCACCCCTAAGCTTAGAGTCATCTGGCAGAGACGAGGCAACTTGGATAATGTTTTCCACCTGATACAGCAAAATTTCCGATTAATTTCTCGGCACGTCACTCTTTAATCCGACAAGTGCTAGAACACCTACGAGGTATTTGCGATCATCAATCTGACCGCCCTTCGAAATCACATCCTTGACCCCGGCAAGTAGACTCAAATTGGGCAAAACGCGGCCCGTTTGGCTTAGAAGATCGCGCCGAGCTTCTGAAAGAAGCTCGACTAGGCGTGACTGCACGTCGCCGCCGTTGGCTGGCTTGCTTTCGCTGGAGGAGTCCATGTTTACGTCAAGAAATGTCCTCGAGAAAAGAAAATGAGAGGATTGCTTACCCATTCGTAGCTATAAATGGGTAGACTTCTCAGCTTATAAGTAGGAGCAAGCAAACATGTGATATGACACAACTCAAAACCAGAACCACTCGAGTTAGAACTTTAACGCACGCAAGGTACTTTCTCTGACTAACCTTATACACGGTTACACCTACACAATGTTCTAGGAAATCACATGTAAAATCGTCGTACGTGACATGATGTACAGCAGTAAGCTGCTTCGTATAGACATCCACGGCAGCTTGTATTGACGGCCGCATAGTGCAGAAGATTTCATCGAAGATTACGCGTCTTGCACTTTGACACAATAATGACGCACTGGCCGGTAGATATTGAGGGGGTTTCATCCGGCAGTTCGAATGTGCATAAGCCACTTGCTTCTCGCCAAATTCAGCCCCACGACTCCCACCGGCAGCAACTAACATGGACCGTTCCATCTTGAAATCGGCTTTTATTAAACCTCGGTGACCATTGATTCCTTTAAAAAATGATTTCGTATTGACATCATTCTTATTGACCTCGCCGTTCCATCAATGGCAAGCTGAAAGATGCGTCTGACATTGTCCGAATTGAGTCGTTATGAAGTAGGGTGGTAGCTAGCACCATTGGATGTTGTTTTCAGCAACTCTGCCGTGCTATCCGTCGACTGCGGGAGAGACATTTCCTACTGGGTTGACGTTGTGTCACCGTAAGATGTGTGGTAGGAATGGTAGCCGCTTATCTGTAGTATGATTTTCAGCCGACAGTCTCAGTCATCAATGTCTTATTAGCATTTGACATGTGAAGAGATTGTCTCAAATGAACCATGGTTTGACATGTGAGGATATCGCGTCGAATTAATCAGGAACTGTAAGGCTAGAGTACCCCGTAACGTTGATACTGTCACTGAAAGCGTTCTGGGAAAATGATTTACAAATGTTACACTTACATGCTTACGGCGCTACATATGTGTAGTCAAGGGATGTATGTTAGCGTTAAGGATAGGGTAACTGAAACCGCTTTATCACATTGAATAGGACGAGATTGTATTGTGGTGTCCATGTCGTAGTAAGATATAAGATTCTCATACTAGCTACTTCGATGGAAATTGAAAAGTATGGACACCAATGCACTAAGTCAGACCACCCATTTACCGATCAGGGGCTTAGCCGACCGCCCCACTTACACAAGAAGCAAAATCGCAATTCAACTTCACTTATACATAAAATAACAACCAAGAGGTCTAATTGGTCCATTTTAACTGATTTTTAATAAACTAACTAATGAAATTTCTAAATATCAAAAAACTAGCCAATAAGAACAAAGGAAAAACAAGCTTATTCCGAACCTTCAACCTCAGGGGTTTTTATTCGCCTTCTTGCTCTCTTGACATTCCGGATGCTAGAAAATGCCTTATTTGGGTCTTTATAAACCCTTCCTCTCTTCCTAGCCTTTGATTGGTCTGAATTTCGCTCTTGGACTAAGAGTCTTTCTTCTAATTGGGCAATTCGGAAGTGGAGCTTATCAAATCCCCGATTAATAGTCCGAAAAAGCTGCCTGGTGGTTGGGCTAGTTAGGATTTCCTTCTTATGAGAATGAACCAATAAGGTAACATCTTTCGAATTGCTAGGGGTTGTAAAAGGGCTGATTTCTGACCTCTGATTCGTTTTTGGAGAAACAGGAGCTTCTGATTGGACTGTAATTGTGTCATTGGGGTTGTGGATAACGAATTTACTACCCATTGGCTTTGATATGTTGATTGGCCACAACCCGGCTCCTTTCCAACCCGATAAGGCATTTTTAGTAGTTAGAGCCTTCTTCCTTGCCTCAAAATAGCAAGTAAGAAAGTCTTCCTTCCTAGTTGGGCCAATATCAGTGAGGGGATTGGCTAGTGTTAAAGCAGCCCGATATGCAGCTTTAAGTGGCCCAAAGACAGATATATCAAGAGGCTGAAGAACGTGGCTTGTATGAGGCGGCAAATAGAGTAAATGGACCCTATTGGTCACACAAATACGCATAAAATCAGGCGTTATGTGTGATCCATGCCCATCTAAGATGAGGAGCCGCTTCTCATTGGTCCGGGCCGGCTTAGAGCCCGGAAGGAAGACTTCCTGCAGCCAAGCAAGGCCAATTTCGTCATTGGTCCAGCCCTTTTCAGAAGATGTAAATCTCCAATTGGTCAGAAAGTCCAATTCCTCAGGAAACCATTGGTGTTGGACGTATTTGCCTTTGAAGACGACCAATGGGTCGAGGCACCTTCCCGTTGCAGAAATAGCCTCAAGAATAGTTATCCAATTAAGGTCTTGTGGCTGTTTCTTAATTGTCGATCGGAGCTCTGATTGGCCAACTACAAGCCCGTTGGTTCCGGGCCCTTGGAAGATCCCAGTTTCGTCAAAATTCCAACGGTTGCGTGGAGGGATCGATTTGACCCCTGGTTGGTCTAATAGGTCATAGAACCCGCGAATAGCAGCCGGATTTGCTCCATTTATCCTTTTTCGGTCAATTCCCTTTGCTTTGAGCGTTTTTATTTGCGGGTTGCGGCGTAGGAAGCCCGCCATCCAGTGTTTTCCGAGTCGTTGGTTGCTGCCACTTTCGCCCAACAAGGAAATCGCCAACTTCCGGATCTGGCTATGAGTCAACGCCATGCCGAGCTTATCTTGTAAGACAAGCCAATCAGTGAGCTGGTCTTCCTGGTACTTAGAAAGCACCTGACGCCATTCGTGGGCTTCATTGCGGCTAGGTACGCCATTAAGCCTATCGCGTAAGGTTGAATAAGGAACTGTGTGCTGATTGGCTGCTCTTCGTATTGCTACGCCATTTTTAACGTCTTGAATGGCTGCCTCGAGGTCTTCTGCGGTGTATTTAGGCATAATAAGTAGGTAAATAAGGTTGAATTGACCAATTGAGTGTTATGAAAAGAAGAAATGCGCGTGGCTAGAGACGCGTTGTGGTTGACGCGGTTGTAAGTGGGGCGGTCGGCTAAGCCCCTGATCGGTAAATGGGTGGTCTGACTTATAGGAAAAATACAACACCTTTGTACCTACCTGCCGAGCTGTCAATCATCGTGCAACATTATACAACAATCAAGTGCTGTCTCTCACAAACCAACCTTTTGTTGTCCTCCACGTTCTCTATTGATTCAACTTCCGCACATCATGGCACCGAACTCCCCCAAGTTGGCAAGCTACAAGCGCATAATCCTCTGCGCCGACGGTACATGGTTGGCGTCGGATTTGGGTGATGCGTCCAAGCGGTCCAACGTCGCCACACTTGCTCGAGCGATTGCAAGCACCGGCATCAACGAGGATGGTTTAGCCGTCAAGCAGGTTGTGTATTACCATTCAGGCCTCGGCTCGGGGGACCTGCCCTTCCAGAAGGCAATATACGGTGAGTCTCGCCTCGAATCGCACTACTTCCACCTGAGGACACTTGGTTGACTGATCTTTTCTTTTGCGCTTGCAGGCGGCCTGGGCTGGGGTCTTGACAATGATGTTTGCCAGGTCTATGAATTCATCTCCAACAACTATGAGCCGGGTGACGAGCTTTCCTTCTTTGGCTTCTCGCGTGGGGCCTTCACCGTCCGTTCTGTCGCCGGCCTTGTTTGCGACATCGGGGTCCTCTCAGCAGTGCACATGCCCCGGTTTGCGGAAATGTGGCAGGCGTATCGCCAAAATACAAGCGGCGAGTCGTTCATGCGCTTCACTTGGTACCGCAATCATGCCAAAGAGGTGGGGTTGACAGACGTGAGGGTCAAAATAGTTGGCGTTTGGGACACAGTTGGCGCTCTGGTAAGTGACACAAGTCGTATCACAAATACCTTCCAATTTTCTGACGTCTGGATGAAGGGTATTCCGGAATGGGGCTTTGTGAAGTGGCTCACGAAGGCCGGCGTCCCTGTCAACAAGCAATACGCTTTCCATAACACGAATTTATCAGAACGTGAGTATTGCGAGACACACGGAAAGTGTCCAATAACTAAATAAAAGCCCTCGACTAGGTGTGGACTATGCCTTCCAAGCCCTTGCTATCGACGAGAAAAGATTGACCTTTCCTCCTACTATTTGGCACAAAACCCATGATAGTCCTGCGAAGGAACTGCAGCAATGTTGGTTCCCAGGCGTACATGGAAACATTGGCGGGCAGGCGGATTTGCCACCCACCGCCGGCGATCAGGGAGAGATTGGGAACAACACATTAGCGTGGATGGTGAGCTCTATGTATCCAACATGCTTACTACACTGCAGTTGGTTAACTGAGTCGTGTCAATCTAGGTGGACAATGTCTCCGGCATGCTCACCTTTGAAGAGGACGCGATCAACACCCTCATTGAGGAGCACCGGCTGGCAATCAACAGACTCTCCAATGGTTGGGGTTCCGGGCCAATCGTGGACAACTTCTCTGGGATACAAGGTGCCTTCTTCCGACTTCTCGGACGGCAAGACCGCACACCTGGCCACTATTCGAGGGACCCGGGAGACGGCACCAGTGGCGCTACGAATGAATTCTTCCACCCTATGGTCCGAATCCGCGAAAGGAAGGTCAAGGCTTGGAGCCCGGCGTCGATGCAGGGGTGGACTCTTTCAGAGCCCGACGAAAAGAGAGGGTGGATATGGGTGAGGCAGGGCGTTCAGCCTTTGTCAGAGTACGTGATGAGCGAGGACAAGAGAATGAGTCTCATGTATAACGAGGCTGGGGCCATCAAGTTCAAAGTTGGGGAGAGTTTGTCCCGGCTGCTCTGTCCGAGAAACTTTTTGTTGGAGCTAGATAGAGACAATGGGATTGTAATGGACAGGGACAAGGGGTCGTACACGAGCAGTGGATTGATCAGGGAGGATTTCTACTAACTTCAATAGCATGCATGCATAGTGAACAGGCTCGATCGTGAATCCAAGTTCTCAAACATCTTGAATGGGTGGGGGGACTCGTCACGAGCCCAGATTCTCTGAAGTGTCTGATTGGGTATGTGATGGATCCGCTACGGCGAATTCGATCAGGGCAATAAGGTTCAAGACGATGATTGTATTGATGATGTTCTTCGTTGCTTCCAGCCCCCTCTTTTTTGTGTGAGGGGGTTTTTCCTGTCAATCTCACCCCCGTCTATGACTAAGATCAGGGTATTGATGTACCAGAGGATTGTGCCTATCCGGCTCTTATTCCGCCACCCGAGGGTCAATCCAACAACTGACATTCTTTTCGAACGCATGTTGTCACGATGTGTATTTGGGTAGCTGGGCGTGTACATGGCGTGTGACTGCTATAGCAATATCCTTTTAGCTACTTCTGCATAAAGGATGTAGAGGGACTCGGAGCGGGGATCTGACGCAATCAAGAACATACATACATCCAATCAGACGCCTCACACAATAAGAGGTTTTGACACATGTAAGCCAATGTGAACGAGTAGTCCTACATAGTGTATTTTTTCGTCAGGCGATACGACGGTAGCGTCATAGCTGCATATGCCCTCGGTTACCGGCATCGTGTGGCGTGAGTGGAACTTCCCACTCCCAGGCCATCACATGTCAGCAACATCTGCTTGTAGTGCAATACACCCGCCAACTGAATAGCCAGTATCTGTGGCTTGAATTATTAAAATCCTAACAGCAGTTCGAGCTCGCAGTTTAAAGGCAGTCCAATTGAATCTACAGCCTCCAAGGCTATCCTTGCAGGTGTTGACGCGACGGGTGCATGTGGTTCGGCGATATAGAAGCCGAGAGAAGCCATGTCAGCCCACTTCACGTTTAATGTGCCACCACTAGCTGGCATAAGCCGTGTCACCGCTCAGAGTGACGCTTCGCTGAGCCATAGAAAACGTTACCATTTCCGGTCAAGATACAACATGTGAATGCAAAGAAGAGCCTAGGTACTTGAAGCCCAATACTTCTTGAGGCCTTCCTTCATGTTCATGAATGGCGTCCAGATGTCCACTCCCGCCGCGCTGCCCTGAACTCAATGCTTGGCTTAACCAGGGACAGAGCCCAAGGTTTTGTGACCGTTGTCTCAGAGGTTGCGTCTAATATTGCCGGGATAGTTCACAAGGTGACATCTGACACGCACACCATTGTGGAGAAAATTTGCAGCCGATAGTGCCAGCATAGCCCTTAAGGTGGCGGGAGATATCACCTGCACCGGGATGAAGATCGTGGGTAATTCAGTCGGTACCTCTGCTAAGGTAGGATCCGAGGTCGCGGGCACCGCAAATAAGGTCGCGAACGATGCCATGGATAGCCTCCTAGACACGGATATCACTAGGATACTGAGTAAGGTGCTTAGAGGGTGAATTTTACGAGTTTCTACAGTAGTCATAGGGCTCAATTAGCTTACGAAGCCTCCCCTATTCCAATAGCATAGACAGCATAAAAACTAACATTCAGACCATTATTAGATAGAGAAATCAAGGGTCCTTCTTTGCTTGCATTCATCCGCAATGTGCGAAAGGTTTTCGCCACACGTTATCACATGTTCGAGATTAAGAATGTGAAAAGTGAAAAACCGAATAGAAGGGCCCGACCAGCGTCTTTTCCCCGCAGTGGCTTGGAGCTCAAGGAATGCTTCCGCGGCCCGTATTGAGCTGAAACAACTTCATGTGGAGGCTGAAGGAGGGCTGGCTGAATGGTTTTTGGCACATTTCTGAATCTTACTGGCGGCGAGAGGTTATGTGCATTACAGTCACACTAGGAAGGATGCTTGGCACTCGATGCAGCCCTAGTCTTGGAAGGGTCACGAGGTCCTCAGCAGATTCCGTGGTCATAAGCTGTGGCAGTATCAATGCCTAAATACCCGCACGATCCTGACAGTGTGACAAAACCACTTGCAGCAAAAGCGTAAGACACGAGAACATAGTCATTCTCCTAAATGTGTCTAATGATCATCAACAACGTGAGACACGGCTCGCCTTGGATGGAGATTGGGACAACGAGGCTGGCCGAGATAACGGTGGCGCTGTAAGCCGACCGTGCTGCGTGTCTCAAGCTCGAGGACTGTGCACCAAATCAATGTTACACTTGAGCTTACAGATATCACGTCAAAATCACCGAGGCGGCTGAACGCCTCCAAATCTAGCTCGTGTCCCTAAGCACTCCTGAAAAGTATAAAACTGGACGTCGCTCGCGTCCTAAGCGTGTCCACCAGAGACTTCAGCCAATTGTGTATTTGACTTCTTTCAGAAAGCAATCATGGTCCGAATTCAAGATTTTGAGGGGATGCAATACTCCCGCGATGGCACTCCAACTGAGAAACAGGACTACGCCTACTTCAACCAGCAATATGCGACCTCAACTCACCAAGAGGATCGCGACATGTACCCAGATCTCATCGTTCAGCCGAAACGAGACGAAGACGTCACCAAGGCTGTGATCTGGGCCAGAGAGAACAAAGTCGCTATCGCTGTCAAGAGCGGCGGTCACCAGTACAGTGGTGCGTCGTCTACCAGTGGCAAGAACATTCAGATCGACCTTAGCAACACGTACAAGGACTTGATGGTTCTGAATCCCCGCGACCCCATTGACCAAGATAGAGCACTGGTGTACGTTGGCGTCAGCAATCAACTCAAGGAGTTCAACGCATATCTCAAGCACAACCAACTGTTTGTCCCCCACGGAGATTGCGCTTACGTATGTGTGGGTGGGCATGGTCAAACTGGTGGTTATGGCCAGCTTGGCCGTAGCTTTGGCCTTTTTGGCGATCACATCAGAACCATTCGCATGGTCTGCCACGACGGTGTCATTCGAGACATCTCTAAAAAGAACGACGCCGAGCTTTTCTACGCCATACTCGGGGGCAGTCCAGGTAATTTTGGCATCATCTCACACTACACCGTCGAGGTGTATCAGGCCAAGAGCTACATGGGGACCTTTGCCGGTCCAAACGGATTCAAGGGACCACATGGAATCAAAGGACTCTGGATCTACTCCCCCAAAGTCCTCAAAAAGCTGCTTACCGCCGTCGCACAAATGGCCGACAATACCAAGGTCTCGCGAGGCTTTGACCTCACTGTTAACGTCCTCAGCACCGACTTTCCCATAGCGATGCTATTCCCTACATTGAATAATGCTGGTCTTTGGGAACACATTCAAAACAAGATCAAGAACGCCCTTGCAGATGAATTTCTTGAGTGGCTCAATGGTCGCTTCCCCGCCGTCATCGTGGTCTATGCGCAATGGTGCCCGACCAGCAAAGATGATAAGTATGATGAGAGTGTTGATCAATGGTTCAACAAGTTCCGGGCCCTCAAGGGTTTCTTCGAAAATGAGACTCTCTTCATCGACGAGTTCGAAGAGGACATGTCTCAGATGACTGGAAGATGGATCCTCCCCAAGCGGCGAGAGTTTGATCTCCCTTACGTCAAGCGCACCCACTCTACCAACTCGAAGACTCTCGAAAAGGACGGCTGGGTCGACTCTGTGATTGATCGCATCGACTTGATCTATAACCCGCACCAGTTGCTCGATAATAACCCAGGGGATAAGGAGTACGAAGTCTACACCCATTGCAAGCTTGTAATGCAGATCCAATGCTTTGGAGGCGCCAATTCGCGTTTCTATCTAAACAAGGATAACGGCACTTCCTACAGCTGGAGGGACACGTCGGTTGTCCAGACGCTGGACTGCTTTCATGAAGTGGGTGACAAGTATAAGGAGTATGCCGAAAAGTGGCAGGCCAAGAATGACTCTATTATGGCTGGTCCCTCGAGCCCGTTTAGTAAGCAGGACAAACGTTTGCTCTGGGGCTCTTATGGTGACTGGGACTTGGGGAAGCAGGATGTTTGGAAATGTTATTATGAGGATGTGGACAAGTACCAGAAACTGGGTAGGGCAAGGGGTAAGGCTGATCCTAACGGTACCTTCACTGCAAACCCGTTTGCTGTTTCGGCTATTGAAACAAAGGACGCTTAAACTGTAGATTGCTCTGTTGAGGGGCATATAATTGCCGGCCCTTTATCCCATTGGATCATCCTCAACCTGAATGACGTGTAAGTGCGAGTGGGGGGTATGTAAGTTGAGATGTCACTATGATGCAATATGAGCCAGTTTTGAAAAAGCTGAAAAGCTACCTAATGTTGAGAAGTATTTTTTTTAGCTAAGATTCACTATTGGCTAAGATTTTGTATTCATCCTACATATGATAACGGATGTTGCGGTGGCTTAAGCATGGTTTTAGGTAGCCTACAGATACGAGTCACACTGGAGTCCATGAGAGCAAATAACCCTGCCGTGTCAGGAGGAGCATGCAGGTAAGATATCGTATTCATCATGTCATGTCATAAACGATGCTATAAGTGGCTTAAGATTGTTGTGCCACCACTATTTTCAGCCATGGCATCGTTCCCCTGCCATTGCGCTGAAACCCTTGCGCTCTCATCAATTATATGACATGTGAACCTAGGGAGACGCCCGTATACCAAATGCTATATTTCCCGGAAGTCTCTCGTCTTTCCTCATATTACCTAGACCTTTTGTGTTGTGTCCCTCGCCTTATCTTGTTAATATGTTTCGTATGGTACAAAATTCGATCCGAGCATTCACTACATGCCTCGCAAACATGACCTCGAAAATACGCCCTACACTTCGCAAACTCGGCTCATACATAGCCGGCGCCTTTCTCACCTGGGCGATGACGGTGTTCGTCGCTGCAGGTGACACACCAGTGGTCGATGCAATCCTCCAGGTGATAAATCGGTCTCTCGAAGCCATGACACAAAGCCTCAGCGGCGCAGCCCTCATTTGGAGGGCTATCTTTACCAACGGCGTCAACAAGCCCTCCCTAAACTTCATATTGAACCATCTGCCCGAATTGGGCCAGTGGTTATACGACCTCGTCAAACCTGGGAGCGTCTTGGGTAGATTTCCGGCCACTGACGGTGCGACCGAAACCCCAGATGCTGAGTTCCCGGGCATGGACAATCCGTACAATGAACTCGACTTATGGCTACCGGAGAACAGAAACGCTGTGGTTTGCCAAGCACAGCGGGTAGCTTTGACCATTGTTGCCATTCTGAAGATGGGCAGAAACAAAATGCCATACGGGCTCGACGACGTTCAACTAAACGTCAGTCTACGCAGCGACTTTGATGCAAATGCCAACCCTCCATCACCAACGTACATTTCAGCGCTTCACGGCGGGCCTCCGTCTCCACCAAATGAGAAATGGCTCTTCATCAACGGCATTGCAAACGAATTCTTTTGGTTTCAACGGTCTTGCGACAAGATCCGTGACACCTTCAACAGAGAAGTCACAGGAGTATACAACAGAAGCGACGGCATCCTCTGGGACTTTATAGAGTGTTGCGGCGAACGCAGGGACGCTGAGCCAAATACTCTTATCGAAAGCACACAGAGTAGCAAGACTTCCCAGAAGGCCCTCGAGCAAGAGCTTAGGGGTGCTCTATGGCCCGCCGCTGGTAAGGTCCCCGACAAAGTCGTCATGATCGCGCACTCTCAGGGTTGCCTGGTCTTGCGCCTAGCGCTACAGACGCTGGTAACAGAGATTCCGAAAGGCTCCCCTCAGAGACGAATCATTAAGGAAAGGCTAAGAATATTCACCTTTGGGAACCCAAGTATCGACTGGAAGGTGAAAGATGGGACTGAACACCCTTTGAGCAAATACGTCCACACTACAGAGCATTTTGCGAACGAGACCGACTTTGTGGCCATGCTAGGCGTTGTGATGCACCGCGACGACCGGGGCTCGGGTTATGACCCAAACTTGGTTTTCTATAGCAAGGCGGGAAAGGCGCATCTATTTGGTGCGCACTATTCTCTCGGGGTTAATGCTTATCACGGTGGGGAGAATTCGCAGTTGTTGAAAGCCGTGGATGGAACGGAGATAGCTTGACACACACATCATCTGAGAACACCGCACCACGCATTGACAGCCACCAGCGTCGCCCCAGCCGTACGTGACCCTTGTTTTCGTTGTGATTGTTCCGTCTCTCGATAAGGATCTTCGGCGCTGGTGCTATGATTCGGCTGTTGATGTGGCTGTGCGGGGGGATCTTAAAATAAGTTGCTCCAGGCAGCAGGCAGTAATAAACGTTCCAAACCAGAACTCACTGCACACCGGCTCGCCGTACATCATTAGCAGACATGCCAGCTATTACTCGCAGTCAGCGAAATAGCCATGTGCTGCACACTGCGCAAAATCGCCACATCCAATCGTCACAGCTTTCGGCCCAACCAGACATCTCAGTAATCAATAACGTACATGATAAGCGAGCCGACTGCACAAGCGAGCCGATCATTCAGATTTACACCTTAAATCGCAATTCTAAAAAAATTAAAAAAATTCCAAACCAGGCCTAAAATAACTGCAATTTTAGAATAGGGTTAATTAAATGCGAAATTATAAAATAAAATTTTCCTAAATTTTATTTATTTTAATTTATAGAGTTATAAAGAAAAAGCTTATTTATACTGTATTTTTTCTGATTTTTATAAATAGAAAGCTTAATAAATTAATTAAAAATCTTTATAAAATACTGTCTTATGACTTTTTAATAAGATATCTAAAAATATTTCTTTTATATTTTTAATAATTATATAGCCTATTTTAGAAAATCTGATATTGCTATTTTTAGCTGTACAGTATAGTGATCGGCTCGCTTGTGCGGTCGGCTCGCTTATCATGTACGTTATATATTTATTGTTATGGGCATATTTATTGTTAAGCTTATCCATATCGATATCAATATAGACGGTGCCAATAAATATATATTATTAATAATTAATAATATGGCCCCCGCTATTTTCAAGTGCCGTTACCGAGACGTTTCACAATAACTACCTGCGACGTCAGGCAATCCGGATTGGGTATTCCTTTGCGCAAGGCGTACAATTTCTTGGGACAGAGAACGACTTTCGGTTGAGACTATCCCAAGACTATCTAGAAGCCGCAATGCCTGAGCAGCTGAGTGAAGCATGACTCGATCCGCAACATCTGCGTCGCAGTAGATGGCAAGATGATGGATGTTGCTGGAGGCGGCGACGACATTCCCGACCCTTCATGATTATATTAATAATTATTGATAAGCTTAACAATAGATATCAATATGAGGACACAGTTAACAATACATAACAATGTGCCAAAATTATGTATTTATTTATTATTGAGATGTCTGGGCCCAACCTCACGCAATACCGTCACGACACAGTATGCCAGCTAGTACGCGCAGAGGGAAACTCGCGCCGCGCACTACGCGCAGTTACTATGCTCAATCCTCGTCCACTGTTATTGTGCCACCAACCCCAACCGCCCCACTCCTGAACATCAAGGCCTCACCACAACCTGTGCAGCCCTTGCCCATACATCATGATATCGAGCCCTCGCCTTCACCAGCGCCCTCATCACGAACTGCTTAACTCTGGCCTATAAATCATGATATCGATCCCTCACCTACACCAGCGCCCTCATCGCGAACTGCGCAGCACTCACTCGCACATTGCGACAGCCCTACCTCAGTGATCTTATTGGATTGGATTGGAGCTGGATCCGAGGGTCGCTCCAATCCACTCCAGAGGTGAAGGCGTGCTGCCTCCTGGATATCCAGAACCGATCCAGATCATATTTTTAGGGAGGAGTTGTAGAGCACCCACTTCCTACTAGTCAGCACCCGTTTTGTGGCTCAACTGACCACTTCTTCCGATACCGCAACGCCCATCGGAAATACTAGGGAAATAAAGTATCATTGAAATCACACGGATCATACTATTCTTCATCATCAGATATACATACAGTTATGCACTGCTTGAATCTCCCGTAGTCATCATACTGCGTCGCCAATTCCTGTAGGTCCTGCTCGAATTCGGGCTCTACATCCCACTCAGCGGGGGCATCAGACCATTGAGACGGCCGGTCATTCCACTGAGAGTGTGTCAGAGGCCTCGAAATGCGGTCTTCCGGGGCTGCCGGCGATGATTCCCGTGGTGTTGAGGCGCCCGCGATGTCTGTTACCCCGCCATCATCAACATCCTCTTGGTGTTGCAGAAATCGCTGATAGCTGCGCTGCATCTCGGTCCCGGGCTCGTACGTGTCGCCTGCCTTCAGTCTCCGTAGCCCTAATGTCGTAGATGACTCCCTAGATGTGTTAATAAAAGCTGGGGCCGTTGAGGGAGTCGGAGGTTGCTGCCGGTCTGTGACGGCGGCGGCGGCGGCAGCCTCGTGGCCCTCAAATGCAATGACCAGTTCAGCGAGAATAGGCTCGCGCCTTGTATTTCGGACAGCGAGACTTTTCTCGAGCCCTAGGGCACCTTTTGGTCTGCCTTTTGGGCGTATGAATAGCGGCTCCAATGGGTAGTTAACTGCTGTATTCGTAGTAGCAGGGTCCAGCCGTAAGCGATGCAATCCCCAGTACCAATACGAGTCTATCTCCTCGAGTTTCAGCGGCTCTGTATCATGAAGACGTTGCCAAATAACGTGACGGCACGGCAGTTCGTGAACCCTCGTAATACGGCATGGACTACAGGGCCCCGGGGGCCCCTGTGGTCCCTGTACAGCCTGCTGTGATAGAGCTTTCTTCTTCGTGACTCTCTCAATAGCACGGCGCTCAGCCGCGAGAAGCTCTATAGCCTGTGATGTAACCTGGTGCCGGATGAGGCTGTATAGCACGTGCAGAGACATTGTCAGCACCTTATTGGCGCTGTTATATCGAGAGAGCTGAAGGGCCACGTCCTGGCTCCCCCAGAATAGCGTGAGTTTCTGGAAAGTTGTTGCCAAATCGCCTGTGCTAGCCCAGAGGAACTTCTTCATAGAAGAGTGCAAAGACTCTACGATAGACGTAGTTCTGTGGTTAAAGTGCCGTAATTTGTCCACGTAATAGCGTACAAGCTTCTCCTTCCAGGGCGTAATCCAGGTCTGTAAGGCGTATTGCACAGCTGCTTCAGGGTATTTTCCGGGTTCCTGGAGAGCTGCTAGATGTGCCTCAAATGCACTCATCGTAGCACAGTCTATGAGGTTATCCAAGCCCATAAGAAATTGCTGAAATGAAGCATTCCGTACGGTCACAGCACTGCCTTCAACACGGGTTGCTTTAGGAAAGTGATGCTTGGTCTTCGCTAGTACATTCATACTAACATGCCACCTGCATAAAATGTGTGGTATGACGCTAAGGAACGTGTACCTTTCAAGTGCATTCATCAAGGCAAGCTCCCGGTCTGTGATAATAAGCCGCGGCCGGGAAATATCATACTCGTGAATCAATTCGACGAGGCAATAGAGAGCCCAAGTGAATTGTTCCTCTTTTTCTGCGTTGAGGAACGCGGCCGCGACTTGGAAAGTCTTTTTGGCAGGGCTCGTACCGCAAATATTGAACAGGGGCATCCCAAACCGGTTTGTCTCATATGTACTATCACAGAGAAGCACGTCCGGATATAATTTGAAGTTTCTGATCCCGGAAAGAGGAGCAATGAATAGACAAAGGATACGGTTATAGTCGTCTCGAAGATCTTTGTACCAATAGTCTTGGCTTTTCTCTAGCTCTTCGTAAAGCCACGCTGTAGGCGTTTTCCCGCAGAGCTCGATTTGGCGGTGGGTATATAGGAGATTATTGACATTCTGCCTGGAGATAAGTTGGACTTCGGGATCAACGTCACTCCGCAATTCCGCAAGAATGGTATGAGGACTTGCGCCCGCCTTATATCTACTGATAATCTCAGCTTCCTTGCGTTGAATGGCATGCTTCCGGTACTTTGGGAATGCCGCTGGGTTGTTTGGTGGATGATTATGCTCGGCCGCCTTGTCCAGTGTCCCACGGGTGATGTTCCACTTAGAGTTTTCGGAGCTCCTGGATAACTTCTGAACAATCAACTTATATGGTCATGATGTCATTTGCGTGGAGGTTTTGCGACGCTTGGATTCGCGTGCGAGGGTCTTCTTGGGCGTGAAGGATCGGCCTTTTGCGCAGCGAAAGTTGACGGGTGGAAGTTGGCGGCAGACGGCTTTTTGGTGTGGATGACAAGGCTGTATCCGGCAGCCTTAGCGGACTTATGTAGCTCCGTTTCCGCTTCATTGAAGCCAGAAAACTGCTGCTTGAATAATGCATCCATCGTGTCACAATTGGCGATGTAAAATAGGGCAATTTGTGGTGATGATTTGTGTGTGCGGACTTGGATGGTGAGGGCTGGCCATGGACCCCGCACTTTAGTATGTGAAAAGCCGGCCTCGGCGTCCAGCCACTACGAAGTGGGTCAAAGCCACAAAACGGGTGCTCGTTAACAAGGGGTGGGTGCTCTATGTTGAAATCAGTGTGTCCAACAACCAAGTAAAGCAAAAATTGGACCCCTTACTTTGCTTGGTTGACAGTACCCCCTTGCTTGACTTGGTTTACTCGACGAGAGCGCCTTACGTTACTTGGTTGGTTGACATTACTCGACTGAATACTGTCTGTATTCGTTTTTCTCTTTCTACTCCTCGTGGTAGATAGGCGTTAACACGCCGCTTCGAAGCAGGTGCTTCTGGCATTCAATCGCTGCTACAGTGTCCGAACTGAGCCGGTTCCGTTCATCCCTAATCACCTTCTTTGTCTGTGAAAAGACACGCTCACACTCAGCAGTTATTGCTGGATAACTGAACAAGTTAATGGCCATCCTGGATAGCATAGGGTCGTTATATGGATGACGAACTCACCACTCCAGAGGATCCTCAACATTCAGACCTATCTTATTTATCTTAGTAATGAACTTATCCAGCTCAGACGCTAATTTGCTTGCTTCTTCCCTTATAGCTGACCCTAGAGCGACAGCAAGCCCCTGACGATGGGGCTTGCTAGAATTAAAGAATTCAATAGTAACCCCTTCGTCCTCCCGCTTCTCCTACTACTTGTACGCTTGTTATGCTCTGTCTTGTCCTGTGTTGTAAACTGTGCACTGTGCACTGTGCTTGTAGATCGCTGAAGGCTGGGACTTGGAGTTGATGGCGAGCTTGTGGGGCTGGTAGCATTAGACGGATGGCACTGGCTTTCTGTTGTAGCGGATTCTATTCCATTCGATAGGAAAAAAGCGCTGTGAGGCGTCTAGCACCCCTCTTTCGTTAGAAAGTGTTGAAGGAGAGGGCTTATCATTGGGTACGTTGGCTAGAGTTGAGGAGCTGAGAGTGCCCGATTGGGTAGGGCCGAGCTACTCAGACGGAGTTGTGGGAGTTTTTTTTTTTCGAGCCTTCCATAAGACCTGAAGAATGGATACAAAAACATGTTTAGTTCAATCTTCAAGTTATTAGACCAAAGAGGCAACCTCAGCTTTGCGGAAAGTTTGAGGAGAATAGCATAGGAGATCTTTCTGGCGCACTCTTTCATTTCAAAAATGGGCCAATCAGGGCGCGGCGCTCCCTGCGCTTGTCCTCTTAAGGTTAGACGTCCACAGCGCCTTGCCCAATACGGTAACTTAGTCGAGTAACTTGAAGTTAACTCGAGTAAGCCAAAAAGGCTTGCTTGTGGTTGATCGGGAGGGCCGTTACTTGTGGTTGGTTGTTACGTAATCAAGCAACCTCAACCAAGCAAATCAAAGAACTTGGTTATTGGACACACTGGTTGAAATGAGAAGATTCATATACCTTGATTCATCCTAAATGTGCAGTAGGGGAACCACTGTTTATGTACAGGCACGATCTCTTGTAGAATGTTCCACCTTCTTCCACACCTTGCCACCGACTTGGTCGCCTCACACTTGTGATCTCCAACACTCTACAACTCCTCCCTATTTATACGATATTTGAACGACATTGCACTGCATTACACGGTTTCCGGTATTACTTGCACTGCACGGTAAAAAAATACCGTGAAGGCAATACGATATTGAATATGATATCGTCTTATTTACGGCCACACTATTTACCATGCAGTACCCACCTACCGTACGTACCCACCTCCCGTACAGCCAAAAAAATTGTTCCCCATACAAAATGCAATTTTTTAACCTCATGGGGAAAATTCACCAAAAATAGTAAAAATAAATTGTTTCCAGATTTCAGATGAGAATAGAGTGTATTTTAATATTTTCTTGGCCTTTTAACTTCACGGCCTGTGCGGGTGCGTATGACAGGTAACTCTTCTGTCTCCAAATTTGAACTTTCATCATCCTCCATCCCTCCCACCTCGATCACATCCTCAACAGCCTCTGCCTCTTCAACTGCTTTGTTTAGCTCGGAAATAGTTTCACCAGCCACTAGAGCCTCAGCTAATGTCATGAACTTCTTGTTGGGATTGGGTATGGCTTTCCTCTTCTTGCCTCTACTCAACCGGCCGACTTCCTCCTCCAGACTGGTGATTCTTGCGCTCAGGGATGCTATCTTTGACTCCTGGACCTCAAACCCTTTTGATATCACAGAATATCGTCTTCTGGTTGAAGGGCTCTTGTTTTTTCCCAGATCTCTGATATGACGGCTGGTCTTTGGCGTATTATCAGAGTCGAGTTGCCCGTCTCTGAGACCCTCTGATGCAGGCGTAGTTTCCTTCTTGTCTGGTTGAATCTCTGGATGCGTGAGTGCTTTCCGTCGTGAAATTGGCCAGTTTCCAGTTACCCTCCAGCCTGAAAGGATGTTTTTCTTGGTCATACCCACTTCCCTGGCTTTGGCATAAGCCTTGATAAAGTTGACCTTATCCACCGGTGCAGAATCAGTCAGGCTTGACAACTTTTGGAGTTCTTTGCGATATGCAGCCTTGAAGGCGTTGAAAACGCCATTATCTAGCGGCTGTAGGCCATGAGAGCAATGTGCCGGCAGGTAACAACAATATACGTTGTTCAAAAAGCACGTAGCCATCCACTCATCCTGGATTTTGAATCAGCGACGTTCATGATTCAAGCCAGCTAGATACGCACAGATACGTGGCTTCCATGACCATCTATGTAACGGTCTCAAGGTAGTATATTGCAACTAGCTAGGCCACTCTACAGAGTATACCAAACTTAAGGAAAGAAGAAAGAGAAAGAAGAAGAGAAGGAGAGTTGAGGGAGTTCCATCCATAAATGTACTCGTCATGGTGGCTTAAAGTCAAAAAGTGGGCCACGAAAGGCCGAGGGTTTCCGAGGCCACCTACGGGCACAGCCCGTTACAATCTAATATGATAAGCCTGGCATCAGACTCGTCTTCTGGCTGTGTTTGAGGCAGATAGACCTCTTTGAGCCACTCGACAGCGATATGGTTGTCTGTCCAGCCCTTCTCAGAAGTGATATAATACCAGTCAGCTATCTTCGTGAACTCATCGATAAACCACTGTTTCTGAAGTTCTTTTCCTTTGAAAATAATTCCTGGTTTCAAAAGACGGCCATCTGCAGTCACGGCTTCGATAAAGCTAGTCCAAGCGCGGGACTGAGAGCCTTTGAGGAAGGCCTTCCGCTTGGGATCGCTACTGCCGATAACCAAGGAATCCAAGCCTAGGTTCGCAATGGATTAGTAACTTTTATGACAAAAACAATAAATACTTACCAAATCCAGCCATGATACCGCCCTCGTCAACATTAACAGTGTTTTCTGGCTTGATCCAGCCATACTCGCTCTCCCGGATATCAAAGTACCAATTGACGGCCATTGAGGTAAAAGAATTGAATCTCGCAGCCTCCTGACGTTTTCCTACCTTCGTCTTGATCTTTGGATGACATTTCATAAACCTGGCTAGCCAATGTACACCGATAGGCCTTTCCCGGCCTTATTATCTCAAGAGGGCAGCTACAGTGGCGCGAACTTGACTGTGAGAAGGGGCATAGCCCAAGGCCTCTTGTCTCAGTATCTATATAACTAATCTAGCCTCCTGAGACTTTGATAATAGCTGGGCAGGCTGGGTGACCTCGGACTTTGACGGTAGGCCTCTTAATCGGTCAGAGAGAGTGGTCGGAGGCATCCCATGCTTCTGGGCGGCCTGGTTCTGCGAGAGGCTATTATCTGTGACATCCAGTATGGCTTCAATAACATCTTTCTCTGTATAAGACGTCTGAGGCATTTTAGAGGCGATTAAGAAAGGCTGGCATAGATAAAAATTCGACGAAGCTTCAGGGAGGCTGGGTGATGAGGGAGGCATTTTGAGATAATTTACATTAGTGCCATGCGACCATACCGCTTATGTGATCAAAAAGGCAATGTGAGAATATCAAACGCCATGAAACTCTTCATAAAACAGACATTGTTTCATGGCAATAGCTTCAATTTTGGCCGAGCACCGTGCAAGTGAAGATGAGCATTTTGTATGGGGGAATTTTATTTTTGCTGTACGGTAGGTGGGTACGTACGGCAGGTGGGTACTGCATGGTAAATTAGAGTTTTAATCTTTAGAAAATAAGTCCTTGTATTCGCATTCCTACAGATCCTAAATAATCGCTTTGGCTTTGATAATCTATGTCTGCTGCTTAGTATCATCACCTTATAGATCGTTGAATAATGCCTAGCGCTAAGCAGGATGGAGAGCTGCCGCGCCGTAGATCATAGGACTGTCGTTGAGGTATTGATAATACTTATCGAGCTTTATCTAGCTGTCACATCTATCAACTGATGAGACTACGGCCCGGTCTCAAAGACTCGGCTCTCTAGTAAACCGGTCTCGAAGACTCGGCTTTCTAGCAAGCCGGTCTCGAAGACCCGGATCCCTTGGGATCCGGTCTTAGGAGAACCTTATCATAGCTATGAGAGCAGCCTACAAATAGAGCTGCTGCGAGCCCTCAGTTAGATAGAAATCAAGAGCTTCTATTCACATCACAATGCACCTTTCCTATCTGATGTAACACTAGCCTAGGTTAATATTAACGGCGAGATGTCCGGAGTTAGCGAGGCTAATGGCAATCTTTTTAGCGGATTTGAGGGACTTGAGAAGATATTTGTACGCATGGAGAAGATCCCAGCTTGTACCTTCGAGTCGTGACTCGGTTAGCTATACTAATTACAGACTGACTCCATCCAGCCAGGACTTACCAGATAATGGAAGCTCAATCTCATCTTCTTGACCTTGTTTTTGGTGTTTCCCCTGTCTATCGCCCTCTAAGGCTTTGACTACTAGCTGAAAGTCTAGCAGGATATCGCGGAGCGCTTGGATCATACGCCAGTCGCTGCTTGAAATCCGGTTCTCTTCCTTCAAAAAGAACGGCATCCTGGCCCCCTTCCTAACGGAGCCACTTTTCGTAAGATTCGCTTTGTTCTACTCACTCAACGCTCGCTGGATAAAAGGGTTGTAAAACGGCTGTAAAACAAGAGCCCGGTCGATCATGGCTAGCTGGGAAAGCCAACGGGTGGCGTTATCTAATACAACGCCAACAGGACCATGGCTTTAGGTCGCTGGATCGTCGGATAGTTGGGATTCGACCTGCTGGACTTTTAAGGACGTCGGTCCAGATATCGGATCTGTTAACCTCCTGCAAATGCAGTTAAAATAAGCCGGAAAACAGGGCAGTTAGAAAACAATGTAGTAAAAATAAGAAAAAAATCGGCTTACCACAGCGAAGTTATGCCATTTACCCACTGGACCCCTTTTGCGCCACTGCTTATATTCCCTCGCTGCTGTCAATTGGCTATTGTAGATCTGTTGCTCGAACGCGTTTAGATCTTGGCCAAATAGCATGTGTTTCACCACTATATTGACAACATAGCCAATGCAGCGAACCCAGCGCTTCTTCCAGTCGAATCCTAGCTCATGGCCCAGCTCTTCCATTGTTGTTTTGTTATTCGAGGCGTTATCTAGCGTAAAGTAGCCCAGCTTATCCCCAATTTCGATCTCCCGGACGATGTTAAGTATCTGCTCAGCGATATTCTCGCCTGTGTGCCGACCTAGTAGCTCCGGAAGGCCGAGGACGCACTTTCGGGGTCTGTTATCCAGATCCCTGAATATATAAGTAACGCCGTAAAGAGCATGCCTGTTCCCGGATCGCCATCCATCAAACTGGATATGGATCTGGCCTGGGCTCTTCCGAAGCGTCTCTCGTACAGCCGATTTATTCGCGTTGAATTCTCTTTCGGCGATCGTGCGCACCGTTATATCGGATATGTGAGCTTCTGTAATGGAAACAGAAGGGTTAAGATATTCAAAGATCGCTCGCAGGTCAGGATCTTTCGCGGTGGTGAACGATCGATTCGTGTTGACGATCCAGTTGACGATCATCTGTTGAAACGCGGCTTTATTAAACCACTTAATCAATAGATTCGTTATTTCTTGATTGCGGGGGACCTCTGGATTTAATTGAAGTAATGTAGTAATTGAGCGGGCGGGTGTTGCAACGGTAGATTTCAGGGCCTGCCTTTTACCTAAAGGATCGACTATGCCATTATGATCCTTGAACAAGTGGCTCTCAGCGTTCTGCAGGCCCTTATAGTTGTAATTCTTCGGCCTCGGATCCTTCCGTTTGATACATATATAACAGACCCAGCGGCGTTCCTTTGTTGCTATATTCTAAATGTCGTACCTAAACCGGTAGACCCATTCACGCGTGTGGCCATCTCTTTTGGATAAAGTCCAGCCCTTGAATAAGTGAAATAGCTGTTATATATCTTCTTCTATTTGTTTGGAGATCGCCGCTGTCGATTTCCTTTGCGCAGAGGGCTTGAGAGTACCTGGTCGAGAATCGGGCTGATAGTCGGCCATTGTGATATGATATTTGCAGCTGAAGATTTGTCACCAGTTAGAAATGAGCCAAAGTACCGGTAGTCGGACGCATTAGCATTGTCAGACAATTAAAATCCACAGAGTCGAAGGTCTAATAGCATCAGCTAATTGATGAGAATTATCTGAGGAACGCGTCCTCCATGAGGAAATGCACAGGATCGTGCAGCTCTTTATTCTGCCAGCCAGGCAGCTGCAGTCGCGAGCAGCATCATAGGAACAGCTGAACAGATATTCCAGGTAGCTTGATACCGGTAGGGAATAGGTATGCGTTGTCTTAAACCTGGCATATTAGTTAGCAAATACTTTAAACTCAATTTATTAACTAGGGGTTCTGTGGTATTTGTAAACCTCCGCCAAGATTAAGGAAATATCCACTGCATTCCACAATTTCTATACGTGGCCTGGCTCCCGTGGAGTGGTAGTAAATCCACAACTGGGTCTGATGGAATGGAGTGTATTTGATATAGATCCATATGTGAGTCCATATGTGGGTTTTCGTGGAGTGGCTTTGAACCCTGGCTGGATCCAATGGATTCAAGGGCGGCGAGGAAGTTATTCCTAACGGCGTTTCTGCACCCGGAAGATCATCTCCGCCTAGGTCATTGAGGCCTATGAGTTCGATTTCATCGTCATCGTCTTCGAATGGCCCAATGCCTCGAAATTCGACCTCATCGTCGCTGTCAGGCCAAGCGCTTTGATCCATCGCAATGATCGGTCTTGGGGCTCGGCGGGCCTGTTCTTGGGCTTCAGAAAATGCCCTCTTTGGCTTTTCATTGAGAATATCGGTATGTTCTTTCCTTTGCGTCTCGAGGGTTATATATTTGGATGAATTTTCGGTCTGATCGAGCCACTGATTCAACGTTAATCTTGGCCGGCGTTGGGTCCTGCGAGACTTATTTTCTTCTCTCCAACGATCCTTCAACGCGTTGATCTCTTGAATAATGATCGTATGCGGCTAAGCTGGTCTGCTGGAAAATCCTTACGTTCTTGATGCATGAGGGCTGCCTCGGCAACGATGTTGCGGACTTTGGTCATAACTTCTAGGCTTCGACGCCTCAGACGAGGTACCCCTCAGGATCGAGCAAACCGGGCGGGTCAACGTCGCACACACAAACGTAATCCACCAGAACTCCGCCCACATCACCACCGGGACAATAGGAGCTACGGTGATGGTCATTTTCATGGTGTTGTACATGTGATTTGAGTAACTGGGTATGTGAGAATATGATGAACACTGTCACGATGGCTCTGGTGGACTGTATGGTCTTTCTGATGCCTTCGTTCTCTGGTAATTCTCCAGTTACAAACTGGTTATGACAGACCTCATTAAACACAAAATAGACTTAGGTGTTGCCAGTTGAGGGGTTTTTCTCCAGCAAATTCCTCGATATGCCCCAGCCCAGGCTAGACTGTAGTAGTAGGCACGGTAGGCTGGGTGTTTCCCGCGCCATTCTGCCCTTCAGTTCGCTGCTCGTAGCCATGCGCCTGAGAATGACCTCTTAAGTGCAGGAATCATTAGTCTAGGATCCGAATCACGCAAAATCTTACGCCTAAGGGGACTTACTTGGTGAGTTTTTCGGCGTGATGCTTGATGTCGCGCCTTGTCTCATCGAGCTTGATGTAAGTATGGAAGACATATATCCCCTAGAGGCAGTTTCGTCAATTTCATCCGTTTTCTTCAAATTCAAGGACGGATACAGGGAAAAGACTCACGAGAATGCCACTCGTAAGGTGGAGGAACCACGCGATGAAAGAGAAGGCCAGGACCGTCTTCCACTGCGCGCATCCCGCCCCGTTGATATTAACCGTCCCAATAGGGCCGACCCGCCAGAAACGACCCCAGTAGTAGCCCCAATAGTTGTAATACCAGCTTCCAGAGCAGGCGTGACTACCTGTTTTCTGTTCAGAGTGCATTTTGCGGTTAATAGGTCTTTGCCAAGGAACAACATGAAAATAGGAGGGAGAGCCATACCGTCTGGAGCAGGCAGTATGCCACGAGCCACATCACAAATAACACAAAGTCGAATGGGAAGCTCAAAAAGAGAGATTTGAATGGCGGGCAAAGAAAGAAGGAGTAGACAATACCGATGCCTGCGACGACCATGGCATAGACGATCCGTCCATCGGCACTCTCCTGCGCGATGCTGATGAGGTAACAGAAGCGAGAGAGAAGCCCAAGGACAATCACAGCGCAGCAAAACTCCCCAATGCGGAGGATAACAGATACAATTTTATGTGCAGTACCGGTATGTGTATATGCCATTTCGTAATGAGATAGGAGTGATTGATTAGAGATAAGAGGCTGTTAGGTTACTTCAGGGGTTTGAGATAGTTGTGAAGTGGGTGTAGTCTATTGGTTTCGCTGGCTGGATTGAAATGAAAATATGAGGGGGGACCTGGTGTATATGTGCCTCTGACGACTGGCTGATTTCTGCAACATATCTCCTCATTACGCAAGAGTGTCGGCAGTGTCTGCCTCAAGTTAAACCTTAAATATTAATGCAAGAAGCTTACGCATCTGACAGGTGGAATTGGCCGCCACATGACCACCACACGACCGCCACAGAGCTATGCTTAACGAGTAAGCGAGGTATGTAAAAGTAGCATGTCATAATAAAGGTCTAGACTGATCCTCGATCAAAACCTTGAAGCACCAGTGGTATGATGTCAACCACTGGAAGCTGGCGGTTGGGGTGGCGCTCTTTACGGCGTCATACGTCGATCATGGGCGCTGAAACAGTCGTCATCGAGCCTCACGACCCTTTATGCTTTCCGAGGCTTCTAGCGCCAGGGAGCTTCTGGGGGCGGTTTAGCGCACGCATCCGACCAGACGGGCACGAATTGGAGAGCGAAGGGCTAAGAGACAGGAGAGGGTCCAAACCAAACCTTACGAGAACCCTGTTCTGTAGCAAATGCACCACTCCCAGATTACGTAGACGCCTCCCGAAGAATAACAAGTTACGCGACTGAGTCAAAAGCCGGACTTGCTTCACAAGTGGAAAACGCCGAATAACGACTAACAGAGGGAAAAGGAGTCTGGAGAAAGGGAAGGGCGGATTTCCAAGAGAGACAAAACCAAACCAACGCTCTGCCATAGCTGCCCGAGTCTCCACCCCTCGGGTGCCGAGAGCCTACAATGTGCCCAGTCGCAATAGCATCATGTCCGTCCGATCCGCCAAGTCCGCCGTCACCTCGCTCGTCCCCAAGCCCGTCGCTTCTGGGAGCGGCGTCACCTGCTCCATCCTCCTCGCCGAACCAAATATTTTTCTCTCAGGTTTTGACAGCGATAGCACCGCATTGCTGCGAGGTAAACTCCAGCTGCGTATCAGCAAGAACATCAAGATCAAGGCGTTGCAGCTTAAGTTGTTGGGTCGCGCTCACACGGAATGGCTGGGGGAAATGAAGCTGGGTTTTTACGAAGAGGAGGGCTTGCGAACACAGGCGTTGACATTTTTCAATGCCATGAACAATGGGCGGAAATACGATTATGGGAACCAGTGCAGATACCGATTGAAAAGCACATCGCCCAACGGCACCAATCTTGCGACTCGACCGAACCCACCGAATTCATTATCGCCGCATCATCGCAGCAACATGGCTGCCAAAGAAATGAAGCGACTGTCTCCGCAAAGTGTTCAATCGCGAAGCTTCAACAAAGACAGCCCGATTGCGGCAGCAACGCAAGTGAAAGGGTACAAGGTTTTCTATCCGGGCACATACGACTACTCCTTCGAGCTTCCGATCGACCACCACCAACTCGAGACCACGAAGCTACAATATGGCTCTGTGGAGTGGGAGCTGCATGCGACTGTCGATCGCGCTGGCGTATTCAGCCCTAACTTACACGGCAAGAAGGAGGTTTCAATAGTGCGAGTTCCCGACCAACTGTCTCTGGAGATGACGGAGCCCATCTCATTTAGCCGGCAATACCAGGATCAGCTGCATTACAATATCGTCATCTCGGGGAAGAGCTTCCCCATCGGCAGCAAGATCCCCATCGCCTTCAAGTTGACGCCTCTGGCCAAGGTCCAGGTGCACGGGCTTAAGGTGTTTGTGACCGAGTCGATCCAATACTGGACGAATGACAGGCGCGTTACCAGGAAAGACCCTGGTCGCAAGGTCTTGCTCCTCAACAAGACGGTCGGAAAAGCATTGGACCCGTCATGGGCCTCTTCAGACCTCAGGGCTGTCCGAGGTGGCGAACTCACCCCCGAGCAGCGACGTGAGGCTCGCGAAACGGCCGCCAGACAACGAACTGCGGAGGCGTCGAGACGACACACCGCGGCTCAGCCTTTACCGGAGCCGAGGGATAACCTCTTAGGTGACTTGGATTTGGGATTGGAGAATCTTTGGGGCCCGACGGAGATTGAAGCCGATGTGCAGATCCCGACCTGTGAGATGATGGCTAAGAATAAGGACTTGAGGTTGCATCCCAATTGTAGCTGGAAGAATGCCAATGTCCACCACTGCATCAAGGTGAGTTTATACCACGCTCCTACTTAACTCCAGACTGATACTGACGAAATAGGTCATTATTCAAATCACCTGTCTCAATCCCGATGATCCAACTGGAACAAAGCGCCGGCATTTCGACATCGGCATCAACTTGCCGTTTACTGTACTCAACTGCCGAGCCACCCAGGCAAACACCAACCTTCCCGCCTACTCCGGCGAGATGTGCCAGTCTACTACCTACCAGTCGACCTGTGGATGCCCCGACGCCTTTACCATCCCAACCGAAACACCCCACTCTTCCATCGGAACGCTGGCCGGTGTGAACCTAACTTGCGAGAACCTCCCCTCCCCGCCGCGGGCTGCACACCTTGCCAATAGCCAACAAAGCCTACGCCCCTCCGTCGAGACAGCCGGCGTCCACGACCCTCGACCTATCCACCTATTGCGAGTCCCCATCTTCAACCCGCCCGCCTTCGACAACAACAAGGCACCACCACCCGTCCCCGAACTCGTCGACGAAACACCCGAAACAGGCGTCATGACACCCCCGCCGCACTACGACGACGTCGTCGGCGGCCCCAGCGTCGACGGCCTCGCAGATTACTTCGCCCGCTTAGCAGATTACGGCTTCGATGGCCCAGACGAAAACTGGCTCAGACTTGGACGAGACACCCCCGAGGATCCTCGAGCAAACAGACGGGTCAACGTCGCGCATCCTATAACACCGGGCGGTAGAATGCCCAGCAAGAGTCTGGAGACCTCCCGACTATTGATTTGAATATGGATGCTCTGCGTCCCAGGGCAGCAGGGGCAGTGTAGTGCGCGCTTGCCAGCTGCATGTGGTTATGAGATCCCCTATCTACAGAAGCATTGGGGCAAGTCCCCTTCACGACACCGCACACGACAATCACGTTTCCTATTTGTCTTGACATTTCTCTTTTGTCTGTATAGCAAAGCATCTTGCATTGGTTAAAGGATGGACGGGGGAAGGTGGGCGTTTGGTTTGCTGATGAGGAAGCTTGGCGTTTGGGGACGGCAAACATACCACAATATCAATACTATAGGGGGATAGGGATTGGACATGGACATGGATGCATATACTACTCCTGCTTATTGCTGTATTGGAGTAGTAAATTTAACGATGGTTAGGTTACTTAAGGTTCATGGGGTGATGTGATGAGGGATGTGAAACGTGAAGCACGGGTCGTGATAATGTATATGCTACGAGGTGAGGCATGAAACAGACGCTTGAATTGGATCCTAGTGGTTCTTGGTTAAAACCCTTTTGGTGGTATCGTTCTCAGGTTGGTCGTGGGTTTCCCGTTGGAGGATCCCAGGCCATTGGGAGGTTGCCATAGAGAGGGGTGTGTAGATGGTTGGTTCGTGGTGATGAGATCTTTGACTGGCTTATGGCTGACTGGGATATAATGAGCATCAACACAATCTCCGAGTACATACGACAATACCCACCAGAGAACTCGGGATCCCGTCAAGTTCTGTACTAGTATTCAAGAGCATCCATTTCTCGAGACATGTACATCCATAAATGGAGTCCCTCAACTCTCCCCCACCCAAAAGGGAAAAAGAAAACCGGAAGCTCTTGAGCCAGCCACGCTACCCAAAAAGGGTTTTGCGTCAAGAACCAACTTGCGCCATTCCGGACGGCCGAAGCTTCCGTATCTCAGACTCGTGGTCGGACATGGTCTGCGGTATGAATTTTGGCCAAGTTGAATGCGAGGAGGGTACATAGCACGTGTCCCTTAACGGACGTTCAAGTTCTCCAGCTTCGCCTGCTTCTATGAGCAAGACAATAACGACTAAGTGCCCGATCTACTCCGGAAGATCTACCAGGAGTTCTTTTACTAGTTAGCGGGGACGCCCTTCGGCTCATACTGCAGTAGAGGCTCTACCTATTCGCAGCCAGTAAGGAAGATATCGCTAATCACTAAGCACGATGGCCTCTTGACGGCTAGACGATCGAATTCTATATGTTTGGGAGTAATAGCAAATTGGCATGGTACTAATAACCTACCTTGTTAAACTTGCCCGAAGGATAGCTAACACGCAAGTTTACCGAGATAGTAGCGCGAAAACAACCATATCGCAATGACCATCTAACCGCCGGCATTTCGTCCAGTCTTTTGTCGAATCATTTCGGCGAATTTTTTAATCCCTCTGCCCCAGACTCTCAATCTGAACAAGTAATAAAACGCAAACACAGCGGCGATATTAAAGGCTATGTAAGCAAAACCGAGCCCCCAGTCCCTCCATCTTTCGTCATAGTACATACCCGAGCGAGCCAAGACCTGATCGGCATATCGTAGAGGACAATAAGAGCAGTTGGCGGTGGCATCCGGGTTGAGTAGCGTTCCCGGAGCACCTTGCTCAAGATATGGCTGCATATATGTCCCACAAGTTTCACCGGTCGGGGGCTGGAAGACGGCAAGCTCGGCCTGTGAACAAACGATGGGGTCCCCTGAAAGCCCTGAGACTGCGACACCGCCAACAAGATACGTCATCGGCGAGACGCGGTACATGAAAATCCAGAAACCTGGCAGAGCTGTCGGGGTCTGGAACACGCCGGCGAATAAAATCATCATCGAGAACAGGATCGTCGTCACCCGGCCGGCTGTCGTTGCGTCAGGCAAGGGCCCAACCACCATGTGTGCGAAAGTGCCGGCAAGGATGTAGAAGTAGACAAAGAACAGTAAAACTAGTCCTTGGTCTTCAGACGACCGAATGCCGAAAACCGTGTAGTTGAAGATTGCAAAGGTCATGACGCCTAGGACGACGTGGTATGGTATCTCAGCGAGGATGTTGGCGAGGATCAAAACTGCCCAAGAGTACATGTTCGAGTGTCGCTCACGGACTTCGTAAAGCGTTCGCTGAACGACGAATTTTGGCATGATCTATAGTGCCTTATCAGCCATACGTTACCCTCCTTAGCGTAGTACCGCTGCTCTCTTACCTGTTGAACCAGACTGCTAAACATTGCGCAAACCATAAGGATAGAGAAGATGGCATTCTGGACGCCCAGGATGGATTGACCGGGCTGGAAGAAGGAGAAGCCAATAAATAATGAGCCTGCAACTCCCAACATGAATTTGCTCGCGATGTACGTTGGTGATCGCCAATATTGCTGGAAGACACGAACACAGACGCTCGGTATCTGTGACAGCAGAGGCACTGAGTAGGCGCCGCGCTGTCTGGCTTGAACCACATCGCTTCCATTTTCTTGTCTTCGCGCGGAGGAAGACTTTGTCATACGTTCTAGCTCAGTTGACACTTCCTTGGCCTCTGCGGATCCATCCCAGAGGCAAGGCCAGTCGAGCTTCGTGGTGTCTGTATTGCCTATAACCTCCAGCAGATACTCCGCGGGGTTCTCGGCTTCCGCGCATCTCCTCGGTCCACGGTTGCCGAAGTATCGAAGCACAGTCTCCGAGTTCTCTCCAATGTCCCCAAAGTAAGCGACCTTCCCGCCCCGTGCCATCAGCAGCGATCGAACCGCTGGAACAGCATCGCGCTCGGCTGGTGGATAGTGCACAGGATGCCCAACCCCCCGGCCGCCAACTTCCGGAGTAGAGCCAGGATGGCCTCGGATGACTGGCTATCGAGTCCGGAAGTAGGTTCGTCCAGAAACAGGAGCAGGGACGGCTTGCCAGCAAGCTCGACGCCAATACTGAGTCGCTTGCGCTGCTCGACGTTGAGCCCTTTGCCTGGCAACCCGACGACGGCATCAGCAAAATCGTCCATGTTAAGAAGATGTATGACTTCCTCCACGAAGGCAAGCTTCTCGCTCTTTGGTACATTGAGGGGCTGCCTTAACATTGCCGAGAACCGTAGGGCCTCACGTACAGTAGACGTTTCGAGGTGCACATCCTGCTGCTGGACATAGCCAACGTCGCTCTTGAACGACGCCGGGAGGGGCTTCCCGTCCACGTAATACTCGCCTTGTACGACACCGGAAGGTGTTCTCTGGGCTAGCGCGTTCAAAAGCGTCGTTTTCCCCGCCCCTGACACGCCCATCAAGGCAGTTAAAGAGCCCGGTTTCACCCAGCCGCACGCATTATCCAGTAGCCGCCTCGAATAGCCATTAATCATGACGTCGAGGTTCAATTTCCTCCATGAGAACGTTTCCCGATCTACTTGCATTGATGTCGCTTCGTTCACGTCCACCTCAAGCGGTGCGCTGCTGACCACCAGCGGCCGCTCGGCGTCGACTCTGCCCTTGAGCTTCAAGTCGGTTTGTGCCATGGTACTGGGGAGGCGGCCACGCAGGAAGACAAGGACATCCGGACCAGTGGAGGAATTCACATTAAGTTCCGAGGCCAGCAGATATGTGAACAGGAAGAAGAACAAGAACCCGAGAATGATGCCCAGGTTGCGCCATAAGTGGGAGTAGCTATAGTCGTAGCTCGTCTCGAACCAGGCGTCCCCGTTTACGTAAGTCTCCCCGGCCACAGATCCAGGGACCGGGCAAATAAACGTGTCGTCTGTTAGGTTCGGGTAAGGAGGCACCAAATTGGAGCAGGGGTAGTCGGTCCCATGTGCTTGGTTAACAAGCAATGCCTCGAAGGCATAAGAGAGTGGGTTGATATACGATATCCATTTGAACCAGGGATGCATATAAGGGCCGGGAAGGACGAAGCCGGTGTATGTGATCAGTGCAAGAACGAGGAAGCCAGAAATTGCCATGGCCTGGGGGAGGGTCACAGTTGCTGCGGCGATGGTGCGGAATACCATAGACATCGCCAGGGTCGTCACAAAGACGAAAAGGAAGAAAATAAAGAACTGAGAAGCCGTCAACGCAAGCTCGGATAGGAAGTAGAGAATAATGTTGAAGAATGTCGCAACTACGAATTTGACGGGAATATCAACGAGGACGCTAGCAAGCGCATCTGCTGACGGCCGGTAGAAGGCATAGGACGCTTGCTTGCTGACAACTGAGCGACCCTTGTATAGGTTGTGGGTGTCTGTTATGGACATCAGGACGTTGAGGAGTACCGAGAAGAAGAGAACGGATCCGTAGGAAAAGAAGGCGTCGGAGGTTTCTGGAGTGCCGTAGAAGATTGATCCCACTACAAGCGCAATGATGATCTCTCCAATCAGCGTTGTGAAGGTCGAGGCTTTGTCGTTCCAAAGCTGCTGGGTCGCTCTTCTGGCGCAAAGCGCGGTCTGCATTGGAAACGAGACTGTCTGTGCAGCTCTGTCCAACATCCCCTTCGCCTTGAGCTTTTGGCGGATCGACTCGAATTCTCTCTGGGTCGCCTCCCCGTTTAAGTAGAAATCCTTTTGGTACTGCTCAATCTCTTCCAGAATAGAAGCATACTCTGGCGATCCATGCCAATACTTTTCGAATTCTTCAGGCGTTCTAGGCACGAGATTTTTGTGCCCTTCCTTCGCTATTCTCTGCGCTGGGTTGGTGATTGCAGTCAGGAAGTCTCCCGATGTTTGCCTCGCATGACGTTGCCAGCCCATCCGTTCAAAGTACTCCGAGGCTGACGCAGCACGGCCGAAGAAGATTCCCCGCCCTTCGTACAGCACTAAGATCTTGTCAAATAGATCTGCTATGGCTTGGGAAGATTGGTATATCGCCGCCGCGTTGGCGGACTGGGTTACTGTGTGGAAGTTAGTATCCAGTTTCCTTCTGACTATGTGAAGGGGCAATGTATCTCACGGTCAGAAAGTGTGCGCAGCCGACAAACAAAATGTAGGGCGGATTCGGCATCAAGGCCGCGGGTAGAATTATCCCATGCGGATATAGCAGCTTCAGAGAGAGCAGTCTCGGCAATCGAGACTCTCTTCCTTTCGCCACCTGAGACGCCTCGCACATAATCATTTCCCACAATTGTGTTGCGAGTGTGCGACAGGCCAAATACTGTCAGCATGACTTCCACGACATGCTTGATCCGGTCTTTTCGGGTTATGTGTGGGAGACGAGCTCGTGGCGTGCGCATGGCTGCGGCGAACTCCAGCGTCTGTCCAACTGTCAGGTATGGGAGGTGTTCGTCCACTTCTTGATTGTAGATGAGTTCGCCTTTAAAGTGTTTAGCCATGATTCTGTGAGGGATGCCTAAGTTTCCCCGGTTAGCGCTCCTGCGCCCCCAGTTTTCGCCTTTGCCGCACCTGTGTAATGTAGAACCGCTGCTGAGTCAAGCTCCAAACTACGCATTTCACCCGTGATTGTCTTCAGGAAAGTTGTGCAGCCACTTCCGGGACGTCCCAGCACGAGAAGGAGCTCTCCCTTTTGCACGACCCCGTCAAGGCCCTGTATAATAGTTTTCGTGTGTTTCGGCCGAAGCCAAGCCCGGAAATTAAATGGTGAGGTTAGCAGCGTCCAGACAGTGTCTTGCTGCTCGACGGCGGGGCCGCTACCGTGAACGGTCAACCTCCTGAAGGCAAACCCGGAACGCGGCGGCGTTGGAAGACCCAGTTCGTTCCTCAAGTTGACAAGTGTGTGAGACCATCTCTCAAAATCGAAAGATGGACTAGATGGATCTACAGTTTGGTCGAAGATGCCCAGTTTCGACAAGATGGCGTCCCGGGATTTCTCGGGGCCCTGTTTTCGCTCTGTGCCATCACTCACTGTAGGTTGGAGGCTCTTTAAAGGATCTCGGGAAGTCGATGTACAACGGGAGCCCGCTTGGCTAGGCTCACTCATGTTCTCATCTTCGCAATGTGTTGCGGCAGAGGACGAGTTTTTTTGAGACCGATCCATGTTAGCTTAGTTTGTATACTGTGCTACCATTAGTGGATGAATATCGTCAGTGTAGGTGTGTAGGAGGCGCTTGAGCACCCTGAACAAAATCTGCGCAGAGTTTCCGGTAATCTTGGGGACCAGGGAAAAGAGGTGAATCAATTGGAAGCATTGGCGCGTCAAAAACTGGCTGGTGGATCTACGTTGCGAGTAATGAGAATGTCATGCCTTTAATGTATTGAGTATTTGACAGTGGAGACTCAAACCAGGCATACATGTCTTGAACACAACCCCGAGACTTGGGGGGGGGGGGGGGGGGTTTCTAGGTAAGCACCTGGCCATCATATCTGGACCCCCCCGTCCGGCATTTGTCCTTCACAAGGAACATAGAGAGCTGTGAGTCCAAGTGCGCTGGAGCATAACCCCGAGCAGGCTACGTGCCGGGAGCAACACTGTTGGTCGCAAGCTTTTTTAAGAACGTGGCTTGGTATATTATTGATCACCGTGACTCATGATGATGTGTTCCCTCGCCGCGGTCAGCCCAAACACGGCTCCATAGAATGTGCGTAAAAGCTAGAGATGTTAAAGGTAGGATAGACTTCATTGCATGTGACGATTGCCGTAGTCTAGACTCCCTAGTGTTGGCGGATTGACGGAATGTGTTGGATACGCGGTACGTATCTCGAACACACGACGGGGTGAATTAAATAGATTATGGAGCAGAAACTGGTGATCTTATTGATTGAAGTCTTGATGCCTTGCCTTGCTTTCCTCAGTCTTGGTGCGGGGGCGTCGGTCCATTTCTCACGCTTTCACCGCTGCAAGCCATAAACATCATATTGTTATAACCGAGGGCAAACTCCCTTTTATCCGTACACAGGCGTCAATCTAACAGAATGCCGGAAACCTCGCTATGATTGTCACGATGTGTATTTAAGTAGCTGGGCGTGTACATGGCGTGTGACTGCTATAGCAATATCCTTTTAGCTACTTCTGCATAAAGGATGTAGAGGGACTCAGAGCGGGGATCTGACGCAATCAAGAACATACATACATCCAATCAGAGACCTCACACAATAAGAGGTCGTGACAATGATATTGTCACGGTGTGTATTTTGGATAACTGGGCATGTAATTGTTATAGCAGTATCCTTCTAGCTACTTAGCATAAAGAATGTACAGGAACTCAGAGCGGGGATCTGACGCAATCAAGAACAGACATACACCCAATCAGACACTACAGACAATTTGGGCTCGTGACAGATATGTGTCCAGCCCCATCCCCGTTAGTCCCTTAAGTAGCCCCAATCAGAATGAGTCGCATGTGTTATCCCGATATCCCAAGAAATGGCGCTCGAAATATCAGAATGGATAAGGCCACCTCCGTTGTCATCCCTCAGTGTTGCCATTGTTTGCCTGGCGCGACTGGCTCGACAGATTGATACGCAAACGCGAATCGGCAAGCTGATACGACAACCTCGCCAGGTATCAAAAGTTATTCACATATCATTGTGGACGTGAGGGCTCTGAGGACATCCCGTCATGGCGTACGGCCTCCATATCGATGCCTCTTTTCCAAGCAACTTGCATTGTCGATACCCGTAGCGCGAACCTTGCAGCAGCCACATCGTAAGGATGATGCATTATCCGTATAGCTGGCAGCCCTTACAAGAAACCCCGTTAGCGTGAGCCTCAATGCTGTATGCTACGCACTACTTGGTGGTGCGGCTGCGCTGCGGTTGGACCCTTTGGTTTCGGCGGTGCCGTCCGCTCTCGCTAGGTACGAAACAACTTTCCAGACTCAGCTGTCCACTTTCTTAACCACAAAGTCCAATTTCGGACTGCTATCTAGCTCCTCACCTGACGAAGCTTGAATCTCGGTTTCGTAAATAAATAACTCAAATTGCATTCCCCGGCCTGTCGAAGCCCAAGGTTCCGTAGTATGAAAACCGTCTCGCCTTCTTCACTACCCTCGCCAAAAAGGCGTGCTCAAGCAACCCAGCGTTTAACGAAACACTGTGATACGATGAGCCGTCGTTACAAAGCCGATGTTTACATCGTAATACGTCGGAAAAAAAAAAACTTTGACTAAAGTTTTACTACGGGTCCTTCATTCTGCACTCCAATAGCTGAGATTGTATGTGTTGATACTGGCGTCAGACGTGCACTTACTTATCTGTCAACGGAGCGAGCTTATCCCTTAAGTGACTAGGCATTTCCAAGGGTGAAAACAATTCGCACGCCGCTAACGCGTCAAGAGATGGTGGGCTAGATGACCACCTATCAGTACCTCAGCATAAACTAGATATGATCTCGACCGATAGAGTCACGACAAGAAATGACAAATAAACCCGAAAGGGGAGGATAGCCCAATTGGAGACATCAGCTTTCGCTGTCTCGCGAGGGGCAAAGAACACGGACAGGTTACCGTAAGTAACGGCAAGCCGGTTTAAGTCTGCGAGCGGGGTGGTGGTGAACTCGCCCCAGTTATCGATGGCGGCATAACCCGGGGGCAGGGGGGGTTTGGATGTCACGGGATGGGGACGGCCTTAGTCATGGCGACCAACTGAGGGCTAATGATGCAATGTTTGAGTGAGGAGATGGGGTGAGATCTGTGAGGATGAGAAAGATGTGAGGAATAGGTGAAGCGAATGATTTCAGCGAAAAGAAAAGCATGTGGAAGAAGGACGATGCCGGCCGTGAGTGGTCTTGAACGGAAACAACAGAACGCGGCCTCTCCAAGCCAATGAAGTTGTCATTTAAGGTACCCCAAAAAATGTAAATGGCCTCCTTGAAAGTCAAAGTGGGCCAGGAGCAAAATTGGAGAGAAGCAAGATGTGTCGGGAGTGTAATGAGGTAGACAAAAAAATTCAGAGAGAAGCAATGGGCCGACTTGTTGAATATATGACCAGGCTAAACCGCAGAGAGATCTTCCTACTCCATGACAATGCGCATCCTGACGGATCCTGCAGTAACTCTAAAAAGCTCATTTCGTTCGCTTTGGACCCAATCCCGGTCCGACTAGTTAATTCGTTCGCGAAATTAACCGCAACAGAGCGCGACGCCATGCATGCTTTCCAAGGCCATTGCCTCGCCGTCTAGCTGACTTCTGTTGCAGAAAGTCATATGAAAAGGGAGCTTTATGCAATAGGTAACGCCACTTGAATCGCATTCGGTCCTCACTCAAGTGGGAGCTATAACGGCACAAACCGTACAGGGACGTGATGGAAGCGCCGCGGCTGGACAGCAGCCACCCACAATAAACCAGTTTACTTTGTGGCTCAACAGTCTGCGTTTTAAGTTCTAAGTTTATCAATCATGACGAGTCATGAGATCATGAGAGCCACCACCATGGGCTTTGATCCAGTCCCCTGCAGATCATAAATTGAGAGTGACATGCTCCCAAAGCCTATATATTACATAGTGCGGAATACAAGGTTTCCCTCTGTCCCCGTTAGGTTCTGTCCCATCATGTTCCCATCACATCGTCTCCCATTCCATCCCGTCCCGTTTCGTCCCCAACCCCCCTGTAGCCGTTGAGGCTATTGCCAGCCGGGCACTGGCAAGACACAATGCTCGCCGTGATTATTCGCATAGCCGAGGCTTTGCACACGCAATGGACGAAACCAGCAACTTGAATTCGAGGACGACAAACGGGTCCGATACCAGGTCATCAGATTCGCCCATCGTAGGCGTAATTGCTGCGGCTGCGGTCGTAGTGGCCCTACTGGCCCTACTGGCCCTACTAGCCATTGTCCCGTCAGTATTTCCCCCGGTTCTTTGTGCCTCTAAACTGACGATCCAGATGCATGCGCAATCGGAGAAGACAACACCCAGGAGCACAGGTGGATATTGAGAGTCGAGAAGACGCCCCGAACGGCACAACTGGTCTCCAAACTCTCAACTCTACAAGTCCAGCCCAAAACTACAAATATTCCCAGGCATCCAAATCGCAGTCGTCCTTGCCTTCGCACAAGTCCAACTCGTCAGAAGTCTGGTACGTTCTTGAATTTTTTCTTTCAACTAATACCAACTATTGAAATTGTTTTAGTGTGATCTGTCTCGAAGTCTTTGGGGATTTGGATAGCGTCCGACGATTGAAATGCGAACATGTCTTTCACAGACAGTGCATCGACCCTTGGTTTCAAAGGCGGCATTTCAATTGTCCATTATGTAAGTCGGTATGTATTACACAGCCGGAACGGAGTCCGAGAGTTCAGTGGGCTGAAGTTAACCAGAGGCGTAACTCTGAGGTTGCGGGTTCCCAGCTCCAAACTGTTGATAGGCTACTTAGGCCTGTTAGTGTACTGGCGCCAGTTTGAATTCAGACCTATCCCATATAATATACAGCTTTATAGCACCTGTACGACCTTCTGAACCCTAGCGCGTTGAATATATCATCCACGGCTGATTTCGGCATTTGGTCGTGGAAAGAGTGACTCCTGGGAATTTGGATAGAGGGATTTATGTGGATGCATCAGAAATGTTAGGGTTGTGCTAAAAGCCCAAGGGCAGTGGAGAGGTGGGTCTCATGTATTCTCTATAATTTGAAGCCGGTGTTTCGGCACGGTTCTCGAATTACAACGCGGTGTTATCCACCATCTACATCCGACAATGCCAAGAGTCCAGTTCACAACATGTCGCTTCCAACCTTCACCCCCACGCCACTACGCTAGCATCCGACGCCCGCTGGCAGTCCCAAGCGATCGCGTCCTCCCCTCCAGGTCGCTGTGGCGCTCAGTCCACCATGAGGTGAACTTTGCAGACAGTCTGTGTCATAACAGCCTGCGATCGTGGATAACAGGATTTCTGGTCAGGCATCGACTAAATTCAGAACTGGCAAACTCAATACCTAGCCTCTTCGCAAGGCTGCATCGCCCATTCGGGTACCCAAGAGGGGAGAGAGGTCATTGACCCCGACTCATCAAAGTCTTGCATGACCACAGGTAGAGATCTTTCCGCAGTCGAACTATGCGACAACTCGCTTCGTAGAAAACATGCTCTGCTGGCTTTTTATAGTCCGGCACAATACCTGCACATAGCGACTGGGGTTTGACGAGTCCAAGAGCACCGTAGACTCTGTCACGTGGATCCGTTTACTTTGAATAACTGAAACTGGTCAAGTCAATGCCCAAGTCAAGACACTTCGACTTCGGCTCGTCCCTGTTTCGGTATCGCAATCGACCATCCCGAACGCAGGGAATGAGAGACGCTAGATCGTCTGTGCCGGGGTTTCTGAAGGGTTGAAACCTCAACTTCGCCCTACCTTCGTAGGCTATCCGGAAAATATCCTAAGGCATCTTGAATGGGCCACACACAACGTAAACCATCTCGGCAACAGCGACCCCCTGGATGATCCAAGACCGCTGAAAGTAAGAGTCGAAAAATAGCCGGTCGATAGCACCCCAAGCAATTTGATCATGGAATCTGAAAATGGTGTCGTCATCAAGCTCAGGAATTCTGCCTCTGTTGATGAAATCGTAACTGTATCCTGTTATCCGGCCTTCCAGCTAATAGGTCCGCCGAAAAGGCACAGGATTGATCCTTGGGATGACTTCCGGGTCATTTGATCGTCTGCAAAAGCTGCATCTGAAGCTATTCGAAGGTCAGGATCATAGCTATGACTGGCTTGAACAGCTAGGGGTCAGTTGGGTCCGGCTGCTTCCTTGGAAACAGGGCTCTTGCCGTTGAATTGAATGGCTAGATGTCGGGTTGCAAAGAGGTATCTGATTAATTGGTCTGCAGCTTGCTGATGTTGATATGAGTCCTGACAGAGCCAGAGCTTGCTTCCGGGCCTGTCCCTTATGACCCGGATCCCTAGGAACCACTGTAGGTCTCCGAGGTCCTGCATTTTGTACCGGCTTTTCAAGCTGTTGATCAACTGGTCTGCGGCCAGCTGGTACCTTTTCCGGTACAATAAGACGATATCATCCTCAAAGAAGAAGACCGTGGCTCAGCTGCTGTTGCAGATACAGGGGTCTTCCGCACAGAGGGTCAGACCTAGCTGTTGGAAGGTTCCTACTAGGTCTTTCTGGCAAAGAAGGGGCGATCTTCGTAGCCCATAGAGAGCTTTGATGAGCTTCAAGGTCCACCCACGGCGTTGGTAGCTGTCAGAAAACATGATGTAGATGTCTTCATCAACGTAGCTGTTTGTGGAGGCGTTGACTGCGTCTAGCTGCCTAGCCTCAAGGTCGAATTTGGCGGTGATGGCCATCAGGACCCGGAAGGACCTTCCAGCTAGGGTTGCTGCATAGGTCTCCTTGTTGTTGTACGGCTGAAGGTCCCCTCTAACGCAGAGACGGGCCTTGTGTTTCGTAAGGAACCCGTGCTTATCATACTTGTATTTGAAGACCCAAGTGACTGGCAGAGCCCGTTGATTAGCTTGGTCTAGAGGGATAGCTTTGAAGGTCCCTTGGTCCCAAAGGCTTGTCATTTCCCTCTCCGTTGCTAGCTTGAATTCCTGTTCAAATCGATGTCCCGTGAGGTCTTTGAAGGTCCTAGGCTCCGGCAGAAATGATCGTCGATGCAGCTTTTCCTCCCTCCCTTCCTAGGAAGAAGCTGCTACGGAATTCCTGATCTTTGGCCCGCTCTGATCGTCTAGAGGGCTCCTGACCCTTTGGCTGACGACGTCTTCGTCGGGGCTGTTGTTGTGTATCAAGGTCAGGATCACCATCATATCCTAGGTCCGGAGCCGAGGCTAGAGCCGGGGTCGAAGCGGGCGTCGGACCCGGAGACAGAGCCAAGGTCGGAGCCCGGGCCGGGCTGTTATCCTGGCTTGCTCTTGAACTTGCCTTCGAGCCTGTGGCTCGAGGGGTTGGATAGGGGATATTTTCGAGACCTTCAATAAGGCCATCTAGGTCATCATGACTCTGTTCGTCACCAGCGACTTCGATAGTTGAATAGACCTCTTCATCATCGATGTCTTCAGATCTAGATCCCTCCGGCTGTATCGGTCTTATCCCTCTGAATTCAACCTCATCTTCGGAGTCGGTTTCAATATGGTCTGGAAGCTGAAGCTGAAGCTGCTGATGCTGATGACTTTTAATAGGGCTAGGATGATCCTTTGGGTTGTAGAGGATTTCTTCGTTGAAGGTCACATCTCTGACCCTCCGGACCTCTGACATTTCCGGGATCCAGATCCTGAAGATATTGCTATAATCGTAGCCAACTAGGTAGCCGGCTTCTGCGTGGGCTGCTGCCTTCAGGGCCCGTTTTTGGGTGCCTTGGAGAGCTTCCTTAGTCAAAGGATAAGCTCTACAGCCAAAGGTCTTGAGATGCGTCAAATCCGGCTGCTCGTTTACATAGCCGGCGTCTCGATTGTTGTCTTTTAGCCACTCTTGAAGCCGCTGGAAGGGGGTCTTCCAGCTGCTAGCCTGCTGGGGCGATCTGTTGTGTAGATAGACAGCTGTTTTTTACACTTCCGGCCAAAGGTCTTCCGGAAGGTTGGTGTTGAATAGTGGCAAAAAGAAGCTCATGGAAATCTAGGAGGAAAACAGCACTTAGGTTTATAAGGCCACAACTAGAGTTCATAGTCGTGGCTAATAATTTTACGAACTTTATTGCCTAAACTACATGAGGATTTATTCTTTTCGTCATTGCACCTTTGTTGCTATTGTAGGTTGCTGTTGGACTTGATGGTCTTGAGAGCAAGAAACATGGAGCGTGACGACTGCCTATTTGGGATTAGTGACCGTGACGCCTTCCTATTAAGGTTAGTGAGGCCCACAATTTCATAACATCAATCGCTTCAGAAGTCAGGCGATACACTAGCTACGTGTCACATATCGGGATATCGGATTTCAACGGCTATTGCGGAAGTGAAGCTTTTCCTAAATCTAACATCATAGGCGTCCATCGCCACCTGCCTCGTCATCGGCCTCGTCACCAGCCTAGTGTTCCTTCATTCAGGTCAATGGCTAGATAAAACCAAAGACTCCGAAGCATCCGGAGCGTCTCGGCTGTCCGAGGTCATTATCATTTTCTCCGTCTATAGACTGACCCAAGACCCTCATTAGATAGGAAGAATCAAGAGCTTTTCACCTATATGATCATTTCCATCTGCTAGATGCAACACTACGGAAGCCACGATGAAGGTCCGGTTTGTGGACGATCAAGAGCAAAACCCCGCTGTGCTACATCGACGTCAGCAAGAAGCGGAACGCGCGCGAAGATATCGGGGGCGGCGAAAAGCCAACAAAAACCTTGCCACTACAGCTCATGAGTCATCCCAATTGATTGAGTTAGTGGTGGTGAATGAGCAGACAGGATCCGAGAACAGTTCGTTGGTCGACATTGGGGAGTTTGGACAAGATGATATCTTCTCCGATGACATAGTAGTACCAATTGGCCAGGAAGGTGATAATACGGGTACAACTGACGATGAGCCAGCCCATTACGACGAGGAACCTATCAACATTTGTGATGCCGAAGAGTGTGAAGACCAACAGAGTTCCGAGGTCGATGCTGAAGCACAAGCAGATATTCTTGATGGACGTACCTGGACTGATGTGCAATATGCTACACATAAGTTTGTTCAGCAATATCTGGTAGGAATCCATGGTTGTGGCACCCAGAAGCATCAGGAATCTCTGGTCGCGCACATGGAAGCTGTGGGAGCGCATAACCATTGTGGACTTGATCAACTATTCCCCCGCAACATACCCCATACATTGGACAAACAGCATTTGTCGGCCCGCGAAACTCATAGTGAGACACCGAATTTGGACCCTGATCAATGGCAAGAGTTGTTCTCCGGCGATACAGACCGACATTTCGATGGCAAGCCCAAGCACGCTTGCCTCCATACTGAACTCGCACAGCAAATTCTTCCGGCCAGTTCATTCGACATCGATAGCCTCTTGGGTTTTGTGACTTCTCCTGCAGTATCAGTTCACGGAATTCGATTTTATTCCGCTCCTCAATATCACCAGAATATTTCCACAGACGTCCACCTCACCCTAAATCGCGTGGATCCAGAGCGACCCCGATTGATTCCGTCACGGCTGAAAGATGTCCCGCATTTTATCTTTGCGAAGGTCGAAGGCGCTGATTTCATTACATTTCATCTGTTTTTTCCACATTTGCCATGCTACCACGACTTCAATCGGTTAACTGACGAGCAGCTCTCGCGATGGTTCGATGATATCTTCTATCCCGCTGTCCGTCAAGTCTATGATGTCGATCGACTCCAGCACTTGCCGGCAAGTTATCGTCACGCATTAGCTACCTGCCGTGCTCCCCAGGTGGAGGATCGTCTGCTCGAGACCCCTAGTTATCGGACTCAACTCAGGATGTCCTACTTCCTGCCACCGCAAGGCTTGCAGCAACTGTGGGACCGTATTCTCACGGCGGTAAACCAACTGGGATTCCAAGACTTTCGCAATCCTGAGCTGTTCGTGGAGGCAAAAGGCACAAAGCTTCTGTTCAAATATACTGATGCGCCATCTGATCTGCTTGCAGTCATGGAAAACTTTGGTTCCAAACTACACGGCGTTCTAGACTTCTCCCACATATGCAGTGATAGGTTCTACATCGACGTGGGCAAAGAGACCTGTCCACCACACAGCGGCCCAGTAGCACGAGACAGCAATGTTTCGTCACACGAAGCTCAGACGTACCTCTGGCGGCGCTGTTGCATCCGCCACCACCTTAACCAGCTCTACGATGGGAATACTCCAAAGTCTGGCCAAAACTTCTATCATGAGTCAATGCTCCGGGATGCAGGTTGCATGACTACATTGACGCCTCCAAGCTCTCGACTCCGTCGCGGAGGCATCCTATATGGCCAAATGTACAGCCTCACCAAGGAGATCATAGACGCTGCTCGCACGTTTCCATTTCAAAACCCGGATCTACGGCACATGGCATTGGACCCTCAGCTCCGTCATGGTGTGCAGAACATTTACGGCAAGCCAACATCGGGACAGAGTATAACAGATCGAGCGTATCTGGCCAGCAAGCGTCGTTGCCACTATGGCCTAACAGATTCTAAGCAACGATCCTTCGGTGTCCGGGAGGAATATCGTATTTCGTGGACCTTGTTCCAAAGCGTCCTAACAGCCCTACGCTTTCTAACCCCGGAAACCCGCTCCATCAAGCTACCAGGCCGTCCACCTTATTTATGGGCAGTCCGCAGTCCTGTTTTCGTTGATTTCGTCTGGCACAACATTAACAAGTTTACGACCGGGTTTGAGCTGGTCCGAGCCCAGTGTTCTCCGGGTCTGGTGACATGGGAGCAGACCAAAATAATGGACATGTTTCTCCGATGTCTCCGAGTTGCAGTTGGGGGACATGATTACTCCCGAGAAGGGGCACTATGGTGGAGTAGGCGGGACCTGCCACAACCAGTTGGCTCCCCACAAGAGCGTTACGGCCTTGGCTTTGGTCAAACATTAGAGCAGTACGGCTACTGCTGGATTGAGCCTCGTATCGACTGGGCTCTGTTGAGGTTCCTTCCGGACATTACCGATTCAGTTTTATTCGGGAATGGCACTCTCCAACAACGATATCTAAAACGCGGTGGCCATGTTAAGCATTTCTTTGACCTCAGTCGCCGTGCTGACTTGGGCCTCGAGTGGCTCCGACGGTATCCTGGGGAAGAAGTTATCACCGATCAAATTGTGTCATGGCTTTGTCACATTTGTCTACGGCAAATGAGGGTTGACGTTCTGCATTCTATTCAGCGCGACCTCCGCCCTAAGGCTCGTACTGCGATCCTGGACGATCATGTCCATTTCTGTCGCAAAGGTCTTTCAGCTGCCTTGATCAATGGTATGACTGCGGTATCAGGTAATCATGCGAATTTCAAGAGCCCTCATGAGGCTGCTCAAGCGTTATTCGGCTTTAATGATGGCCGGCTGCGAGACCATTGGGAAAACAAGCCGTTTCGGAAGCTTCATCAGTGGATATGTGCCGCCTTGCAGCAGATTCCAGTGGAGCGTAGGATATCACAGGTATTCGCACGTCGACTTCAATGCTACCTTTTTGCATACCATTGGGTATTGCCATACCCTTCGCCAGGAGGGCTAGCGCCGAGGACTAAAGATGGCAATCGCCGGTGGTTTTCGATAGATATCCAAGGCGAAATCGGACTCACTGTAGAGAACGCTTCTTCGGAAAGCTGGTGCTGGGCGAGGAACCGCTGGCGGCCGGGATACCCTGCACCCGTCCCTCAATACCTCGATTGGAGCCAGGATCAATGGCAGTCTTGGATTGAAGGCCAGATCGGCCAAGCGTTGCCATACGAGGCATGGAAAGTCCGCCTCGATCAGGAGAACCCTGTCTCCAGCACATCAGAGAAATCAACCAGCATACGGCGGAATCCTTTACGGAGTACTCGTCACTCTGTTATTCAGGATTCAGGGAATAGTCATGATGTCAACTCCTCGATCTCAGATCCATCTGGTGTTGAAAGCGAAGCGCACATATTGACGAGTGCCCGAGTAGTAATTCTAAGTAAACTGCAACCCGAATCTGACTTTCAATTGTATCAACAGGTCGAGCGGCACATCACAAGTTTTCGGAAACAGATTGCATACGGATGTGGACAAGCTTTTAAGTCGCAACAAGTCACCTTGCCTCGATCGATACCTGAGGGTATGATAACCTGCCGTGCACCGCCACCGGCTGTACAACCGCGACTTGCCCCGAGGCCGCTACTACCTAAACAAGTGCCCCTTGCTCCGAGATCACATATTACCCCGAGGCTACCGCAACCAACTTTGCAAATACATCACATGACTTGCGCCAACCAACAGCCACCTCGTCGCACAGAAAATAGACATCGACCAGCTCACAAACGAGGTCGACCTGCAAAATATGCAAATCGACAAGAAAAGGCGGCGGCTGATGTTGCCCAAAGACGAGCCAGAAGACGAGCCCAGCGGCAAATGGCCCCTGACCAATGCGCAGAGGATTTTCCTCGATTCTACTAAGTCACCTGGATTGAATATGATATAGAATATACGAACTCTACAGGCGGCAACCAACCAATATATGTAAGGAAAGAAATGAGGTAGATAAGGAAACGAGAGGAAAGGGACGTAATCGGGTAGGCCTCGAAAATATCCCACATCTGAAGCCAAGGCCGCGGTGGATGCAGAGCGGAGACAGGCGAGGCGGCAGCATGCGGTCCTTATGCAACGCGATTCCCTGGGCCGTTGGATTCCGGGGTTATGCACTAAATTAATAGTTTATCTAACGCATCTTACATAATGCAAGTTTCATTTCAGGATCGCGACGGGTTTCGTATTTTCATATTAAGAGGGGCGACCTCCTAACTTTCCATAACCTCGCTAAATATGTAGTTGAGGTTAAGGAAGCCTAATAGACTCCCTTCAATTTCCCTTTCTTAACTACCTAACTATTATACTATAGAAACTCTCTATTCTAATATCGTCTTTAAAAAGCGGAAGCGTAGTTGGCCTCTAAAATATACTATATCTAAAGAAAAGGCTAAGGTAGATGTAGAGCAGAAGCGGGCGAGGCGGCAGGTAGTGGCCTCTGCAGAATGTAATATAGCGTATATTAACTTCTATAACTTAGTATTTTACTAAGAGTTAGGGGGAGGTGCTGGGTGGACGAATGACAGGCTTTCTAACCATATGCCATACGCCATACGGACCTGAATGGTTTATGGTGTATGATTTATTCTCGTATGACGAACTAAACCATATATTGCCTATACGGCAAATGACGTCAAACCGGTCAAGGACCCACATCTTCCTCTAGAGCGCTGGTGTTTCCCTCCTCTGCCATGTACTCGTATTGTTCAACCTCGTCTACTTGTAGCCCTGCCGTTATACCGCTGCGAATCCAGCTCTTTAAGCACTCCCCCTTTTCAATTGTCGATACTCCAAGGAGCATTCGATCCCACGAAATTGTACGCCGTGCTCCAGAGAATGTACGCTCAGGGTCAGCAGACACGGCGGGTATTAAGAGAATGTCTATTGCCATCTTTAATAGTCAGGGAAAGTGCTCCTTCTGCTCATCGCGGAGCCACCAGGCAAGAGGGGAGCAGTCGATTGGAATGGGTGGCTGGTGAAGCGGGTCGAGTTGGACTGTGGATTATGAAAGGGGCCGGGGGCCGCCTTTAGTATCATGCCAGGGGGCTACGGGCCGGGAAGTTCAAAAACGGAAGTTAGTCGCAGTAGGCGACGCAGCAGAGACATCATCATCACCAACACTGTGAGGGAACGAGACCTTCCTGTGAAGGAATGGTGATGCCTTTTTCTTTCAACATTGTATTAACACCCTTTTTAATGACATCCTCATCTAATGTCTCATTGCTTTGCCTAGTGCCGCAAGAATCCTCTTTTCCGTCATTTCTGGTGTCGCGCGTCTGTCCACCTCAAACCCTCACCGCACTCTTAGGCTGCAAACCGACATTCAAGCCTTGCCACCTTCCGCAGCCAAAGACCCATTGGATAGAGTGTCTAATTAGACACTTTTCTAGCTATCTTGAAGTCCTTGGACTGTCTACCTCAAACGCGGTCGTGCTACTAGCAGCCGCTACCTACTCTATCGGAGTAGGCTGGACACTTTCCTCTGCGGCTTGCCCCCGACATCCGTGAGGGCTAGCTATCCAATTGGGGTGTGGTTATCTTCGTCCGCTGTGGTCGTTTCACTGGGAGGTGTAGGTTTCGTATTCATCAACGCCGGGCTCTGTGCCTATGACATTAAGCTCAGCGCTCATCATAAATCAATCAAATCAACTTTGGGGTAAAAGTTGATTTGTTTGATGGGCTTCCTATCCAAAGTTGATTTGTTTGATTTGATTGGCCCCTCTCAATCAACTGTATGGGCGACCTAATTATATACCTAGTATGTGAAGGTATTTCGCCGACCCCAAGTCTCAATTACCTACCCAACTGCCTAGCTTTACCCCGCCGTGTCGGACCCAGTTCCTCAGGCAATGAACTCGCTCCAGCGTATCCGCGCCCATTGAGAGCCTTTGAGATGTTAGCGTCAGCTTGGCCAGGCTGAACTGTCTCTCGCAGTCAGTCGCCATCGCCGGAATGGCAAAGACGTCCAAGGCAAAGCTGCTTAATATCGGGAATGAAGGCTTTTGGTCTCTCCACCATTGGATCGGCTCCTGCGTATCTTGTGGCTCGAGACGGAGGTACTTGTCCAGCTCGCTGACACTGCCGCCCGTTGCAAATATCTTTCTCGTTCTGCTGTTGATCCATTGGGTGTAGTGGTCATCCTCCTTACCCATTTTCATTGATAAAGGAGCTGATTTGGACTGTTCCTTGTCCTTCTGCTGGCTCGTATGATACCATCGCGCGAAGTAGTCCTTTATGCCTGCCTTCGCATCGCGAACCCAGGCCAATTGCTCCTCAGTGACCCAAGTAGCCTCCAACCAGCTGATGCCGAATCTCGGATGAAGGATGACTGCTGCCGCGAACAAGGGAGACTCTCCGAGCTTGCTGTAATACTCATCCAGCTTCTTCCAGCCGTTGTTGATAGATGCCCGGATATATGCTCAGTGGTCTGCTGGTAATGAGCTCTTCTGGGAGACCTCATACGCTAGTGACTTATCAAGCGCCGCATATTCAGTCTGAGAGCGCTCTGGCAACGCAGACACCGTGAATCTTGACATTTGACTTCGCTGTTGAGATACATAAACCTCATCGTCATCGAAGCGAGCATGGCGACGACGGGCACGGGTCGGCCGGGTTTCGGACTCCGTCAGAGACGTAGACGCTATTCCAATCGGCTCAAGGTCATCTAGATTCATCACCCTTATTGTCTCAGTTATAACCTCATTGTAGAAGCCCTTCCAGTCCTCAAAATGCTCGAGCAGGTATTCCATCCCTACCAAAACTTCCCAGAGGCGCCCGTGGCCGTCGCCTTTACCCCAGCCTTGGGTTCGCATCGTCTGAAGGTATAGAGGCGTAAGAATCTCGTTGACCTCGCCGAGAACGCGCCAATCCTCGTTGGATAAGATGTCATCAGCAGGGATGCGTTTTGCTTCGTCTTGCTCGCCTTCGAGTGCAAAGATGAAGGCCCTGATGTCAGTCTGCTTCCGCAGAGCCCTCTCAATCATCATATAAGTAGAATTCCACCGCGTGTCATTGTTCAAGACGACCTCAAGCTCGGCAGTTGATTCCTCGCAAAGACGGTATCCTTCGTACTCCTGCTCGTGAGCAATGCGCTTGAAATATTCGCTGCGCTGAGGTGACGATCTGATGAACTTGACGATGTTGTGGAGCTTCCCAATTGGACCCTTTGAACGCCAATGCCGAAGATCTTGCTCCGGAAGACCTCTCATGCCGTTAATATCTGACTCTAGCTCGAAAGAGTCGGCGTCTTTGCCGAAAAGAAACGCACGGGCAACAAGGTTAAGAACATGGCCGTAGCAACGCATCCGACGGGCCTTAATATCAGCAGGCCTAATCGAAGGGTCAAGCTGCCTGTAGAAGTAGTGCAGACAAGTATCATTCGTGGCCAGATTGTCAGAAATGACAGTCCCAATCTGTCCTCGAATCTCCCACAGTTGAACGACGTCGAACAGTGTATCAGCAAGGTTCTCACCACTATGAGTACCTAACTGACGACGTAGAGCGAGCAACCTACAGATGGTATAACCCCAGAACTCTACTAGAGTTCATTTTCAAGCCCCACTTTCCCGGGGGTAGAGTTCATTTTCTGACACCCTAGTAGTGTTCATTTATGTCCAGCCAATTAAAATCAAGCACTTAGCCACATTTCCACCAGCCACTTCTCTATCAGCCACTACACTGGGTGACTGGCTGCCACTCTATCTTCCTTTGGCTCCTACGCCATACGTCTAAGTTTAAGAACAGGCAGTTCTAAGGAACTGCAGTAAATAACACTTCATCATAAAAATAAACTTCAATTACTAACAGCCACCTCTCCTCATTATAATCCCATTTAAGAATAGAGAGCATATGAAGGAAGAGGTAAGTAAGGAGGAGAAGAATGAAGATAATTTGGAAAAAGCAAGTCGAAGGATTATATAAGAAACGCGACATGGGTTAGTATCACGAACGAAGTCGCGTCTCTTGCATTCTACACCCCGTGATATGCCTTGTATACGAACCCATCGGGTCAGTTGAAATTACCCTTTTGAGTTTCGCGGTCATTGCACTAGCCTATTTGAGACATAGCGCTCAAAGTCTCTAGCCAACCAGAATTTAGCGGTCACGCACTAACTTCATTTGATTTTCGCGGTCACGCACTAGCCTAATCAGGATTTCGCGGTCAACTCAGGGGCAAGCTCATTTCATCAAGCTGCGGGAACTTCAACACATCCCAAGCCAATCACTGTAATACTGCATCTTGCTCACTATGCCTGAAGCAGCCAAAAGGCGTGGGCGACCTCGAAAGTACGATACGCCAGAGGAGAAAGCAAGGCAAGATGTCATTGCTAAACGCGCCCGACGACGGCTTCGGAACTCCTCGGTGCACGGAGATATCCGATTTCAAGTTTATGTCCCCCAACCGATAGAAGCTTTGCCACCTTCATCCTCGCCGCAAGGTCGCCCAGAGTCAACAAGCTGCCTTGATGTCCTCGCAAATACCGCTAGCCGGTCAGATCGAACTGAGGCGCCACTCCCACCAGCCTTGAACGACACTACAAGCGACACCATTGTGGCCAGAAATGGATTGCGTTCACAATCAACGGAAGGGGCTGTGTTGGCGCTGCCGTGTCTGCAGCATCTACGCAATGCGGCAGAGCCACGCAGAACAATTGATACGGGCTCAAATTCGCCTAGCCCGTTAGGAGAGGCGGTGTTGAGCTCGTGCGTGATGGGACCATGTGGTAACCAGTGTCACTCTACCGGAGATGACATATGCGAAACTTCGGATTTACAGTCGCACTATGCTCCTATATCGGGTTCCTCAGAGAGAGAAAGCACATCGCGCTTCTCGCCTGAGAGAACAAGTGCCCCTCCCGACCTAGATGCATACAGAGCAGTCGAAAACGACGCGGGTAGAATACGGGAAGATGGGAACACAACCTATCAAGAAGAAGGCATTGGCGATGGATTACTGTCCGACGTCGAGTCTCAGTCAGAAGACGCTTTCGAAACAGACTCCAGCTCTGAGTCGGATGTCTCAGATGCTGAAAGTGAGATGGACATCAACGACACCAGTGTTCCTTCTGAGTCGGATCTCTACTTGGCAAAAGTTTTCTTAGAAAGAAACTGGGCGCATTTATGTGATTGCCAAGAAGAAGAAGAAGAAGAAGAAGAAGAAAATGTTAGCTCGGATGAACGGCCTGGGCTCGGTCTAAAGGATATGGCTGACTACTGGCGGAACCTTGCGGTACCAGATGCAATTGGTACTGCGTCACCTCACGCTGGGACAGACGAAAACGAACAGGTTCAGCCGGATTGGTCCTCAATACTAAGTGGTGGAGACAGTCGCCCAAGCTTAAACATCCGGAGGTCTCAAAAAATCGCCCCCAGTATTCAACGTACTTGGGATGTGGACAGCGTCATCTCCTGGGCTTCGTGTTTATCAATTAACCGTGGGCTTTACGTCTCGTATCATCCGCCAACTTCAAGGAATTTTGGAAGCAACATTCATGTCTTTCACCAAGGAACAGCTTTGCATCTTATCCCTCACCTTCGACTGGGCAGCGGACGCCAATCTCCTCAATTTGGCGTATATATTTTCTTTCCCGGAATTTCCCACAGCTGTCGAACGACTACTTACCTTACTAAAGATGAACGGCGGAGGTGGATCAACCAACTTCTTTTGCCCGCGATTCGTCGCTGTTGTCCACCTGATGTGATCCAACATCATCCTCGTTCCTTCGACGATGTAGAGAGTAAAGCCTACAGTCGCCAACGGGAAACCTGCGGAGGGATGGTTCCTAACAGAATGGATATGCATCATTACCTTCCTCACGAATATCTGCAGGCGATGTGGCACCATATGACTCAGAGCACTGAGCAACCTGAACTCGCCATGTTTCGCGGGATGTTCATTGTACTCAGCGCGAAGAATATCAAGCTGGAAGCAAAATCTCCAACATTTCAAGAATGCCGTACCAAGATTATAACTCACCTTCATCAAGTGTTGGATTGGTCAAGAGCCGATTTGTCTAATACATGGGTAGATATTGGTCTCGAAAATACTGCAGCTTTAGAGAAGTGCACAATCTTGCACAAAAGTCGATGTTTGGAGTCCTGGGTCCGTTCGATGAGGTGTAGCACCGACAAGCCGCTGATATCGTCGGAACATTTCAACTGGAATCTTACCGGCCAAGTGGGTAGCGCTAGGGTGGAGACTCGCCGATCGCACCCCCTGCGCAAGGGAGGCATTGCTTATGCTCAACGTTACAACGTGAATAAGGATCTCTTTTCGACAGCCTCAAAGCGGGACTGTGGGTTGTTCGGTGAACCGAACCTAGAGGGGCTGACATGTCCATCTTCATTACTCGACGCTTGGATCGTGGCTGCTCGGCAGTATCGCAACGCCGGGCTGGCAACCTCGCTCCAATCTGCACCGAAACTCAAACGACTTCGTAAAGTATTTCAAGCTATGAAGTCTCGAATAGGATTCGCGTTGGACAGTTCTATGGAGACGAGCTTCGGTGTTCGAGAAGAATATCGAGTCTCTTGGGAACTATTCACAACTGTAGATCCTTCCACATCACACCCTCGCGGTCCACATCGCCCATTCTGGGTGTTGCCAACTGCTCATGTGAACGAATTCATGCGATGGGAGTTTAATCGCTGGCTCTCTGCTATCGAATTTGTCCGGGCTCGAGGAAGCCGGCGCGATGCCAATTGGGAAGATCACCAAAGAAACATGATCATGGTCACTATCCTTCTTCGTTCTTTGAAAGCCAGCGTCAACTGCCATCATGTTGCAAAGCGCTCACAGATGTTCAAAGGCACATACAAGAACCGACAGGGAAAGCCTCTCCGTGGTTTAGATTTCGAGAGCAGTATGCGTCAGACAGGTCTCGCTTGGTTGCCTTCCGATCTTTTCAATTGGCCCGACTTCCACCTCGATGACGATCTTGTCGCATCGACTAGCTTTGCGTTTAACGGACTTCAGGGTGTCTTCCGCAACTGGAAAGACGTTGATACAGTCAGTCGGGAGTATTGTAAGGCCAGAGAATTAGAGGATCACCTGCGAACTAGTGAGCCGAGTGAACATTCAGATATCCTGGACCGCATGCGCAAGATGGTTTATCGGCACCTTGCACTCCAAGTGATCCGGCAATCCTGTACCGACCCATATCTGGATGCAAGGCTCGAGGATGAACATAGCACGATCTGGGAAGGATACCAAGGACTGAGCTATGACATCATTCACCACCTGGCCGGCGAGGCACCTTATCTGTCGCACGTGCGAAAAGGAACGCATGGCTTAGGAAACACTTACCCTGAAAGGGTGCAAGGTCTCTTTGGCTGGGATGATGGCATCGCCCGTACGCTCTGGGATCATTGCTATTATCGACAGCTAGCTCGAAGGTTTTATATGGCTATCTCAGCCCATATGAGTCTCACTGATGCAGAAAGCTGGAAAAGTTCGCTGGGGAGACAAGCATTGCCGCACTTCTGGATTATCCCACATTACAACAAACACAGCTTATTCACTAAATTGCCCAAAAACCCCAATCGATTCGCTGCCACTCGTTCATTTATCTCCGGTTTATATCAAAGGAGGATATGCGACGATGGTATGGAAGTGTGCAAGGAAGAACGGTGGTTGTTTGGTGGGAATATGTATATGGATGGTCTCCCCGACAGCCTTTTACAGCAGGATGAAGCTGAAAATGATGCTACCGAAGTGGACGCGCAGACCTTCATGATTGACTTTGGGTGTCCCCTTCCTTTTACCGAAATTCCACGAATGATCACAGAAGGACTCGAAGCTTCGCGGCAGCTATTCGCTCATGGCAATCAGAAGGTTTTGGCGCATTACGAAACTGCTCATAACTGTCTCGTTCAGGCCCTAGGAGACCCCTTATGTGACCTCCTTTTGATGATTGTACTGACATTTACATCGTCCACAGTCACGCCAGCACTGCCAATTGACAAGAGCAGTTTCGAAGCCGGGCCTCGGAAGGATCCAGGGATTTTAGCTGTGACTCTTGCTACCCGAATGCTTTGGTTCCTATACCCTCGCTGGTTCCCCTGGGAGAAAGATGATGGTATGGTTCTTAGAATTCCGGAAATGATGAAGAAAATGGGTAGGTTTACGCCTTCGGATTACTTCGTGACATTGTACTTACATATCGTCCAGAGCACAAAGGAGTAAACAACCGGATGCTGTGTAAGCTTGGATGGGTTGTTCGGAGTAGAGGATATCGAGACAATCCACGGAACAGTGAATTGAGTTTGAGGTCAGAGGAGGAGCTCTTGGAACTACGAACGGAGCTGCTTTCGCTGATGAACAGTCCTCCTGCATTCATTGCTCGAATTTTTTGGAGTCAAGACGAAATCTGGATGGAGCGTTGCCTTGGGATTATTATTCCGTCCTCTTGATATCTAGCTAGAAGATGAAAACATGTTTGTGTCCTGTTCGGCTCGCCATTCTATATATTCAAATATATCCCGCGATTTTATGAATTTGACACCGAGTTTTACCACCTTTACCACATCGTGATATCTTACTATGCTTTTTTTGCCTGGATTCGTGCTGACTGGCGATTGATGGGTTTTGTTTAGTGGACGAACTTGCGGCAAAGACGACCTCGCCCGAGTTTAGCGGGGCAGAAGCGATCAACATCCTCCAACGACCGTTCACGATGGACTACGGAAGCCGCAAGTCTGGGTCTCGGCCGGCCAGCGAAAAAGACACATACTACCCGGCATTCTATCTCGATTTCATCAGCGTGATTGGCCGCCCATTGCAGCCCATTACCCGACGTAGCGAGCGATTCTTCGATAATGTTACCATCTCCTTCCATCACTGGCAGGCGCCATACAGTGCCAAGCACGTTCAAACAATGCCCTTCGACCTTACCAATCGTACCTTTCGGCTGGCGACCGGCGCTACTAGGGAGATATGGTTCCTTGTCATGCACCCCGTGCGGCTAGCGGCAACCGGACGTCCCCCCCGAGACGCGGCCCGGCGTGGTAGTGCTGTAGCCAAACACCACGCCGAGTCGCTTGCGTCGTATATCAAGTCGGTGTTCTTGACAGGCGAGCTCCTTGGCGAGGGTATCGAGCCATCTTGGACCCTGGGAGGTCAGCAAACGCAAACGATCACATATAACAAATGGACGGCCTTCCAGGAGATATTCATGGAAGGGTGGGCCGGTTTTGCTAGGCAAAACGCACACGAGCCATTTTGGGTTGACAATCGGCCAGCGTTCCATGCATATGACTATGGCGCCAACATTGAGATTGATGTGACTGAGCACGTTCAAGCTCTCGGGCGGGAGGCGCGTATCCGGCCAGATGAAGATGAGGAAGAAGGTGATGCTGAAGACATCGCAGAAGATGGTGATGAAGAAGACGCATACGAGACATATGACTCTGAAATCGATCACAACGATGACGTTTCCGGACGTGGGCCAAGTTGCAGCACCAGAATCGAAGGTCCTAGCCTCTTTATGCAAAGCCAGGAAAATGCCGAGGGTAGCGGAGGGAACCAGTCGGCCTCATTTGACGGCATACCAGATCGTCAAAGAAGCGCCACCTCAAGTCAGCCAGAGGATCAGGATGCGCTTTACAGCCCAGGATTGCGCGAGCTGCGCGCCGAACTGGAGCAAAAATACAATCTGGATCACTTGGAAAGCGTCTCTTATGCTCTGGCAGTGAACCTCAACTGCACTGCCGCGGCTAGCACATCCAGCCCCAACTCAGGGGATACCGTCTGTCTTTTAGCGGATCGAAATTGCCTGGCGAAAGAGTATACTACCTACCGAGACTACACGTTCTATCCCTTGGGCTTTCATCCGGCCTACGGAAACTTTTCATCACCTGAACCGCCAGCCTTTCTTAAGAACAACCTGCTTGCCATCATGAGGGACAACATGAGTTTCCAAAATGAAGGGGCTGATGTCCTTTCATTTGGCTTTTTTCAAGCATACTCCAACATTAAGAGGTCGATCCGGCATCGCGCCAACGACCTCCTAGCTACCCAAGGTTCTGCAACAGCGGCCCTGACGGTCCCAAGTTCCGATGTTGAAGCATTGGCTCGCATAAAGGCGAAGCGACAGAGGCTGCTGTCGCGACTCCGTGGCCAGCTGACTCCAGACAATCCGGATGCCTCAACGCCCTTTGCGCGAGAAAGGCAACGCATCGAAGCGGCAGTCGCTGAGGAAGAGTTTTCGTTCCGGTTCGAGCAGGTTGTCTCTGTTCATGTGCCCAGACTGGTGCCTATGCGACGAAACTTCCTGAACGTGCTTCGGCCCATCTTCCAGTTGATGAGATTCTTCCTTAAGGAGAAGCAGTCGTATTCATGGATCCTACGACGATTTCCTCCCAGCGTCTTCCCCGGCGTGCTCGTCGCATTTGCCAAGATGTTTGAACTCGCCGTCGGGGAAATGGAGCGGCGGTTTACGGCAGACGGGTCTCGAGGGCTGGGGCTAGCGCTCTCGGAGTCGGTTGCCGCTCTGGATCGACTCGGCAACTTTTGCTTTACGGGAGATCCACGTGTGCTACCGACGACGGTTTTCAGGCCGCTAGGGACTATGGAGAGCTTGCGGAGGGCGGGCTGGCCTTACATCGATCCAGTAATGCTAGACTTTCGCAGTACTGATGGCATTATCAACCTTGGGCGGTGGCCGACATTGGAGGGTGATCGTCCAGCCCTGATGCACGTAGCTGCACTGGCATACCATTATGGGCCAGTCGTGGCAGCGAACCGGCACAGCCAGCTCTGGTTTGCGGAGCTAGGAGGACAGTCCATTCGTGGGATTTCGGACGCGGGCCGCTTTCTTGAGAAGGTCTTTGGCGAACTCTGGATTCCCCAGATGAGAGCATTCATCGGCCAACAGCTTCACCGAAGGTTAAATAAGGGCTTTCGCAGTGGTCGCGGCGAGCCGGCTATCCAGGCTGGTGCAGCGTTAAGAGCGTGGGAGGAGTGTGAAGAACCATTTCGATGGAGGTACGTATAAGAGTCTTACTGCTGCGCCTTGGCTGCAGATTTACTTGTAAGCTAATTACAATACATATAGGAGACTTGGGACCCTCCCTGAAGAGCTGATACGAGAGGATGGCGAAAGGGCCACTAGTCTACAGCTCCTCACTGTAGCAGGCCAAGACTTTGCCACAGAGATGTATAGCGCCCTTACGAAGCCTGACATGTCCAAGACTGCAGGCTTTGCACCGTCACACTCAACATGGTTTGCCATCCTGCGTGCTGCTATCCAGCACACAAGCTTAGAATCCGTGACAAAGCCGCAGTGGATCGAGGGGCTTAGAGCCGCGATGCATTCCTGCGGGATCGAGTGGGTCCCGGGCCGGCACCGACAGAGGTTGACCCACCGTCGGATCGTGCGGCTAGTTGGATCGGCTGCAGGGCCGGAGGTACTGAAGGCGCGACCCGGAAGCCTAAAGCGAGCCGCACTAGAAGCTGCTCATTACCAAATGAGCGATGGAGCAGTGCAGAAGCGGGCGAAGAGGCAGAAAATCGACTTCCACTGCAATGTCCCCTTTCGAACTGTGCCGCGCCTGATTGTTGATGGGTTCAAGAAGCTAGAATGCATATTCGAAAAGGGCGATTCTAGGATCTTGAATCATTACCAGAAGGCCCGAAACTGTTTAGAGCAGTGCCTTGGCAATCCTCTCTGCGACTTAATGCTGATGATGGTGCTTACAATAAGCGCGTCATCAGTAACGCCGCATATAGCCCCAAAAGAGCATACGTTCAGTGAGGCGCCGAAGAAGAAAGATTCGGCACTGTTGGCAGCCAATATGGTAACAAGGATGCTCTGGTTCCTTCGACCAACCGATTTTCCCTGGGGCAACAAGGACGATGGTTCGATTTTGCGGATTTCAGAGATGACTAAGAAGATTGGTATGTTTTACTCCTGGAAACGTTGACTGTGTAAATTGGTGTTGCTGAGACTGGCTATAGAACATAAAGGCGTCAGCAATCGGGTTCTACGGGAGCTTGGTTGGATTGCAGTGGAGAGTAATCGGGATAGCCCTCGAAATAGCGAGTCTACGCTCTCGCCGGTGGATAAGCTGTTCTTACTTCAGAAGGAACTATTGGCCCTTAGAAACGATCCACAGGGGTTTATTGGGAGGGTTTTTCGTAGTGATGACCGAATCTGGGTAGAACGATGTTCATCGATTATCCGAGAGGGGTAGACTGTGGTCAGGTTCACTTCGATGGAAGGATAAAAATAGAGAGCAGCAGGAGCAAGATGCGTATAGATAGCTATAGAAGGGTTAAAGCTAGTAGCTAGTAGGTCAGGTTTACTACATGTAGTAATATGCCTTATTGTTTGCCTGTCATTCTGATACCTGTCTGCAACCTGGTTCTACCACTCCCTTGTGAAGCCCCGGCATAAAAGGTCGTGGTTACGTTCGTAGAGGTTTCTTTGCCTATCGACACCTCGCAAGTCTTATGATGGTTTCTCGCATTAGCAAATTCCGCTGTTGTAGAAGCAGTGAAGGGCTTGTTTGGCGGGATTCCGTTCTTGCTCTCCAAATGGGCATGAACCCGCTGCAGAGGCGGTATATCGGGCGCCCTAGGTGCGAAATTCGCCCCTCCGCTGATTGTGGTTCTGTCAGTAGCCTGGTGAGTGCCTCCAAAACTTACAGGGGTCTAGTATGTCTTGCGGCATAAGCCGTAAGGATATAAGCCCTGGCTTGTGATAAAGGATAGATTTAAGGTATAGGTTAAAAATAAAAGGTAAAGGTGAGGAAGAGAAGGTATTGATATATATGAAAATTAGTTAAAGTCAAGTGATTTATGAAAGTAATGTATCATAGTTGTTACAGATAAGATAGACTAGAGAGGTGAGGTTAGAGTATGAAAGTAGGAGTACAAAAGAGAGTAAGTTTAAAGGTATAATATATAGTAGGGCAGGGTAAGTATAGTATAGTAAACACGGAGTATAAGTTGTAGTGTATAGGGTTATAACCCTAGGGTAAAGCAGGGGGAGGCAAGGACAAGGGCAGGGTGGCAGAAGCAGAAAGCGAAAAGGGTGGTGTATATGGGGAGATAATGAGTGGGAAGGTAGCGGTAACCCTGACCCGAAATAGGGTTAGGGTTTAAGGGTTAGGTATATTTACTATATAAAGCTAAGGTGCTAGGTTGCTTTTTTCCAATTTAGATATAGAAATATCCTCTTAAAAGAAAAATAAGAGATAGAAAAAGAGAAGGAAAATAATAAGAAAATAAAGAAAAGAAGGAAGTAATAGTAGGAAAATAAAGGAAAAAGGAAAATACTACATCCCTATGCGCGGTCTCACTTTAAGTGAAAAAGGAAATTCACACCCTCTCATTGGTCTATACCCCTGTAGATCCTTTTTCACTTGAAAAAGGACTTGGACACAAGGGCCCCTAATCTATCTTTTCATTAAAAGTGGACAGTCCGCCCTTCTCATTGGCCACCACCTTCCTCCCCTGCTACAATCATCACCAGTTTTGCTTTTTTTCGTCTCCAACCTCCAACGTCTTTAGTCCTGCTAAACTAGACCATACTACATTTCAAGTATCATATTACTACTGTACTACTACTACTGCTGTACGGAGGTCCATTTCAAAAGTCTTTGCCCACGCTAAAAACGCCACAAGAAGGAAAAAGCAAAACACACACAATTTACTATGGTACTATTCCCCGGCCCTCCTTGTACTCATTTCCGCCTTCTAGTCTGATGATTTCTTGGATGTGACGAGGGATTCTTTCTATCCAAGCCTGAATAGACTCTTGAGGCAAATCCTTCCAAGCCTGCTGCCAAGCCCGAATGGCATCTTGCCGGTTTTTTGGGGCCCCCTTTTTCGTAGTCTGTCTTTTCATCCAGGGCCAGGCTGGCTCAATAGCATTGATGTCCGGCGAATTCGGACACCAAAGAAGTCTTCGGACCTGATGAAGATCATAGACCCGCTGCTGGATATAGTGGTTATGAGCTGGAGCCTTATCTTCTTGGACCATTGTATTGGGTCGATCCTTGGCGCATTCCTTAGCAAAGGGAAACATCTTCGGGATTAAGATCTTCGTCTGGTAACGATACCAGTCGATCCCGCCTCGTGATCCGCGGGAAAGCTTGCCGTTCTTCTGGTTCCATCGCCATACGGGCTTCCGGCCCGGAAGCTGGTGAAGCTTCAGTCTCTCCATCCCATTTTCTAGCTCCCACTGTTCCTTCATTATCGGCTCTAGCTCATCATTCATATTCTCTATCATCTCAGCAGCAGCCTGCTTTTCCTTCGCAGTCTCCGGAGCCCAGCAGTAGCAAGGGCCTTTTTTATCGTATGAAAAACAGCCCCAGAACATAAACTCAGACATACCTTTCCATCTCTCGCGGATGCAGCTACGGACGAAGGCTTCGTCCTTCAGCCGCCATATACGATAACTGCCACGCCGATGGAGCAAGATAACAGAGGTCTCATCAGACCAGATAACAGCTTTCCAATCTTCGAGGGTCTAATCTTTATGCTCCAAACACCACTTCAACCGTTCCGCTCTCATCTTCTTCGTCAGTCCAGGCTTCCTCGTCGGCTTGGTCTTCCGGAATCCAGCTTGCCGGAGGACTCGCCAGATAGTGATAGCAGAGATGTTGAATCCTTCCAAGCTGAGGTCCCCGGCAATAACAGCAAAAGTTTTTTCCCGGCCGTAGCGATCTTGGCGTACCTTCGCAGTTATTTGCTCCTGGACTTCTGGTATCTTCTTCGTCGGACGGCCAGACCGTGGAGCATCTTTGACATATTCATCTTTTATAACCAGAGGCCATTGACCAGGCTCAAATCCTCGAGAAATTGCTTTAGCGTAGATAGAATTGATAGTCCGAATTGAGATATCCGTCATCCTAGATACCTCAGCTGATGACTTACTGCCGCCAGCAGGAGCCTTCAGCGTCACAATTAGAGCCCGGGTTGCAATATCCGTATGTGTCATTTTGGATCATTTGATGAGGGAAAATGCAGATAGAATGAAGAGGGGAAGATCCTCACACAATTTCAGTGCGGGGGTTCCCTTGCTGTTTTAGTGGCGTAATGTGGCGTTCTTGGCAGGCAAAGACTTTTGAAATGGACCTACTGTACGGAGGTGCATTTCAAAAGTTTTGACCCGCCAAGCCACTAACTGACGCCACCTAACGCCACAAAACTGGTTGGGAACCCCTGCACCAAAAATACCGTGTGCGGCCCTTTTCCTCCTTCTCCTCAATTCCTCTGACCGATCATTCTAAGGATATCACATCCAAATACCGATATTGCAACCCGGGCCCTAGTCGTTGCGTGGAAATGCCCTTCCGGCGGCAAGACCACTGCAGAAGTAGCAGGGATAATGGGCCTTTTACTCCATTAAGTTAACCGCATTTATGCCCGAGCTTATGTGAGGGGCTTTGATCTAAATGTACGGCTAGTGACGATTAAAGATGAATTCCTTTAAGATGCTAAGCGCTCAGGGCGCCTAAAGAAGCAGACTGAAGAGACTATATAGTATATCGTCGCTAAGGTACGCCGGAATCGAAATGGGAGGGAAAAAGCATGTGCTGATATTGCTGGGGAGCTAAGCCTCAAGGGGTTTAATATCTCTAGTGTTATAGTATGGCGAATCCTATGGAAAGCTAGATTTAAGAAGATTAAGCTAATGAGGAAGCCTGGATTGATGAAGAAGATGAGAAAGGAACGGCTTGACTGGTGCCTCTAGCATCAGGATTGGACTTTGGAAGATTAGAAGAATGTTATATAGTCTGATGAGACTTCTGTTATCTTGCTCCATCGCTGCGGTAGCTATCGTGTGTGGAGGAAGTCTGATGAGGCATTTATATGGAGCTGTATTTAAGAGAGATGGAAAGGGGCTTCTGAGTTTATGTTCTGGGGCTGTTTTTCTTATGATAAAAAAGGCCCTTGTTACTGCTGGGGTCTAGAATCAGCTGTTGAGAAATGGGCTGCTGATGAGGTTGTGAAGCAGATGAATGAGGAACTTGAGCCTCTTATGAAAACCCAGTGGGAGCTTTCAAATGGAATGGGCAGGTTAAATCTACGGTCGTTACCTGGCCCTAAGCCGCAATGGCGATGGAATTAGAAGAATGGCAAGCTTGGTGATACGTGAAATCACGTGAGGAGCAGTAGTCACGTGAGCAGGCGTTAGCTGGCCTCAAAAGGGCCTGCAGGGCCCTTCTGGCTTTGCTTCATCATCATTCTTCTTCATACAACAATACAATCCATCACCTGCTATTGCAGCTTTCTGGCCCTTCGTGCCCCCCTAGGGCCTCTGGCCCTTGGCCATCGCCTCTTTCCGTATCACTTGGGCGAGGTATGAAAGGAGGGATTGATTGGTATTGCTATTAGATGAAGATCCTGACCCCTTTGATATTTCCTTTTGCTAAGGAATGCACTAAGGAGAGACTAGGCACAGTTGTTTAAGAAGATAAGGCCCTAGCTCACAGCCACTATATCCAACAACGGGCTTACGACCTCTATCAAGTCAGACGCCTCTTATGGTGTGGGAATTCGCCGGACCTCAATCCAATTGAGCTAACTTGGCCCTGGATGAAGAGAAGGACTACTAGAAAGGGGGCTCTAAAGACCAGGCAGGAAGCTATTCAAGCCTGGAAGCTAGCTTGGAAGGAGCTAGACCAAGAGAATATCTAGAAATGGATTGAATGCATCCCTCATCATGTAAAGAAAATTATAGAGCTAGAAGGAGGGAATGAGTATAAGGAAGGTCGGGGAGATAATAAGGATAGCCAGAGCCAGAGCCAGGAACGTCAGAATGGGGAAGAGGATGCTTAGGAATAGGTCCATAGTAAATCAGGTGGTACTTGCTTTTTCCTACTTGTGGCGTTTTTAGCGCGGGTCAAAACTTTTGAAATGCACCTCCGTACAAAGGACATCTCGTTTTCTATCGCCATCCGATTTTTCTCCACAGGAAACCACATTTTCGTCCGTGCACCCTCCATAAAAAGCAAGTTCATCGAACAACAACCGAACTTATACCGACTTTAATACCATCAGTTGTTATGAATGATTGGTAAGTTAGTTAAGTTATTTATTAAAAGAGGGTGTAGCACAGCGAGCCGCCAGCTCGTCTCACTCTTCAGCTATCTCACTCTTATCTTACTTTCATCTACAATGCCAACCACGCCAGAAGCCCTCACCCACCTTGGGTTATGGATTGACCCTAAACCAACCTTCTCACCTGTACCCAGCCAAAGTGTAAATATGCACTCAGCACTGGTCAGTCTTGCGTTGTATCCCATTTACGGGACAAGCATGATGTTCCAACCAAAGCACGGAAGGGCTTATCCCGACTGCTCAAAACACTTGATCTCTCCAAACCCGACGATGCCAACCCCGCTGATCTTTGGATCCACGTCCAGCTCAAGGGGGATCTACAGTACATTGAGGCACTATGAAGAAATGGATTGTACTTCTAGTTTCATTAGATCTAATACTCTAGGAGATGAAAGAACCTATAGAGGGGTGAGTGTATTAATTTGTCTCATCGGAGCTGTGCCGATGTCTTTTCCCGTTGAGCTGTCTTGTCTCTAAATATGGTGTTAGAATAAGCGACGAAATGGCGACTAGGCTAGTGCTATTATTCTGAATGTCAAAGGGTAATTTACGTGAACCCAACTGCTTAATAACACATCATGAAACGGAGTGAGGTAAAGTGAATCAGAAGAAGATTTCAGCCTGGAATGGGTGTTTTTTGAGCCTGGCTGCTGGGGCTCTTTGCTTATCTACTCAACCAAAAGCTATTGATTAAGACTTTTCGAAATTTCATGGTGACTCCGTTCGGTGGACGCGAAAGTCAATTTCGCACTCTTTAGTCGATGAACAGGGGATGGTGTTACTGGCTGCCTGTCGTATGAGAAATCACACATACCCGCCAATCACCAACGATGCCTTCGTCAACCGACGAGCAGGGGGGAGCCAACAGAACGTAGTAGCAACATCATCGCACGTAGTCGCTAAGTCGGACGAAAGGAAACTATGCTCCCGTTCTTATCACGTTGGTGCCTTCTCGCCTCGTCTTTGGCCATAGCACACTCGTCCACATGTACGAGAGACTAAAATTGTTCCGTTCCACCTTACTTAGCAATTAGTGCCCTGAGCCTTGCTAAGCTGGTTGAAGGTTCTTCAATACAAGAGTTGCGAACTTCGCCCACTTCCAACGCTATCGGCTTGGCAAGTGAGGTAGGCCCGACGAGTCAGTGTTGGCTTGGCTTAATGATTTTGGGGGTGGGGGAGGGGGGCAACGTGATCCGGAGCATTGGCGGATCAGGAAGGAACTCGCATACAGCTAGCCACAGATCGGGATATTAGCCCCGATGCAATCTGCCGATTATCACGGAGTAATTTCAGATGCGGAACCTTTTGCAAAAACTTGGCCGAGGCCCGTATAAGCTGCCTATGCTACTGAACAGCGGCTACCACCCCAATCCCGACACAACGGTACGCTAGCCGCGTCGCTAATTTGTGCGCCAGGTCAGCCATACACTATTGTAACTAGCTTTGAGGACTGCTATCCGTAGAACCAACAGATACGAGAGACCTAACCCAGAACTACCTGAAACATTGATTAGCTCTGGATGACATCAGTTCCCACTTTATGACGAGGCATTACTATTCCATTACCCAGTACAAACACTTAAAAAAGGGGGACCCTCAGGTGTGCTCGAAGCCACATCCGGCGAGCATTCGTGACAAGTATGGGCGTTTGTAGCTAATACAAGGTTACCCACACCTACCTTCTAAAAGCCGTTGTGGGGGTGGGTTTGTTCAAGCGCTGAGGAAGGGAGCTGTGGGTCCGGGTTTCCGGGGAGAAGTTCCGAGTCACAGCCTACGGAGGTTGACGCTTGAAGTAATGTTAGCTCCGACCCACACAGACAGGGGGGTCAGACCGGTCACTTATCGGGCTTGCGATGTACCTGCGATGGATCAAAATTTGCTCAATCTACCATTTCGTATGCATTCCGTTACTATCAATTACATCTTGACATCTTTGCGGCATTGTAGCTACCATCCAGGACCACTTGATGGACACCCCCACTTAATGGACCACCAAAATTTCAATCTTCCCATACAAAATCCGAATTTTCAATTACACCGCATTTGGCCAAGAATGAAGATACTCACAAACCAAAACCTGTACTATATAGTTTATTTCATGAAATTTCAATATAGGCTCAATTTTTTCCCGTTCCGCCTCGTGGCCTTGTCCTCTAGCCCTTTGAAACTTTTTCAGTTTCACCTCATCCGCCCCATCCGACTTCATTCACTCCAGTAGGCATATCACCTAATTTACTCATGGAACTCCTGCCACAATGGTTCGGCGTGTTTATACCGAAGACGACGTAGCTGAAGCTATACTCGATATTACTGATAGAGGCCTATCGCCGACTGAGGCGGCCCAGAAACGTGGAGTGCCTCGATCGACCATTTATAGACGACTTTCCGGTCAAGCGAGCAGGAATGAACGTATCCATGCCCAGCAGCGTATATCCAAGAGCCAGGAGGAGACTCTCCTTCGTTGGGTGCTGCGACAAGAGTCTCTGGGCTATGCTTCCTCGCACAGCCAGCTCCGCGCCTGTGTCGAGGCCATCCTTCAACAACAAGGCGATAATATGCCTCTGGGCAAGCACTGGACCACCAGGTTCGTCAAGCGTCACTCACAACTATCTACGAAGCTTGGAAAACGCCAGGAAGCCGCCAGATTTGACGGGTTTACGCCGAAGGCGGTCAATTGGTACTTCGATATCCGGGAGAACGAGTACGGCTGGATCAAGCCTGAGAACACGGTTAACGTGGACGAGGGTGGCATAATGGCGGGTTTCGGTAAGTCCTCCACAAGTTCTCTACGGGCTTTTATAGGGCATAACTAATTGGTTGTCCATGAGGCCTGGACAGCCTCATAATCGGGAGCTCTGACCCGAAGAAGAAGGCGTTGTTGAAGGGCGTTCAGTCGCGCACTTGGACCTCGTTTATTGAGGCTGTCACCGCAACTGGCCGCGCTTTAAAACCGGGAATTATCTTTAAAGGAAAAGAGCTGCAGAAGCAGTGGTTTCTTAAGGAATTCGAATCGATAGCGGACTGGCACTACATCACATCACCGAACGGCTGGACCGACAACCATATAGCTCTCGAGTGGTTGAAAGACGTCTATCTACCTGAAACAGAGCCTCGCGATGCATCAGATGCGAGACTTATTATCCTTGACGGTCACGGAAGCCATGCACAGGTGAGTCTTTTGGTGTTTTCACCGCAGAGTCTCCCGCTATAAGGTCGCTAACGAGCACCCAGGATGAGTGGATGGCTACGTGCTTTCTGAACAACGTCTACTGCTGCTATCTACCAGCGCATTGCTCTCATGGCCTACAACCGTTAGACAATGGAATTTTTAATGTCATCAAAGGTGCGTATCGGAAAGAACTCCAAAAGCTGGCTAGTTTGACCGATTCTGCGCCCGTTGATAAAGTCAATTTTATTCGGTCATACGCGAAAGCTAGAGAGGCGGGCATGAGGAAGGAGATTATCTTATCCGGCTGGAGGTTTACTGGAAATTGGCCTATAAACCGTCGCAAAGCTCTAACACATCCGGAAATTCAACCGGATAAAGAAAAAGTTCTGGAAGGCTTCAAGACGCCCAGCCCTCCTCATCTGGACTCAGATGATACGCCGAAAACGAGCCGCCAGGTGAGAGATTTGGCCAAACATCGAAGTCGTCCGACCAGGCGGAAGTACAGTAAGATCGCAAAGGGGCTGGAAGCTTTAGAGATGAAGGTGGCCGTTCAGAATGCGCGGATTACTGGGCTGGAGGAGCAGGTGTCCCAGCTGCGGCGAGGGAAGAAAAGAAAGGCGGTACCGAACCCGAACCGACGATTCATGGCTCTAGCAGAGGCTCTAGCGGCTGGAGAAGCTCTTCCTAACTCAAAGGAGGCAGAAATAGAGGTGGATGTGGATGAGGAGATCGAGTCGGTGATTGAGGTGGGTGTCAGGTCAGAGGACGAAAGTGAGGACTTCATGGTCGTAACAAAGCACTGCCAGCGCACACGCAGCGGTCGGGAGGTCAAAAAACCACGCAGAGAGTAAAATTTGATCAATTTTATGGAGAGTCTCTTTACTAACTTCGATTTTGATTGACAACGCGGTCTGTTTTTGTGTGCACGAAAATTTAGATTTTGTATGGGAGCATCGAAATTTTGGTGGTCCATTAAGTGGGGGTGTCCATGAAGTGGTCCTGGATGGTAGTAGGTCCATAAGGAATTCATTAGAAACACCTTTTTCCCAAACCTCTTTAACAGCAACCCTTAATTCATCATAAGACATATACTCTGGAAAATGCTCGTCAATATAATTCTTCATCCGGTTCCATACCTTCTCAATAGGATTTAAATCTGGCGAAAATGGTGGCCATTTAATAACCTAGATACCTCGAGCTCGTAACTCGCGAAGAGTCTCAGCAGATGAATGAGCTGGAGCATTATCTTGCATAAAGAGATGTTCCTTCTCTAGATGGAGACGATGCCAGCCGTCGACAACTGGAACAATATGTTCACAGTAGCTCTGCGTATTAATTGTGCCCCAATCCTTCTCCCAGAAGACTCCAGGCCCCTTGCCTACGAGCCCAGAAAAGCAGCCCCAAAACATCCAACCTTTCTTCCGCTGGATTCGCTCTACAATGCACGTTGGGTCAAGCTCTTCGCCTGCTTTTCTTATAACCCATGTTCGTGTGTGCCTTCCGCCCGTAACCCAGGTCTCGTCAGACCATAAAATCGTCATCCAGTTATCAATCGTCCAATCTTTATGCTCCTCAGCCCAAGCAAGCCGGAGCCGTTGTGTTCGATCAGTAATCGGAGGTTTCCGGAGTGCAATATACCATCCGTCACCCCCCTTCTGAACGCACCCACTTTGTGAACTAGTAAAAACCTGCATCCACACCAAAAACCCAACACACTTATTTATACGGATTTCGCCGTATTTTGAGGCTATTGATAAACCAAAGTGAGATTTGTGTAATTTAGAAGCAAATTAATCATTTTTAAGGTCTCTGTGCTTTGTGGCGTCGGCGTGGGGTTTTTCCGGTTGCTTTGAAATAGCTGCAAATTTTCATGATTCCTGTGCTTGATCATCACTCGGCCCAAGTAAACAAAACCCAAGGTTCCCACTTCCCAGTCTTGTTCAAACACTAAAGATGCGTTATACCGAAGAAGACGTTGCCAACGCGCTATTTGCGTACACCAATGAGGGCATTTCGTTGAGTAAGGCTGCCCAGATGTATGGCATTCCTAAATCCACCCTCTCCACCAGACTCAATGGACGAGGCTGCCGGGCAGACCAAACGCAGCCTTCTCAGCGGCTTTCCGATTATCAAGAGGGCCAATTAGTCCAATGGATTCTTCGTCAGGAGAAACTGGGCCACCCTCCCACCCACAGCCACGTGAAGGCATGCATTCAAGCCCTCCTCCACCAGATTGGGGACACCCGACCTCTGGGCAAAAATTACCTCACCAAGTTCATCAAGAGGCACCTAGAGATAAAAAGTAAGGTGGCTAGAAGGCAAGAAAGCGTCAGATTCGAGTCATTTACTCCCAAGGCTGTTAACTGGTACTTCGACATTCGGGAGAACGAATATGGGTGGATCAAGCCGGAGAATACGGTTAATGTAGATGAGGGCGGTATTATGGCTGGATTCGGTGAGTATAAGGTTCTCTTTAAGACGTTTAATAGTACTGATTCCAAGCCCAGGGCTAGATGGTTTGATAATTGGGAGTTCACAGCCTAAAAAAAGGCCCTCATCAAAGGCTCCCAAAGCCGAGCCTGGACCTCGTTCATCGAAGCGGTGACAGCCACTGGCAAGGCTCTACAACCTGCGATCATATTCAAAGGCAAGGAATTGCAAACTCAGTGGTTTAACGACCAAGTAAAAAGCTTTGCAGACAGCTGGTTTGTGATTACCAGTCCAAATGGTTGGACCGATAACCATATTGGTCAGAGTTGGCTCGAAGACGTATATTTGCCGCAGACCAAACCGGTGGACCCTTCAGACGCAAGGCTTCTTATTCTTGATGGTCACGGAAGTCATACACCAGTAAGAAATACTCTAAGCCTTGCCCACAACGCGATTCTAACTGCAAGGTTAGGACGAATGGATGGCTACCTGTTTCCTTAACAATGTCTATTGCTGTTACCTCCCAGCCCATTGTTCCCATGGGCTTCAGCCTCTGGATAACGGCCCCTTTAACGTTCTTAAGGCCTCTTATAGAAAAGAGCTTGAAAAGCTGAATTCTCTAGTCGACTCGGCACCTGTAGATAAGGTTCGCTTTCTACGATGCTACCATACCGCTCGCAGGGCTGCGTTCACCGAGAAGACTATTACTGCAGCGTTCAGAACGACTGGGAATTGGCCTATCAGTAGAGCCAAAGCCTTGCGGCATCCAGAAATCCAGCCAGATGCGGAGGAATTAGCTAATAAAGCCTTGCCAGCCGAGTCGGCGTTGGGGCGCGAATTCGACCCGGAGGTCAATACCCCCAAGACGTCCCGGCATATCCAACGAATGGCAAAAGGTAAAAGCCCCAGCACCAGACGTCAATTCACTAAGTGCTCACAAGCGCTTGAAGCTCTAGAAATAGAGGTTCGCTTGCAGGCTACTCGGATAGATGGGTTGGAGGATGAACTCGAACGCGTCAAGAGAGGGAGAAAACGTAAGGCCATACCTAATCCGAACCGTCGGTTCGTACAAGTATGTGAAACTATAGCTGCTGGACTGCCTATTTTGGAAAAGACGACGCCTTCCAGTCAACCACATCAAATTTGTGATTCGATTGTTTGTGAGGGTGACGCTTCGGCGATGGATGGTGAAAGTTTGGATGAAGAGTATGTTCCAACACCATCACGTCGCAACCCTCAGCGGAATATGAAGCGGGTTCGATTCGAATAGTGACATTTAATCAATTCCCTACTCTATTTCAATTTCTTCAGGTTTTTCGCATTTAGAAATGACTGATTTCCAGTGCATTCGAAATTTGGATTTTGTATGAGGCACGGACTTTTGCTTAGTTCACAAGGTGGGTGCGTTCAGAAGGTGGGTGACGGATGGTATCTCTTATAGCCCGCATTCCGTAATACAGTTCGAATAGCTCCTTCTGAGCAGTTCCAGCCAAGAGCTTGAGGGATCTTCTTTAATGCCATACGGCGGCCAATCTTCGAAGCAGTGACGAATTCAATCAATTCCTCTGTCTGTAGCTCTGTGAGCAAGGGCGGCCGACCAGAGCGATGACGGGGGGTTGCTTGCGTTGTTACAGCATGTTGAACCTGCCGCTGGCTAATATGATAAAAACTAGCAATTCGCGCATAGGTCCAGCCAGCTCGATAGAGTGCTCTAATTTCAACCCGCTCATCGCGACTAAGATCAGATCGTCGTGTATGTGCTGATTGAGGCTGTGGTGAAGGGGTTCGGACTTGCTGCTGTATTTGCTGCAGCAGCTGCTCATGTTGTTGTGTAAGGGACTGCTGAAAAACGCGCTGTTGTTCAAGGAGCTGTCGAGTCAGCTCTAACTGCTGCTGCTGCTGCTGACTCTGCTGCTGCTGCTGTTGCTGCTGCTGGCTCTGTAGCTCCTGCTGTCGCTGCTGAACCTGCAGCAGCAGCTGGATCTGTTCAATCTGCTGCTGTAGCTGCTGTTGTGTGGTATCCATCTTAGTGATTGAATGTCTAGGTTGTATGAGGGGTAGGTACATCGCAAGCCCGATAAGTGACCGGTCTGACCCCCCTGTCTGTGTGGGTCGGAGCTAACATTACTTCAAGCGTCAACCTCCGTAGACGTTGGACAGGTCATGGACCAGGGGCTGGGGTGCCGCGTCTCCCTCTCTCTTCTCTCCTTCCTCTTTCCATCCCCTCAGCGGCCGATCATTGGCCAGCGGGCCGTACGAAGAGCCAAACTGGGAAGTTGAAGGTGGGGTCAAAGTTACGGCGCCCGGGTCTCACATGACCCTCAGACACTGGAACGAGTTGGAACCGGTTGGATCCAAACCCAATCAACTGGACCTCTGAATTGGCTGGTTGCCAAGCACGGGGAGCGAGATCTCAGTTGAGTTGGACCCACAGTTGGAGGATCCAACGGCTCCAACGATTGGAAGTAGTTGGTTGATTACGCACTCTGGCTAGAGACGTGACGCGTGACCCATGTTTAGGAGTAAAGGTGGCGATGCTAAGGACACGCGGATTTGGTTGCTCAGTTGGTCAGTGGTCGACGCGATGTCCAACACCATCAGGAATAATATCACTGGTCGAGTTGCAAGGGCATATTCATGCTTTCTCGTGCGGGTAGGGTCGGGTTCGAGCATCATACGCTCCTCCGTCCTTCGCCCCAAAAGTGATATTGGCGATTCATGCCCTGTTGCGGTCACTTGTTCCTTTGCCTTGCCGAATCCACTCAGACGTTCCTCCCGGAACACCATTCATACGTCTCGGTCAGATACTTCATCCGCCTGAATGCAAACTCCACTCTCATCAATGCTCGCCAACAGTCCTGGCCAATGCCTTCTCGCTACCACCTCACGTCTGCCATGCCCGCATGATTAGAACTGGCTGGCTTCAGATCCAATGTCGAGTCCAAGCTGGCAAATTCGTTCTGCCTCATCATTGCCACAACATATTGCAATGCGCATGCTCAGCCAAGTGAGCATGCGCATTGGCGGACCAATGCCAACACGCAGTTTGCTTGTTCGAAGTAACTTGCCCCCCATGGTTCAAGTGTCGAGGGTTCATCACGAATGTTCGCCGAAGGGTCACCGGCAGGGGGGGGGGGGCATTCGCTCCCATCGGCCAGTCGTTCCAGTCTCTCCGGCTGGAAACATTGATACCTTCATGAAAGGAATGATTGTAGTGGATTTGCTCTACTCGGAATTACGGCAGGGAACCACGAGTCTTGCACTAGAAACCCTTAGACACATGCGAACATGATAGTCTTTAACGATCATAACTTTGAGTAGAACCGCAGAAGAAGCAAACTTCGACAAATACAGCCATCTTAGTAGTCGCCAAAGGAATGGTTTAAGAGCCAGGCATCCGAAGAATAGGATAGAGTGAAGAACCTTCCTTGGGGCTACTAAGTTCCTTAACGGGACCCTTGGGGCTCTTGGGGCTCTTAACGTCAACATCCCGACCCGTCCTAGGCTAGTCGTCGTCGTCCTCTTCGAACTCCTTGCGCTCAAGACGGCCTCGGACATACTCGCGCAGGCTCTCAATGACGCGCATGTTCTTAAGCCAGCGGTCGTACTGCTCCTCACGCTCAGGAGTGGCCTCGCTAACATCCGACTCGGAAGAAGGAGAGCCGACGGAGAGGGCAGACTCGCTAACCTTAAGGGCCGTAGCGCCACTAGCATCCTTGAAAAGAGGGGGATTAGGTCCTCCACGAGCCCGCTGAAGCATACCACCAGAGTAGCGGAGTCGCTCGTTGCTCTCAACGCTCGGTCCCAGCGTTATCGTGGTCGACTGACCGAAGCCGTGGCTAACTGTTGGCAGGCTGGTAGGCAGGAGGGGATACATGACGAAGGCCGATGCCGTCGAGCTGTGGCGGGACTGGGGAGACATTCCCGAGGATGACGGGCTCGGGGAGTGGCCGGATGTGTACGACATGGAGCTGGGCGGCGGCGTGACAGCAGAAGAGGATTTAACGGTCAGAGGCGAAGCCATGCTAGCCGCATACAAAGGCTGGTAGTTGCCAGCGGCGCTATAACCAAGGTGCTGGGTCCGGGGGTTGTTCAGTGGCGGCTGGGTGAAGAACAGGCAATTCTTTGTCGACGGTTGGGGTGCATAGCAGCCGCTAGCATGCCCGGCTGGGTGAGGGAAGGCAACCGTGCTAGTCCTCTGGCCATCATGCTCATAGTAGCTAGAAGGGCCTGCAGGCGAATAAGCCTCGAGGTAAGGAAAATCGGACGGCCACGGCCAGGATGGAGAATAGAGCGTGGGCATACTCTTAGGAGCCTGTGGCCTGTAATTAAGTCCTTCCTCTGGGTCTTGCGAGGGAGGGACCGGGACCGGGCAATTGGCATGAGTCTGGGGTTGAGTGAGCCTTGCGGAAGCAATTGGCCTTGAGACGAGGCGTTATACCTTGGCATGCTTCTTCAGGTCCTGAGGACGCTTGAAGGACTTGCCGCAGAACTCACACTTGTGAGGTTTTAGGGGCACATGGACACGGATATGCGAAGCGATGTGGTCGCGCTTGACGGCGATTGTCCGGCAAGAATTCCACTGGCAAGTCAAGTTCAAGTTGTTGGTGCTCTTGTGACCAACATGGTGATCACAGATGTGCACCTGTCCAGACCGTCAGCGTTGCATTCACGACGACGATGCCAACCAAGAGTGGGGCAGACGCGACACACATAGAGCGACTCTGGGGTCGGGAACTTCTGGTTGCAGGCATTCCAGCGGCAGACGAGGTTGTCATCAGAGGTCGTCGAGGGCGCTGTGCTCTGTAACGTGTTAGAAGCCGCGCTGGGCGCGGGCGTCGTTGACTTGGAGTCGTTGCTGTTGTTGCCGCTGCCCGACGAGGGCTGCTGCTGGCATTCAGGGAGCGGGGGAGACATGGTGATGTGATGTTGGCGGAATATCTGAGTAGCCGAGTCCGCAGATGGCACACGCTCACTCTCGCGAACTGAGACAGGGCGACCCTGTGATGTGGGAAGATCAAAGGCGCAAGGTGCTGGTGAATATGATTTTGAAAATCACACGTCAGACCTATAAGTTTGGCAGACGAGGCGGATGAGAACCCCAGCATCAGTACGCCAAGAAGCTGGGCGGAGAGAAGGATGCCAAGGCCGCCAAGGCTGCCAAGGCTTGACACTCTGTGTACTGCCCTTTCATCGCCGCCGTCTCCGATTGGCCTCGCTCACCTCCAGCATTCACAAGCAGGCTACCAATGCGTCAAGCGTTTTATTGGCCACAACGCCACTCTAGCCACCGGAAACTCTTAAACAGAGCGAACCCCAGACCCGACAGGTGGGTTGTCTCCACTCGAACCCCAGGATGTAAGATCCCCCCGAGGTGAGCTAATTCCCCGGGGGTACTCTAGGGGGGCCTGGCTGCCATCCCGACGATCGCAGCCTGTCGCAAGCCAGGCATGATCTCAACGAGCCTCAGGAAACAACGGCACTTAGTAATCAAACTGTGTGCTTCAAGTAAAATCTGTGGGATGGAGTACCCCGCACTTTAGACATTTTTTTAATCAATCAACACACTACTGCTGCTCCCTTTAGCTCGTCGGTCGTTCACGCTACCCTTTATCTTCTCTTCTCTCCTCAGTCAGAGTGGAGGCGGCATGGAGATGGCAGCCGCTGGCGTCACCACTTATGGCTAGCTGCAGCGTTTCTCCTTTAAACGATGCAAATTTTGGGTGAAACTGCCGTTATTGGACAATCATGTTTCTGTCATCGAGCCTCTGGGGACCGGGATGCTCTGCTTGGCCGTGGATTGGCTGGGCCGTGTGAACAGATCTACGGTGCATACTTAGCGCCCCGCTCTTTTAGTCACATGTTCGTCATGATGGAGGGTCAAACGCCTCGAAACGCTCCCTAGGAGGACGAGGGGATGAGAAGCATGGAATAGTCTGGGCACACGTGCCTCGTTGGCTGCCACGCTGCATTCAGTTCATGATGCATGATGGGCGATGACGACAACAGCATTGAGTGAGTCCGCCAGAGCACATTCACAGTACACCAACGCCACTCCACCCTGTAACTGTCTCGTCGCCAGCGCTGCAGCAGTGGCCAGCTGGCTCTATGGAGGAACAAGGCTTCCCTCGTTCCACCCTCCGGTGCTGTCTTTTAGCGGCCGCCCGCTGGAGAGACCGCTAGAGACGAGGTGCTGACCCTGTCCGATTCACACTGATGTCGTTCTGAACCGACCACTGTAGCAACGCGTCTGCCTTGTTGTGCATAGCAGAGGTTGGGCCATGAGACGCATACATAACGAAGAGTCCGATAGTCATTGGGATGACGTGCCGTGGCGGCCGGCCTCCTTCGAAACGTTTTCGCCACTGTGGGAAGCCATTGGAGTGATAGGAACGTGCATTATTGGACGGGGATGAAGTAACTCCATCCTGTCATAGCAGTGGCGAAGTGCGTCTTGGCGGACACAGCCCCACTGACAGCGCTGGTAGGAACTCGAAGTCCACTGGCATCCAGGTGCTTGGCGGGCACAGTCTCAAAGTGTGGCAGGTGGGGTTAGCGGGGGTTCGCCCTTGGGAGCTTAAGGCCCTTGATTAACCTACCGGGTACATCGCAGTGTAAAACGGCTGGACATGACACAGGCTGTGCACGGCGACTATTCAGGTCAACGGACAGGCATTGGAGGCGCGAAGCTTGCCACAAGCTGCCACAAGGCTCCCCCCTGTCTCCGATTCTGTTCCTATTCTTCAACGCAGACCTCGTACAGCAGAGAATTGATTGTTACGGAGGATCGATAGCTTTCGTGGACGATTTTACGGCGTGGGTCACAGGCCCGACGGCAGAAAGAAACCGCGATGGGATTGAAGCGATTATCAAGAAAGCGCTGGACTGGGAGAGGAGAAGTGGCGCAACCTTCGAGGCAGAAAAGACAGCGATCATTCACTTCACCCGCAAGGCGTACAAGTCTAATTCAGAGCCCTTCGCGATCAAGGGACAGCTTGTCCGACCCAAAACCCAAGTCAAAGTTCTCGGAATAGTCATGGACTCTGCTCTGAAATACAAAGAACATATCGCACGGGCAGCGACCAAGGGCTTGGAAGCGGCCATGGAGCTGTAGCGGCTCAGGGGTCTTACCCTAGCAACAGCAAGACAGCTGTTCACAGCCATGGTGGCCCCTGTGGTGGATTATGCCTCAAACGTCTGGATGCACGCATGTAAGTACAGAAGGGCCAGCCCTATCAACCGAGTCCAGAGGATTGGGGCACAAGCGATCGTGGGAACATTCCTCACGGTGGCAACAAGCGTAGCAGAAGCAGAGGCGCATATCGCCAGTGCACAGGAGCGTTTCTGGAGGCGGGCGATCAAGATGTGGATTGACCTCCACACCCTGTCAACAACCAACCCACTTCGCAACGCTACATCTCGTATCCGAAAGTTCAGGAGATACAATCGCTCGCCATTTCACGAGCTGGCAGTGGCGCTCAATGAGATACCGATGGAGGAGTTGGAAACGGTTAATCCATTCACACTGGCACCTTGGGCAGAACGGGTACAAACTATCATTGTCGACAAGGACGAGACAGAAATGAGACAAGCAGATCTGGGCTGGGCAATACGGGTTGCAGTGAGCAGTTCAGCACGGAACGGTGTAGTAGGAGTCGGCGGGGTCATCGAGATCCCTGTGTCGGTGCGGGGAGGGCCGAGACTGGAACGATTTTCCTTTACGCTTGGCATGAGAACGGAACAGAACCCGTTTTCTGCGGAGCTGGCGGCGATGGCATACGCATTGAGGCACTTACCTGACCTGAGATACCGAAGCGTAGCACTGTTGACGAGCAACAAGGCTGCCGTGCTCACGATCCGAAATCCCCGCCAACAATCTGGTCAAGAGTATGTTGGATGCATATACGACTCCATCGATGCGCTGAAGGCCAATGGAAATGCGATAGCTGTCATATGGACGCCCACCAGTGCTGAACACAAGCTCCTGAAGACTGCTAAAGAAGAGGCGCGGAGTGCAACCCGAGATGGTGCCATCCCGACTCTAAAGTTTCCCAGAATGCGATCGACGACCCTCAACATGGCTCGTTTGAACCAGTGCGCTAGTAAACACCTGCCGGATAACGTCGGAAAGTTTTCGAAGAGAGTCGATACTGCACTACCCGGCAAACACACGCGACAACTATATGACTACTTGTCATGGAGAGAAGCTAGTGTGCTGGCACAGCTTAGGACAGGCATGGCCAGACTGAATGGATACCTCTTTCGGATCACAGCAGCATCATCACAACAATGTGCATGTGGACAAGCGACAGAGACGGTTGAACATTTTCTCTTCCGATGCAGAAAATGGACGGCATACCGAGCCGAAATGTTACAGTGCACCGAGACACAAAGAGGAAATCTCTCGTTCTTCCTGGGAGGAAAATCACCATCAGACGATGCAAAATGGACGCCAAATATGGGCGCAGTCCGCACGACTATACGATTTGCGATAGCCACAGGTCGACTTGATAACACGCAACGTTGAACACAGATTGCGAAACCTTACCTATTCTTTCTTACTAACCTACCCTACATCAAACACCTCGTGCCATGGACAGCAGGCACTGCTTCAGCCGCCGTAGATAGGACTCTGAACACTTGAAGAATAACCTTCAAGTTAGCTTGCCAATAATACAAGAGTAATGCTATTGGGGCTGTATCATATTGCTATTGGGGCTGTATCTAAAATCCGCTTGCCTAAAGAGGAAATCAGTCACATGACTACAAATCCTCTAACCGTATTAGGAAACGCGCGGGCTCACGTGACGCCCCTCGCCTACAACTCCCAGCAATCTCGGATCGCAAGTCCTGGGGCAACTTAGACCTTCCAACCTCACATCATGCCGTCACGATGATCGAATGGGCGGAATCGTATGCAGACGAACCTGCTGGAATCGGAATTCCTCCTTCTCATCTTTACATCTCATTGCCGCCGCCGTCACCATCATTTCCGTGCCTCGATGACCTCGTCAACTTCCTGCAAGACCACTACCGCGCACACGGCGCGGCGTTGGTGAGAAAGTCACCTGGCATCGTCTGACGTTGAAGATGTTATTGTCATTCCGGCTACGCCGGCGGAAGAATAGTCGGGCCGACGTAAATACTACTTTTCACGGGGAAACCCCGGAGATGCGTTTTTTGAACGATTTGGCCTCGGCCGGGCTCGTAGCCGGCTTTGCAAGCTGTTGTGATGTGTGATTTTACTTGATGTTAATTGCGTTCTCTGGCTTACTACGGAAGTCCATAGGGGGCACAGTTCCAAAACCCCCAGCCCACTTTTTTTTATCACTAGACTAACCCCAATGTATATTTATCCTTCTGTTTAGCCACATGCGAGCCCGTATCGTAATTTCAATGAGAAAATTGCTTTACCGGTGTACAAGGGACCTTCCATTGCCCATTGCCGGGCCAATTTAGTATAAGGTGAAAGGGGTATAAGATTGCGTACGAGCTCGTACGAGTTCGTACGTACACTTTCGATGCTCTCTATCAATTTTCTACCTTCTTTCAATATGGAGCCTGCTTCACCTCCTCAAACAGAGTATTGTCCATCAGCACAACAACGTACTCGTCATGTGGATATCCGTACGAAGTTTCCTGGGGCTCTTTATTGCCCGCATTGCGCTCAACGACTCCCTACGGCTTCACACAATGTAGCCCCTATTTCGATCGACCTGACCGTTGATTCACCTTCAACACAACGGACCTCTACGGCAAAGAACACTGCCTCACGGGGCATAATCACTACTTCCTCTACAGCTGTGCCAATGCCTGACACCTATCAGGCTTCGACTATGATGGCCGTACAGAACCGTCAGAGCAGTATCACAGCCACACGGATCCATAAGGGCCCAGTCGTTGTCGAAGTATCAGCAATCTTCTGGATTGGTGACGGCTACATCGATGATAGCATCCCAGGCATCACGATTCCAGTGTACAAGGGAATTCGGCACGCTGGAAAGCGTACTGGATCTGTTGAAGTCGTACTAGGGCGTAAGTTTTCATCCCATAGCTCAATGATCAGATTCATCGTCGAGCAATGCGATGAGCGCCTCAAGGAGAAAGAGTGGCAAGTCGTTCATTCCGTATCAACAGTTGGCGCTACTTCTGGGCCCGTATACTTCCCTAGTGGAGCGTACAATACCGTTACGCTCGGAGATCTATTCAGCCAGGGGAATATCACCGTTACAAAGCAACGTGATACAGCCAATCTCACTTTTTGGCTCTTCAACGAGGGACCCCGACCTGATGACGACTGTCAGAGGCCGTTGAGAGCCGTACGTGGCCGCAAAAGGGCTATTGATCACGGGCCTTCTGATATGGACTCGGATATGTCAACGCCAAGCCCTGTCAAGCCCAAGGTTCCACGTACGGCAAAGTCAGGGCGCGTATCAACCAGTAAGGACGAATTCAAAGCCCCAGTGCTATCTCTGGTACCAATGAAGCTCGAAGCTCGAAGCCCCATCAAGACTGGAGTCAAGGATGAGGTTATCGCAGGGTGTATTACAGTCACAGATACAGCTTCGAACGATGCCGCACTGAGTGATCCTTTTACGAGCGATATCGAACAGTCAGAAACACAGGGGGGTTCACCTGAGAAGAAGCTTCCTTTTCGAGCTGGGAGGGGGAAGAATAAGAATATAGATTAATTTGAGTGCAAAATGCTTCGATCATGTACGTATTTGGTTATATGGTTAGTCCTCCTGCTCGTCAACATCATCAACCTCCTCTCCAATCTCATTTTCGAGCCTATCAAGCGTAGTGGCATCAATATCATTCGCTGCCAAATGATCTCGTACGCGATCAAGTCCACCTGTAGGTGTTGATAGTAGCTCTAGAGCTGGTGATTCTTGATTGACAATATACTGCTGCAAATGCTGCCGTAAGAAGAGATATGTAGAAAGATGTGGCCGTTCTACTGGATCTTGCGGGTGGTCTTAACGGCTTTGGAGTATACGATCGCAAATAGCTATCGTATGCTCAGGTAAGTAAGCGTCAAGGTCAATATGGTCTTCTGCGAAGATATTCTGAAGCGTATCTAGTCGTCCCTGAGGGATGACCTCTGCCCAGCTTCTGACTTGTCGGGCCTCGGGCTGAAAGTAAAGGTTCCATGGTTGCCCGGGAACAACATGTGGCCTATTGCGCTGTTTACGAATGTAATGCACATTCCACATGTGCACGAAGTCGGCGAATTCCTCTCTCAAAATTGGCATAAAGATATAAAGCATCGCAATACGGTCGGGTACGGAGTCATCCGAGAAATATGAAAGTCCCGTGATTTCAGAGAAATACTCCTAAGAGCACATCAATACGCTATCATAAATAAAGATATCAGTCTATACTTACCCGCCAGAACTTAGCCCTGCCTCGACTTAGCCGAAGCCACCAGCTTTCAATCTTCTGATTATTCGTGCTCTTGCCGTAGGCCCAACAGTCTTGGAAGCGCACGTCTTGCCGAATACTATCCCGTACACGCACACGTTCTTTCGAAAGGTAGAAATGTGCTCCAGCCATTAGAATTGTCTCTCGGCCGCGGTCTGAACGGATGATACTGGGCATTGTTTGGCGTTCTGAAAGTACGTGAAGGTATTGCGCAACAACACTCCGTGACGTATTGGCTGATATGCCAATATAAAACCACGTAATAAACCGTGAGTATACGTCAATTGAAGCGTAAATCTCAAAGCCCCAAGCCTTCAATTTATCATAGGCATCAAGAGACCACATGAAGTCAGGGCCAGGGGCTGTCCATCCACCTCGGCGATATCGCATTGTATTCCAACGTTCGGTAATACTTCCGGGATAAAACTCACGAAAGCCTTCGTACAGTGCCCGGCGACTGAGTACGAGTCCAGCTCGACGGACCTTTGCGTAGAGATATGTACGGCCAAAGTCTTTAAGTTTAGTGCTCTGTTCGGACTCGTTTTCAAAGAAACGGCGCAATTCGCGTAGGCTTTCTGATATCTGCTCTGGGTCTTGACGGCGCCAAAGCCCAAGGTCTCGGCGTATGCGTTCAAGTCCAGTCTTCGTGATAATAAAACCGTCAGAATGGAGCTTCAGAAGCATAAAGTGATCGTTCAAAACCTTATTAAAGAATAAGTCTTTAATGTGCTGACGAAGGTGTTCTGAGTCTTTGGTGTATTGTTTGATCGAGATATTCCAACTTTTGAGGCTGCGATACACGGTCGTACGTCCCACTATGACGTGGAAATGTTCATTAAGGCGCGTGACGATTTGATCGTATGTGAGATGGTCATCATTCTTCCATTGTTGAATTTGTATGCGAAATGAAGATAAGTCAATCGAAGGGCGGCCCATTGCGTTGACTTGCGGGCTCGTATGAGGCCGTAACGAGAAGTACGGGCTCGTACTAAAAATCGAAAAGTCAAGCTTTGGATTCATAGCTGGCTGGAAATCTTTTTCATATGGTCGCGTACGTGGCCGTACGAGAGCGTAATCTTAATTTTCAGGCTAGAGCCTGATTAGGCAATTCAGGGGCAAAGCTACTGGTGGTCCATCGCATGCAGTCGTACGCGAAAGTTTCGTTCACGTTTTCGTTTAGATTACAAAAAGAAATTTTGCCTCAGATCCTCAGAACGGGCGTGGTAGAAGATGACTAAGTTGACTAGGAATAGGGTCAGTACGAGCTCGTATTCTCACGTAAAGGGTGATATACCTTAGTCTTTCTTCGAAGGGATGGCCCCCTTCTTTCTCTTCTTCTTGTCAGCAGCATCCTTGAAGAACTTAGATATCTTCAAGAGCGTCTTGCGGTCGAAGTCCTCCATCGGGTCCGTACTGTCACTATCAGAGTCGAAGTCATTGGCCTTGCGCTTAGTGCTTTGCTTGCCTACTACTAATTAGTACCGTATATAGGTGCGTAAGTGTAATTACTTACCGAGAGAACACGCCTGGCTAGAACGGTTCCAGTCGCAATTGGCACAAGCATGCGGGTGAGTGTCAGAGACAATACACTTGTTGAAGGCGCCGTTTTGGCCCGTGCACTTATTGCAGCGCTCTGTATCCTCACGTTCGTCACCGTATAGGTGGCGGAGCATAGTATCACAATTCTGACTGCCGCGAAAGTTGAGGACGGGGGCGGTCTTCTTCATAGACTTGCTGTCGGTCTTGAGGTTGAGCTCAAGCAGACGTACCTCCTGATACGAGTTAGTACGAACTAGTACGCTGATCTGCAGGTACAAACCTTGGTGGAGTCGATGGCAGCAAAACCCTTCGTGCTGCTACCCTTCAGAGCATTCATCAGAGCCCAAACGGTAAGATCCGGGTTCTCAGTGGGCTGTTCGCCCTTGTACGTGAAAGTACGAGTGTCAATCTCCAGCACTTCCTTGGGCAGCTTGCTGAATTTTTCCTCTCCAAAATCCTCACGTAGGAGGTCGATAGCAACCTTACGAAGCAGTTTGTCCTGCTTGTCCGTTTCCTTTTCGAGTCGCTCTCTCTCCTTCTCCGCCTCCTTGTCCTTGTCACCCTTCTTGCGAGCGCCGGCCATGATGGGCAATCCGTAATCGTACGAAGCCAAAGTGTGTCGAGTCTGCTTACGTACGGGCGCGTACGGGGATGTATCGGGTCTGGAAGGCTTATGGGGTTCCTGCCTCGGTAACGGTTAGCCTGCGTCAGTACGTACTGCGGAAAATCGTAGGTGCGGGTGGGCCCGCCAATATGGGCAAAATGCATATCAAAATGTAGCGCGTAACTATGGCAGATTGAACGCCCACACAAAGCGCATTGCGGCGGCATTATTTTGATGCAAAAGGAGGCTATTCTTACCTTCAAATTGAAAAGGAAGAAGAAAGAAGAAAAGAAAGAGAGGCTCGTAGCCTGTTGTGAAGAGAATTAGGTGGGCGCACGTGACCAAAAGGCAGCGTGCACGTGACTAGCTGGCGATGAATGCTTACCTCAGCAGCGCTCAGGCCATTTCTAAGAGGAGTCTAACCGTTTTTGGAACAAGTCACGTTACTTGGACTACTCCTCTAGTAAAAGGCCTGAGGATCCTGTCAAACGCGCCCACTGACTATTCGATAATTTGTACGTGTTTTTCGAGATTCTGGAAAATCACATATTTTCAAATCCATCCACAACCACGTCAAAGCACCTTGTACTTGCCCTCAATTTCACTGGGCTTTGCACAAAGGTAAATTCTATCTAGTCATCTACTCTTTTTTGCATTCCCATGCTTGTGTCTTGCGGAAAACTCTAATATGTGCTGAGCCAAACCGCGTCAGAGTCGTCCCCTAATCACCGTTCCTGCCTTTACAACCAGAGAAGCCTCGATAAAGGCTATCCAAGAGCAGTGGAATGCTATTAGATACTGCGTAACACTTTTCTCTGTCGGAATTTGCGCGTTTATCGCCTTGCCTGGCACGTCCTGTGTTCATCTTCTCGATGCGAAACAGGGCTAGCGTTCGAAAACGACGACGAGACACTACGATCAGCGCAAGAAACCTCGTGCACGATGCCGAAAATACTACGAGCATGCTGGCCATCCAGGATTTGGTCGGCATGGCAAGACACGCGTCCGAGGAAGTGCAGAAGGGTATCATTCGGGCAGGCCTACAGCGGCATCTCTACCCGTTCGAGCCTCGCCCGAAGCAGGTGGATGCCATATGGCATTTGGTATTCAAGAAGGAAGACCTTCTCCTTGCAGCCAAGACATCCTTCGGCAAGAGCATCATCTTCCAGGCAGCGCCGTTGTTTCGTCGAGGCGGCATCGGTCTCATCATCATTCCTTTGGATCGAATCGGACAGGAGCAGCGCCTCAAAATCCAAAGGCTTCCGGGCGCGAGATCCGTGTTCATCAACGGCAGGACCGACAAGACCGATGCGTTGGCCCAGGAGATTGAGACGGGTGTGTATACTCATCTCATCATGGGCCCAGAGATCGCAGCCGGTTGGTTTCGGTCGATAGCAAGCAGCCCGAGTTTCAAGAAGCGTGTCTGTGCCGTGGCTGTGGATGAGCTCCATTTGGTGGCCCTCTGGGGAAGTGGTATCCGTCCACAGTACGCACAACTCTCTCTCCTTCGCCGAAGGCTAGGAGGAGGTGTCCCTTGGTTTGGTTGTTCTGCCACCCTGGACCGGACGACATTGGAGACTGCGAGGAAAATGGCAGGCTTCCAGGCCAGCTGCGAGTTCTTTCGATCGTCCGTCGACAGGCCAGAGATCAAGTTGATCGTCGAGACGATCCAGCCACGAACAACAAAGAGATTCACAAGCCTCTTCTTTGTTCTACAGGACGCCACCACAAACGGCTCACCAACGCCAGAGAGTATTCCGAAGACCGTGATCTTTATAGACTCCCGGCGCGATATCCAAAAATGTGCGGAATGTCTGCGGGAGTGGCTGCAGAAACTATCAGCCGGGGCCATAGGAGCCCGCGACTGCAAGCAGATTATCCAGGTCTACCACTCGCACACCACCCCGAATGACAAGAATGCCATATACGACGAGTTTTCTAAGCCAGATTCTAAGATCCGAATCATGGTGGCCACAGAATCACTGGGAACTGGGGTAGATCTCTCGGATGTCATACGAGTTGTCCAGTACGGCTTCCCTCTGGAACGACTCTTATGCGTCCTTATCCAACGCTTTGGCCGTGCAGCTAGGATGACTGGCATCAAAGGAGAGGCTGTCTTCTTGGTGGAAAGCTGGGCTATAGGTGACAGGATCCCACCGACAAGACTAGCGTTGTTATGCGGTACTCGGACGCCGTCGTCTTTGAGACGGCCTTCCGACACGAGCCGGTTAGCTCAGTCGCACTCTACAGATCCAGGAGCGGACAGTGATATCCCAGACGATGAATCGGAAGTTGCTGCAGACGTCATTGAATATGATGCGCCAGGAGAGCAACGCAGACGCAAAACGGAGAGAGAACGCCGAGCAGACCTGTACAATGACTGTCCGGCACTGTTCAATCTGGCTAATCGATCCGCATGCCTACGCCGAATCCTGATGGATTGGCTGCAAGAGAGTCTGTCGGACCCGGCGTCCAGGTTACCGGCTCCTGGAACGCACGAGTGCTGCAATGTCTGCAACCCTGATCTGACGCGAACGGTGCATTTCCCATGGGATACCGCCGCTAGTCTTCGGACGCCCCAGACCGGAACGGCATCACGCGCATTTCTTGACCGCCTGATCCTCTGGGGAGACGACGTTGTGAATTCGACACATCAGACGATGAGGCCAGAGCTCTCTGTGCGGATATTCACGCAGAAGGGGGAGTGGATATCAATGTCGGCAGAGTACGCGAACATCCACTCGGCTGCTGAGCTGCAGAAGTTTGCGAAATCGACTTGGGTGAAGGACCATTCCGACGAGCTGTTCAAAGAGTTCAATGAAATCAAGTCCTATGTAGTGAGGAACTGGCCTGGAGGCTACCGGCCAGGAACCGCAGCTGCAGCTCAGGTTCCAATACAACGAGCGTCGTGGGAAAGACAAGCTCGTCTCACCGCCGAACAGCAAGCATCTCCACAGACAAGTCGGAAGAGGAGAGTATCTGTCGAAGTAGAGACTCTGATGACTCCTGATCAGGAACGAAGAGTACTATTCGCACAGGAGCGAGAAGAGTACGCTTCCTCGCTAGAGCGAATCATTGCCCAGGCAAGAGAGGCGTCAGCTTCGTGCTCTCCTTATCCACATACCCCAGCAATGCCCACAGAATCAGCGAACTCGTCCACGTCTATGGGCAGGTCGACGACACCGACAGACGTGGATTATTCTTCTGCCATATCAGCTGTTCTCGAAGACGGTGAGAATGACGCGACGGGTGTAATTGACGGCAATCGGGCCTCAGAACGTCCCGCATCGAGTCGAGGGAAGGAAGTAATGACGAAACGGATTGCACTCGGCGTTCTTGACTCTAACGCAAGGCGAAGTCCTCGCAGCAAGAAAGGGAAAAATAGCCGCTACGACCACAGTGAGTGGGCGTTGTAGATGGGTTATTCTGACTCGACATCCGAAGGTAAACCCCATTCACGGGCCACATCTCTATCTTCCAAGGGCTGGCGACGTCTGTTAGCATGAGACCAGAAACGCCATGAGCATGCGCATACCAATATCGCCATCAGGTCGCTATTAGGATCCAGATCAGCCGTGGCTCCTCTCCTCTCAGAAGGTGGTACGACTATTCGATCTTCATCTCTCACAACTTTGGCATTGAACGCCTCCAATTTTTGGGTTGCTACTCTTTCGAGCCCGATCGTATGTATGTCAGGCGCTTGATGTCTTGCCTTCCTGCCGCCGTCATAAAATTTAATCGAGTCGCATGCCAGCTCAAATGCCAGTGTATGAATATCATCCATTGGGGAGGGCACGGAATGTGTCGAGTTGTCCTTCCGGGCGAATGCCTTTTCTATCGCCTTGCGAAGACGAACCGTATATTCCGCCGTCAACGAGGTAGTCTTGAACAGAGCATCCAATCCGAAAGTCGACGTTCGACGGGCCCAAAGCTCCCTTTTCAGCTCCAGGTTCAGATATTCGAGGCTACGATCGACTTCTTGCCAGGTGTCCCGACGGCCATGCGGATTGACGAGGCTGTTGGAGAGGATTGCGCGCCGAAGCTCCTTATCACAAGCTTTGGTGCTCGTGAGCCGCTTCAGATAGAGCATCTCGAATGCGTAGTTTGATTGTCCAGTCCCCTCGAAGTAAAAGCAACAGACACCAATGACTCGATCGATGAGTCCTATGTCTCCGTTCTTGATGCCGTACTTCAAGGTCTTGTAGACAATCATCTGCTGAAGGTATCGAGCGTGGTTGAGGAACTCCTCATCGACCGTGTTATCGGCGTACTTCTCCTTGGATGCTCGCCAGGCTGGCGGCTCAAACGCGGATTTGCGAACATCTTCCACCAACTTCATAAAACCTCTGGCACCCATCTTCTGAATTGCCCTGTCAACCTCGCCTTGTTCTGACGTATCGATGCTGCGCTTCTCGAGGCGGGTATAAAGTAGTCCGACAACCCGAGCGTCGAAACTGTGAAGTGCCAGCTCTTCCAGGACCTGAAAAGCTGCACGGTCCGCTGGGATGTTCTTTCGTCCCCAAAAGTTGATGTTGTGATGGAGGGTTGAAGCGTCCTGCTGCTCCATGTTTCCGTAATGCGTTCTTTGCATGAGCCAGAGGAAATTCATGCGCAGGTGAAAGAGAGCAGCGACTCCTATCAACCAGTCTTTTCTGTCGTATGCTGCAGATGCGTCCACTTGTTCGGCTTGCATAGATCGGATGAGTGACGAGGTTTTTTGATCGCCAAACGCCAAAAACAGACGGTTGTCGAATTCTTTGTCATCCAGTTGGAACTGGTGCTTGTAGATGTTCTCCACAACCTCGTAGGAGCCATCCAGAGTACCCTCGTTGAAGAAAATCGGACCGAGTGTCTTGCTGTCCGTCTTTCGAAGCTCGAGCAACTCAACTGTTGGCATAGAGGGGTAGGCGATGGCGGACGTAGAGAAGATAGATTTGACCGATTTCGGATATGCTGATCGAATTGCCTCCGCTATGAAGTAGGTGTCAATTTTGGCGGCAGTCTGGTCGTATATGGCTGCACCAGGAGAGTAGAGAAGGTCCTCTATTGTAAGGGGGACCTCGCGGTGCAACATTGACCGCTTCAAACCACCGGTAGGGATGTCGGCGCCTCTGAACACCTTTCCCGTTGTCACAGAGCGCATTTCTGCGTGGTTTGAGATGAGCTGGTGCTTGATACCTTCTCGATAGTCGAAATTGTCGTACACAACACAGGCATCCAGTTGCTGACCATATCGACGGACTGTCCCCTGCTTGCGATCAGTCGACGTCGATACTGAGAGACGGTGAGGGTGCCTTTGCTTGCTCCGCCACAGATTCGAGATGCTTGTGAACCCCCTTATAGCCTTCACAAAGCCCCAATTGGTGAAGAAGATCGAGGACGCGCCGTTTCACGCCATTTGAGTGCAGAAAGGCACCGAACACGCGGGGAAACTTGTTGCTTCCTTCCGACGCTCGAGAATAGCAGAGAATCGATGTGATGATCGCAATCCTATGGTTGAACTTTGCAGGATATCGTGGAGGTCGATCTTTTCTCTCTGTCTTGGGCGCCATGAGACCATTGAGTAGCCCAAATAGAAGAGGAGCCCGAGTGGTGACTTGCTTGGACATGTCCTCGAACTGCATGTCGCCGAGGATGCGCTCGTATGCCTCGAGGATTTGGCCATCTCCAGGTTGTTCCTCTGGTTCAGTACCGGCCTGGGGAATCTTCTCTTGTCCACGGTCGGCTCGATAGGCACCAAACATATCTCCGTCCTCTTCTAGCGCCTTCATTTCCTTCCTTAGCGCCTTCACAGAGGCAATCCCTGCCGTACCAGACGCAGGATGTTGCCGTATTGCGTCTAGCACCTCTGGTTGAGTATATATCGCATCTGCAAGGCGCTTGGCACGTGTAGCAGGTCGATCTCCATAGCCATCGTCGCCTTGAGTTGTCACATATACTCGGATGAAATCGGCGAGCGTCAAGTGGTGTTTTATGGACATGTACTTGCATATATCACTTACTCGCCTTCCTGCTGTCCATACTCGAGATCTGGCAGGTCTGACACGGCGGCTAGGGGCATTCGATGCAGTAATTCGTCGCTGATCTTCCGTTCTTTCCGGAGTCGCCGGGTTCAGTCGTGCGCTGCGCCGGCGGGAGGTTTGGTCTGACATCGTCCAGATTTCACTGGGCTGCCAAGCAAGGATACAGAATTCGATTGAGCGTATCAATTTCACAGGGCGATGGCTGGTTGTAGAGGAAAACGAAGTTGAAGTGGTGGAAGGGTTCTCATACAAAGGATCTTGATTCAAGCCAAAAATCCATGACACAGCACTCAGGCCATTTGTTCGAGGAGTGCATGTGACTTACCGATTAGGTATAGTGCGCTCTGTTGCCTTGGCACGACCACAAATTGGCCTGAGCGCTGCTGAGGTAAATGAATGCATGTTGATCTTGGATGACTAAGCGATTCGAGGGAGCGATAATGCTTCAAACGGGGCCGTACGGTGGGTGTGCCCCTACCCAAAAACACCACAAATTGGGTTTTGGAACTGTGCCCCCTATGGACTTCCGTATTACGGTCGCACATTACCACATGGGTGACATAACCCTTTTGGGAAGCCTCAACCATGTGGAAATACTTAGTAATTTTGTGGCCCCTTGCAAGACTACAGTACCGCACACTATCCGGAAGGTATCTCTTCATTTAGATGGCATCTCCACCAGGGAATATGTCGTGATAATTCCTGGTGACGCGTCACAATTCTTCCACTCACACATCCACACCAGCGTCAATACCCAGCCCATCGCCACCCCATAGCTATTATAGGCTATCCCCATCCATTCCCTAAGTAACCTCGGGTCTATCCATCATGAGATTGTGCGACTGACCTTGTCTTGTACGTAGATATGCCCGATCACGTCCTATCGCAGATATGTCCCGATGTTCCGAAGACCATGGCCCCTAAATCGTACCAAAGGAGCCACGATTTCATCCGCGATAGCCACCCAGGGTTGAATTTGTGTCCATATTGCGGGAGACGTTGGCCCACGAGTATTTCCATCCTCGACAGCTCGCCAGTCCCGTTTCGAGACGTTGAGACAGCTTCCACCTCTTCCACTATACAGTCTATCGACCTAACAGTCTCTGATCGTTCCACGCCCTCACAGTCGATCTTCACCGGCTCTGGAGACGGCGCTGGCCGTATTCTCGCAGCATCGCGGCCCTCCGCCGTGTATCGGGATGCCAAACTTACCCAGAGTCGGATCGCGAGGGGAATGAGGGCGAGCTCGTCGCAACTCAGTGAGGCTGTGGCTAAACAGAGCCAAAACAAGAGCAGACGGAAGATCTCGATGCGTCTCACCGTCTTCCTTGCGAGGCCTTACCCATGGGAAATATTAGACGAAGACGAGGAGCCCCAGTGGTCTTTGGCTAGAGAGCTGCTGAGGGTCGCTTTGCGCCCCTTCGTCGACGAGGAACCATCTTTACCTGTCCACTTCTAGTTCGACAGCATCTTCTTCCCTCAGTTCAAAGACAAGCCTGCCCTCTCTTCTGTTCTTCAATTCGACAAGAGACTCGTTCAGAACGCCCATATTAAAGAGGGTATCACGGAGCTGAGCGACCTCGACTGGGAGAGATAGACAGTCTCAGAGCTTTTCGGCGAGGACTGCCCTTTTCGTTTCAGTAAAACAGAGGGCAGATATCTCCTTTTCCTTGTTTTCTATGAGCCATTGCCTCCTCGACCACAAGTCCCGGCCCCTCGTCATATCAAGACGCCGAGGTCAGCCGTAAAGCCGTTCAAAAAGGAGAAGGGAATCAAGAAAGAGTTAGTCAAGACCGAGGTGAAGGTACAGCCAGGCTTGTTAATCGGGAGCGAGTTCAACTCGCCCTCCTTGAGCCCCTCTCTGAGCCCAGTTCTACCTCCTTCGAGAGCTAGCGCAGAAGACCAGATCGAGGTTATTACTAGTGACGTGGACGAGACCCGCGCGGGTCAGAAACGAGCTCGAGACTCTATAAGCTCAGCACTCTCGGTAGAGGCAGAGGATAAGGAGCTCTCGGCTGGCCCTGCCTTCACTGCCCATGGTCCCGCTGCTAGAACCCGAGGAGTTGATACGAGGAGGCCAAGTAGTCGGCATCCTCGTAAACAGACGAGGAAATAGTAGTTACTCTAGCTCAAGGTGACCCAGGTCCTCCATCGGCTCGTCCACACTATTGATAATATCGCCAGGTAGCTCAGTTCCGGAGAGGCTATTGTTAATAGGCTCAAGGTAGTTCTGCTCGAGGAGCCGAAGCTAAAGCATTGTCAGCTAGCTTTTGAGTGCGATGGAGTACTTTTTTACGTACGAATCTCTCTTGCCCTCCAACTGGACTCTCTGGGATGCTCAGCACCGGACTTGCCCCGCAGTCGAGATGAACCTGAATCTTGTCTCTAAGTCCTAAGTAGATCGCGAGGTGTGGTCGCTTATGATCAAGCTCCCCATCTATCTGACCACCGAACTGAAAATTCCGGAGCTGTTGATCACACCAGTCCGTTGTTATTGGGTCAAGAAGATCGTTTATATCGATAGAATCGACAGCAGCCATCATCTGGGCAAGCCCATCTCGAGCCGCAGGCCCTAGATGGACTGCCCAGTTCTCCACTTCGCTTGTACTATACAGATCCATCGGGATCCCGGCGACGAGATGCTCCCTATTCTTCTGTGGTCGGATGCGATGGCCGTTCCACATCTCCGTGAAGTCCGCAACCTCTTGACGGATCATGGGTCCATAGAGAGCATACACCGCGATCTGGTGAGCAAGACGGTTTGGTTGGAAGAGGCCGCTATCAATCAGCTCGTGTGAGAACGCGATCCAGCGCTGACTGACACCTTTAAGTAGCTTTTTATTACATCTGAAAGGAAGGGTGCATTGTGATGTGAATAGAAGCTCTTGATTTCTATCTAACAGAGGGCTCGCGGCGGCTCTTATATACAGTTACCCTCATCGTCATAGGAGCTACGATAAGGTTTTCTTAAGACCGGATCCAAGGGATCCGGGTCTTTGAGACCGGTTTGCTAGAGATCCGGGCCTTTGAGACCGGGCCGCAGTCTTAATAGTTGATAGATGTGACACTTTTCCCACCAAGACTCGATCCGTTGGTTCGATGTGCTTGGGCCCCAGATATGACAGGAGCTCAGTCTCGCTCCCTGCCTATGGACTCGTTGGTCGTTATCATCGGTGGTATACCGAAACTCTGTCTGATCAAGGTCGGCGAGAATCGCCTGGGCTCCCGCCCAAAGAGGAGTCTCGATACCATGATCCGAGCGGGTGAACAGGGGGCGGACCCCTGAGTACGACACGGTCCGTAGAAACTGTTTGAGTGAACTCAGTGCAGTCATGTTCCCCCTGCCGACAAATATCCAGATGATGGCTCTCGAGTACGTGTCGATACAGGCGTAGATAGAGAAGCCGAAGTTCTTGAGCTTCTCGTACCCATCGAGAGACCACATGAAATTAGGCCCAGGAACCTGGAAGTTCTTCCGGTGCTTCCAATCAGCAAGCAAGGCTCGGACCCACTACACTGTAAATCCACGTGGACCACATATAAGTGGTCCATCTCTATTACATCCACTTGTCGGCGGCGCCGCCTAGGCTCACGCACCCCGTGCGCTAAACTCACGCACCCTGACTAAGCACCCTTTCCCTTGCGATGGCGGCCAAAACCAAGCAGGCGCAGCGGCATTCTGATCAGTAACTTCACTCAGGGCAGCAGCAGGATAGCAGTAAAACAGAAATAGAACTATGAAACTCTTCTAACTATACTTCTGCTGCTGTTCAATATGATCTTGTGCAGCTGCCTTCCAAATATCATTCAAGCCCCGTCTTCTTATTGCAAAGCCCTCAGCTTCCATCTCTTCCCATACTTAATCTTCAATGCGTTGATCTTCTAGCTTAATCCAATCTAAATAGGCCATCATCTCTTCCTTAGTCTATGGTCGTCAGCTTGATCCCATTAAGCAGCTACTATTCATCTGCTTCCAATTGCAACACCATGCATAATCAGCCTTGCTATATTGTAAAGGTAGTCCCTATGCCTTTCGATATTGTTGGTTAGTCTTAATAGCGCCTCGAGGCTGCATCTTATACCAAGCTTCTCTTACTATAACATATCTCTCATAGATAGCTTGCGGGCTATCATATGCTAATCGTGTGACTGTCTGTATAGGCGAGGTAGTAGATGAGGCAGCAGGTGAGGCAGCAGGTGAGGCAGCAGATGAGGCAACAGGTGAGGCAACAAGTGCCTTTATATGCAAGGCTGCATATTCCTGCTCATCTGCTATTAGTAGGGTCTGCAAAGCTTCCTGTGCCTACAAGGCTTCCTATGCCTGCCTATCTGCGGCTGCCTTATCTAAGAGCTCTTGATGCTGAAGAGGGCATGCTTTTAAAGTCATCATATGGCCCACTGTATGATATCTACTGCACTTTGGCGGCGCCTTACGCTTGCCTATAGCCTCAATAGCCTCAAAAGAGCTTGGGTGTCTCTTAGTGCTTGATGCTGGTAGAGTGGATCTAGCAGCCCTTGCATCTACACGATTCCGAGGCTCAAGTAGCAGCTGTGGCTTTCTAGGACGATTGAGATGCTAATGCTTATAAAAATGTTCAAGGCCAAGGGCCTGGCCTTATTCTTATAAGGTTTGAAGGATATGAGCGCAAGGTAGCCCTTGGGTTTAAGTAAAAACACCTATGCAGCTAGGTAAAGGTGCCTCGGTGTCCAAAAGCCGCTTCCTTTGTTCCTCAACCTTCCGCAAGGCATAGTGAGATACCCAGGCTTATATACCTGAATAGAGATGCTTTGAGAGCTCTACTGGATTACGGACCTGCTGCATAGCCTAATTCAAACGAAGTTCAGTAAGCTAATGGACTAAAGCCCGGCTCAAAGCCCCTCAAGCTTTAAAGAGATCTAACTTAGATGTCTTCAAATAGCTTTTTAGCATGCTATAGATACCTTCAACTATAGAGGTAACAACAGTGCTAAAGTAAAGGTGCTAATCAACCCAGGCTTTTACAAGCTTCTGCTTATAGGGGTTGAGCCACGTTGACTTCAGATATGCAACCTCATTTACATAAGCAGGCAGATACTGTTATTCAAGCTCTTGCACCCACTATTCAAAGGTTACTTGATCTAGTGAATAGATAATCGAATGCCAATAGCTAAAGAAGCTCTGCCAGGCAGCATTGCCATCATTAGAGAGGCTTAAGTCTAGCTGCAATAAAACAAAAGTTAGCCGACAATTAGTCAGGACTGCCTTATTAGCATGCTAAAGGCATAGCAGCGAGATTGAAGACAGAAAGCAGATATTAACTGCATTTATACATGCTTTTACACAATCTATTAAGATAATAGATAGAAGTCTAACTTAGCAGATCTCATAAAGGGATTTAAGCCTCTTAAGAGCCTAAAGGTAGTCCTCTTCATCTTCGCCCCTAAGGAAGGCAAATGCAATACAAAAGGACCGATTAAAAGCATCAATACCAATAATATCTAGCAGTAGCATACCATATCTATTAGTCTTATATATACAATCTAACAGCAGTAGTGAAGCGGGTCGAGTTGGACTGTGGATTATGAAAGGGGCCGGGGGCCGCCTTTAGTATCATGCCAGGGGGCTACGGGCCGGGAAGTTCAAAAACGGAAGTTAGTCGCAGTAGGCGACGCAGCAGAGACATCATCATCACCAACACTGTGAGGGAACGAGACCTTCCTGTGAAGGAATGGTGATGCCTTTTTCTTTCAACATTGTATTAACACCCTTTTTAATGACATCCTCATCTAATGTCTCATTGCTTTGCCTAGTGCCGCAAGAATCCTCTTTTCCGTCATTTCTGGTGTCGCGCGTCTGTCCACCTCAAACCCTCACCGCACTCTTAGGCTGCAAACCGACATTCAAGCCTTGCCACCTTCCGCAGCCAAAGACCCATTGGATAGAGTGTCTAATTAGACACTTTTCTAGCTATCTTGAAGTCCTTGGACTGTCTACCTCAAACGCGGTCGTGCTACTAGCAGCCGCTACCTACTCTATCGGAGTAGGCTGGACACTTTCCTCTGCGGCTTGCCCCCGACATCCGTGAGGGCTAGCTATCCAATTGGGGTGTGGTTATCTTCGTCCGCTGTGGTCGTTTCAGTAGATCTAGATATACTTATAAATAGGCAAGCGAGTCAGGATGAGCAAATAAGATAGCTTCCACCCGATTATCTACATCAAGCTATATTTAACTCCAGAAGCCTTCTTTATTAAGCTGATTTACAAGTGCATATATAGTATTCTCGCCTTAGCGGGTATCTCAGCGGCTCTGCATAATCTGATTTAAAATATCTTTCTGCATTACAAGCGTAGTTAAATTTTACTATAGATAGGTTTTAATCTCCTTAGGAGCGACTCCAGCACTAGCCAGACTGCTGATTGTTATTTTATCTTCAGTATTAAGCTTCCGATATATAGGATAAGCAGTTAGATAACTGCTTGGCTCATAGTTATATACAGCAAAGCGCCTATCTTAGCGATAGCAGATAGCCCAACCAGCTTCATCTCGTAGTTGCTTTCCGAAAATTGAAAAAGGGCAGCCACAGCCTCATATAGTAATAAGCCGAATCCATTATTTTAAGACACTAGGGGGCTATAGAGCGCGGTCACAAGTAAATATAACGATAATCCTTCCATTCCTATGCCTTATTGACCTTCCAGTTATAAAGGCATAGCCTCATAGCAAGGCCCAGTTGTTGATAGCCTGAAATAGAGCATCTCGAGATAAATAGATACCTTCGGGAGGGAGGCAGTCAGGAGGAAATTATTCCATCTTATGATATTAGAAGGATGAAGATAGAGATGGTGTTAGACAATTGGCTCCATAGGGATTATTGATGGCACCAGTCAATTAATAAGAATTATCTAAGACTAAAGGAAATTGAACAGCCATGTACTCGAACATAGCTAATTATTTAAGCTTATATCATTAGGATTGGAGTCCTTGATACAACAAGTTGAATGTAAAACCGGATACACGACCGCAAAGTACGGGCCGTGTTTCATATCCAGTCGCACGAACCTAGTGGTGAGATGCGGCAGCTGGAGATGCGTGAGGCTAATGCGCTGGTGTTGGCCGCCATCGCAAGGGAAAGGGTGCTTAGTCAGGGTGCGTGAGTAGTAGTAGTAGTAGTAGATTTATTACGCCCGGGAGAACGGATCTCATAGGGCCATGGAATACGCTATGCTATTTACATTTCTGCCACCTTCAATCCTGACCACAAGTAAAGCCCCACTTTCTCTCCCTGGATCGCTTTCGCTTGGCCTCGCTTGACTCTCTCTGACAGGCCTGCTTGAAGGCCAATTTCTCCAAGTGTTCAGCATCCTACCATGCCCCACCACCCTTTCGCTAACCAAAAAAATGGCCTTCCCATACAAAACTCACCAAGTTCACTTACATAGATTTCAGTCATTCTTGAACCTATTCGCAAGCCGTCGCCTTCAACGTATAAGGAAATGGCTAGAGTTTAATTTTTTAAGGCCAGCTGGTAACATGGGACCGGTGGTCCGTGGTCACCCTGCACTTCAAAATTTGCAATCCAGCGCCCGAATCCCCACCTGCCTACTGATGATTCCTCCTCTTGCTAGTCCTCTACAATTCACCTAAAATGGCTTCAAAACGGCCTCGGAGTGTTTATACGGAGGATAAAATGGCTGATGCCATACTTGATATCACATAAAACGGCTTATCGCAACACCATGCCGCCCAGAAACACGGCATAAGCCCGTATAAAGTTGACCTTGTCAACAGGTGCAGAATCAGTCAGAGAAGCCAGTTTTTCAAGCTCTTTCCGATATGCCGCCTTCAAAGCATTAAAAACACCGTTATCCAACGGCTGGAGACCATGAGAACAAAGGGCAGGGAGGTAGCAACACTAGACGTTGTTCAAAAAGCACGTTACAATCCATTTGTCAGGTTTCAATCAACATTGATTCTTTGGCATATAAACAAAAAAGCGCACCGTTCCATGACTTCCATGTCCATCCAGAATAATAAACCTGGCATCAGATTCGTCGGCAGGCTGGGTCTGAGGCGAATAGACCCTCTCAAGCCACTCGATAGCAATGTGGTTGTCTGACCATCCATTAGGCGAAGTTATATAATTCCAATCAGCTATTTTCGGGGATTCGTCCAAAAACCACTGTTGTTGAAGTTCCCTGCCCTTAAAAATTATGCCAGGCGTCAAGGCACGGCCGTCTGCAGCGATAGCCTCAATAAATGAAGTCTAGTTACGAGACTGGGGGCCCTTGAGTAGCGCCTTTCGTTTTGGATCTGAACTCCCAACCACCAGACTATGCAGACCTGGAAAACAAGTTTGATTAGCTAGTTCTATGAACAAAAAGTTAGACACTTGCCAAAACCAGTCATAATACCGCCCTCATCAACGTTCACGGTGTTTTCCGGCTTAATCCAATCGTACTCGTCTTCCCTGATATCAAAGTACCAATGGACCGCTTTCGGGGTGAATTAATTGATTCTGTTGGCCTCCTGGCGTCTCTCAGGGTTTGGCTTGAGCTCCAGATGTCGTTTGATGAATTTGGCTAACCAGTTGCGTCCCAATTCCTGCTTCTTGTTTTGTTGTTTCGGGAGAGCCACGACGCAGGCACGGATCTGACTGTGGGAGGGAGCATAACCTAGGGACTCTTGACGGAGAATCCAGGAAGCTAAATTAGCCTCCTGATTCCTGGATAAGTGTCGGTTAGGTTGAACCTGATCATCCGAGGCCGTCTGGCCATGGAGTCTGTCGGAAATGGGGTGCTGAGGTATGCCGTGTTTCTGGGCGGCATGGTGTTGCGATAAGCCGTTTTATGTGATATCAAGTATGGCATCAGCCATTTTATCCTCCGTATAAACACTCCGAGGCCGTTTTGAAGCCATTTTAGGTGAATTGTAGAGGACTAGCAAGAGGAGGAATCATCAGTAGGCAGGTGGGGATTCGGGCGCTGGATTGCAAATTTTGAAGTGCAGGGTGACCACGGACCACCGGTCCCATGTTACCAGCTGGCCTTAAAAAATTAAACTCTAGCCATTTCCTTATACGTTGAAGGCGACGGCTTGCGAATAGGTTCAAGAATGACTGAAATCTATGTAAGTGAACTTGGTGAGTTTTGTATGGGAAGGCCATTTTTTTGGTTAGCGAAAGGGTGGTGTTAGCGAAAGGGTGGTGGGGCATGGTATCCTCAGCAGCTGAAGCATGGTCTGTCAAAATGAGGCTGCATTGTGTTAGTATTGTGTCAATGTTTCCTGGTTCCGGGGTTGTTAGTAGGTATGTCCCATCCTCCTACTTCACTCCCAGTCTTCCCGTCTTCATCGCAAATTTGATCGTTGCTCGCACCGCCTGTAGGTTAGGTGACCACTTCGGTCCGTCCAATGCCGACTTTCCTCCCAAAAAGAACGACAGGTTTCCCATCTCGCTTTGCCCGATTTGTCTCATGCCTTCGTGTTGTGCATCCCACTTGGTGCATCGAAAGAGAAAATGTTCCATTGTTTCGACTGCCCGTCCGCAATCACACAAGTCTGATTCCACCGCGCGATCCTCGACAGGTAGCTGTTGATCCTCGCCATTCCCGTGCGTAACTGTGAAAGCGTGTCTGCTTCGCGCCTCTTCAGTCCGCCGTATAAAACCTTTGTGTGTATGCCTGGTAGCGCTTTGTCAACCCTCTTGGAGAAGCCGCCCACTCTGTCCGGTAGTGTCTGGTGCTGTTGTAGCTGCTTTCTCGCTAGTCTTATCCGCGTCGATCGGGCTTGGTACGGCTGTGTTTCTGGCATGCGCCCCGATTCAGTTGCTCTCTGCGCCTGTCTCTTCGCCTTAGGCCCCAAGGGGAACGCATCATCCCGAGAGGGTACCCAAATCATCTTGACCCTGTTGTTGCCTTTTCTTAGCCGTCGGATGTGGTTGTAGATTTCTCGGATGGCGCACTGTCCCGATTGTTGTCGTGGTCGCGCGATCGCCTTCAGTGCTGACTGGCCGCTTGACAGTATGGTAAGCCTTCGGTCCCGTAATCCGTCAGGCATGCATCGCAATGCCATCGCTATCGCCCCTAGCTCGGCTGTGTAGGGGTTCTGGTCGTCTCGCGAGCCGAGAGTGACCGAGTACCTGGCCATGACCCTATTCTCTTGCCCTGCTGCTTTGTGGCTGATGATGCCTCCCATGCCCGTCATTCCTCCTCTGTCGGAAGCGCTGGTCGCGATGGTGATGTCTTCGACACTGTTGGCTGCCGCTATCGCCACCTTCCGATCTGCCTCACACACCAGCGACACGCGGGCGTGCCACGGCGGTGCTGCATAGGCTTCGATTGTTTCCATCCGCCCGATTCCGCTCTCGCCGAGGGCAAGCGCCAGTCTCTTCATCGGCGAGATGTACCTTCGACTCACTGATACTTTGAGTGTCGCTAGCGGGTGTTTCTTTGGCAGCGTGTGCATATTGATGTACAACTTCATTCCAGCCAGAGCATGTCGCTCGTGTACTGTTTGGATGCTGGCTTCCGCTTCAGCTACTGCCCTCGCTACCGTCTGGAAGGCTCCCGTGATGGCCCGCGCTCCTATTTTCTGTGCCCTGTTGAACTCTTTCAATTCCCTTTCGCCGCGCGCATGCGCCCATACGACAGACGCGTAGTCCATGGCTGGGGCAACGGTTGCGACGAAGAGTTGTCTGGCAGCTTGTGGTGGCAGCATCCTGAGTCTCCTTAGACACATGGCTGCCAGGAGACCTTTCGTGGCGGCTTTGGCCATGTGTTCCTTGAACCTGAGCTCCGTGTCCATGATTACCCCTAAGAGTTTGGCCTTCCTCTTCGGCTTGACTTCCTCTCCATTGATCGTGAACGGCGCCTCGCTGGTGCGTTCAGCTACGCGCGTGAAGTGGACAATTGCTGTCTTGTCATGCTCAAACGTCGCTCCACTGCGTTTCCCCCACACCAGTGCCCGGTCAATGATGGCTTGTATGCCGTCCCTGTTCGCCTCCGCCGTCGGCCCCGTGACCCAGGCCGAGTAGTCGTCGACAAACGCCATCGATCCGCCTTTCGAGTCAATCTTGCTTTGCACAAGGTCTGCGTTGAAGAACAGGAAGAGCACTGGCGAAAGCGGCGATCCTTGGGGAAGGCCGGCTTGCGGCAGCTCCCGTTGCTCTGACGTGTACTCGTTCACCACAATGCTGGCCGTGCGATTGGAGCAGAACGCGCTTATCCATTGCACCAGCTTCTTGGGGATACCTCTTGCTTCCAGCCTCTGTAGCAGTCTGTCATCGAACACGCCGTTGTACGCGCCTTTGATGTCGAAGCTGGCCAGGCTGACCACCTTGCGGTTCCGCCATGCTTTGTATACTTGTTCTTGGAAGAGCAGCAGAGCCTGCTCTGCCGACCGCCGCTTCCTTGCCCCAAAGTGGTTTGTGGGCAGGAGCCCGAACGTCTCGGCGGCGTATGAGATCCTGTCCGCCACTACCGCCTCGAGGATCTTTCCCAGCGTCGACAACAGCGAGATTGGTCTCCATGCCTTTGCGAGTGCGTAGTCGGCCTTGTCCGGCTTCTTGAGCGGGATGATCTTTGCGCTTCTCCACTGGTCTGGTAGCTGTCCTTCATCCAGTGAGGTGCGGAACAGATGCATCACGCGTTCCTTGACCACCGGCCACAGTTGCTTCCACACCATCGCCGGCACACCGTCTTCTCCGGGTGCTTTCCACGCCTTGGCTGCCATGACTTTCTCCTCCACCTCCTCCAACGTCAAGTCTGGCATGGCCACTTCTCTCCGCCGCGGTCGTGGACCTTCGTCTTCGATGGTTGCTGGCAGCGGCGGGAAGAATGCCGTCAGCAGTTCTTCTGCCTGTTCCGCCTTGTCCTGCGTTGTCGTCCCGTCCGCCCTTTTCAGCCGGGGGATTTTGTCGCCGACCATGTCGCCACCGGGTTTGAGGTATTTGGCTGCTTGCCAGATATTGGCGCCGTCTGCGAGGAAGTCGTCCCAGTGGGCCTTCTTCTGTCTTCTGATACTGTCGTGGTACTCTTTGGATGCTACCTTTGCCCGGCTCTCTAGGTTGTCCTGTCTATGGCCTGCCCGCCGCTGCGCCCTCGCCAGGTTTCTCCAGTACGTGTAGGTTTTCCGGAGTCGAGTAAGGTCAGTTGTCCACCATCTCTTTGCGTATGGCGATGGCTTCGCTCGCGGGACCAGGGCGTGGATTGCGCCGAGGACCGCCTCCATCAGCCTGTCCGTCTGTGTCTGAACCCCGCCGTCCCATGGGAGGAGCGCCAGCCGATCTTTCACTCTCTCCTTGATCGCATTCCATGGTGCATTCTTGAAGAGCAGTCTCGGACTCGCCGTCCTTTCCGGTGTCGTGAGGTCAAACTCTGTCTGGATTGCCCTATGGTCCGACCCGTGTTCGGTCTGGTGAATGCCGCAGTGAACCATCTCTTCGGCCAGTTCGGACGACGCAAGCACCAGGTCGATCGTGCTCTCCGCACTACCCCTCTCCCAGGTTTTCGTTCCCCTGGGAAGGAGGCTGAGGAGGCCATGCTCGTCCATGAGGTCGATGATTGCATCTGCCTCCCCTTGGCGTCTGCCTGTCACCTCGTCACCTCCCCATAGTTGGTCGTGGCGGTTGAAGTCGCCTGCCAAGATCACGTCCGTTCTTTTCCCTGTGCCGTTGCGGAAGCCCGTCATCACCCTGTGCAGTTGCTCCATTGCCGTGCGTAGAGCATTCCCATTACTCCCTTCCACATACACCGATACCACTAGGATGTCCCGGTCGGGCAGTCGTATTATTGCTCCCGTCAGGTCGGCTGACGGTATCGGCACCTGCTCCGCCTCCAGGTCCCTGCGGATCCAGAGCATGCTGCGGATCGGCCATCGCATCTCGTGTCTCTTTGTCGGTATAAATCTCGTCCAGTTTCTGTGGTTGTTTGGTGCTGTCATCACCGCACCGTCAATGTTCAGCGCGTATGGTTCGGCTATTGCCAGCACCGCGTAGTCCCGCAAGTCTCCGTCGTTCATCATGCTCAATTGCACCGCATCCCTCTTCCCCACGTTGAGCTGGAGGATTTGGAGGTTAGTGCACATTGCTGCCATGTAGATGTCGTACTCGGCAGTTGCGGCTGAGCGATTCGTGTGGCCCTCCGCAGAGAGCGCACTTCGGTTCGATCGCCTGGCACTGTGTGTGGCGGTGTCCGGTCTCTGCACATTTGCTGCATCGCTGGGGCCTAGTGCAGGTGAAAGCTTTGTGACCAAGCTCCCAACAGTTGTAGCATTGGACTGGGCCTTGGTGTCGCTCGAAAACGTTGGTACTGGCCGACTCCCCAGCGAGGTGAAAGTATCTCTCTTCCAGCAGGCGTTGCGCATCGCTCGCCTTCGTGACGTAGATCACCATCGAGCCGTAGGATTTCCCACTCTCCTTGTCGCTGAGCCAGTGCATCTTGGCAATCGTCACTCCGTTCTCCTTTCCCAGCGCCTCCGCTGTGCCTGGCAGCACGTTGCCAGCTGAGTCCAGAACCGCTGCCCTGTTTGCACCGTCAACTTTGACCGGATACAGCTGGTCCCTGAGGACTCTTGCGCCTTGGACTGCTGTCTTCTCTGCCGCTTCCTTGACGAGCTTCATCTCCGATTCGTCTCGGCAGATCACCTTAATACGGTCTGCGTTCTTTGCGTTCCTCACTACGGCTGCACACCTCCAGTCCTGTCGGCCCTCCTTCTTTCGCATCTCCTCCTCAATGGCCTGTCGAATTCCTCCCACTTGCGCTTTGCCCTTCTCCTCCTCGTTGACACGCGATGTGTCGATAGTGCAGAAGAGAGTATCGGTAAGCGTGGACGGTGTTGTTTGTATCGACGAGAGCGTGTGAACGTTGCTTGGCTGGCTTGACGGCGGGGTACGGGCTACGTCTGCATACGATGGGTGTGGGCTCGTCTGGGCGCTGTTGGCCTGAATACTTCTGGCCATCGCGTCTAGTTGCTCTCGCAACTGCTTTGTTTCTTCTGCCGCTTGTTCCCTCACCTGCCTGAGCTGTTCAATCAGCTGCTCGCGCATCTGCTTCATCTCACGTGCTGTCTCTTCCTGCATGCTTCTAGTTTCCTCGGCCTTTTTCCGGTCGTCGGCCGCCTCGGCCCTGACCGTCCGTATCTCCTGTTGCAGTTGTCGGATCATCTCCAGCTGATCGCTAATCACCTTTGTTGCTTTCTGCTGGTTCTCCACCAAAGCATCCCAGAGTCTCTCCAGCATCTGTTTCTGCTTGCTCATGAGATGGCTCGACGTTTCCTGGAGCATCGTCTGGAGCGTCGTCTGGAGCATCATCTGCATTGGCGATGAATCGCTGCGGGCCGCGCCATCCATGGCCTGCAATCCCTCGTCCGCATTGTCCCAGTCGTTGTCGCCTGCTGCCACTTGCCTTGTGCCGGCATTCTTCGATGTTCCGGCCTGGCTTGAGGCTACTTGCCAAAAATTTTGGGCTTTCGCGGTTGGTTTCACGGATCTCGACGAGCGACGCGTCACGGTCACCGAATCCCCACCCGCGACCAGGATCTCCTCGGCGGTCGTGTCCATCTCCCGGTGCCACGCTCACGGCAGCGCCAACCCGTTCTTTCGCCTAGAAGAGTGTAAAGAGTGTAAAGAGTGTAAAGAGTGTAAAGAGTGTAAAGAGTGTAAAGAGTGTAAAGAGTGTAAAGAGTGTAAAGAGTGTAAAGAGTGTAAAGAGTCTCCGGGTGCGTGAGTTTAGCGCACGGGGTGCGTGAGCCTAGGCGGCGCCCTTGTCGGCGCTCAGATTACGTAATAATCCACTACACTTGGACCGGAAAGTGGATGTAATGGAGTGGATTTAGGTGGATTTAGGTACAATGGGATATTCCCTGGCCCTGTACGGTTCATAGTACTTATTTTTGTATATAATTGCCTATTAAATCGAGGTACTTGGGCCCAAGTTAGTCGAGGTCGATCACCCCTACAGCTAATCTTATAACATTAGACGAGGAAATACCCCTATTGAGCGCGTTTTCTACAAATTTCCTGCTTTGTTTTTGCCAATAATAATAATAATTTTTAAACGATGTCAGCCGACCGGCCAGGCCAACCAGGCCAACAGCAGCAGCTCGAAGACCGTCTTTTTCGCCATTTCAGAGGCTGGAATTGGTCAGAACGCGCTCGTGATACTCGCTCTTGGCTGTGGGACTTTGGCTATGATATTCAACGTCATGACTTACGCAAATGGGCTTGCAAGGACTGTATCCTCGGAAATCGTCCCATTATTGCGAGTTTTACCTCTTCAGGTCTCCAGAACGCAGCAAATCATCTATGGCGTGAGCACAAAACACCAGCACCAGAGGGAGAGAAAAAGAGCACAGCACAGCTCAAATCCGAAGGCGTACTGAAATCGAACCAGCCGACTATTGCCTCTGTTTTGAAACTGGACGTCAACAAGCCTACGGAACAGAATATCGCGAATAGCTTCATCTCACGCTTTGATAAGCAACACTTTCAGCGTATGCTAGTCGAGTTAATCGTCAGTAGCAACCAGTCATTTTCTTTCGCCGAGAACCCCATCCTCCGAGAAATCTTCCACTATTTGAGTCCCTCCGTTTCGATCCAACACGCCAACTTGAGTGCCAGGGCTGTCCGATATAAGATCATTCAAGAGTATAACCGCCACAAGCAGACGGTTATCGAGGTGCTGAGGAACTTCCCTGGAGCCCTTCATATTTCATTTGATGGCTGGACGTCTCGAAATAAGCTTGCCCTCTACGGCATTGCTTGTTTTTTCAGAGACGAGAAGAATCGGCCATGCAAAATCATGATTGGGGTTCCAGAGGCTCATCGTCACTTCGGCTCAACGATCGGTGGGGAGGTTCTCGACGTCCTACACACTCTTGGCGTGAGTCCAGAGAAGATTGGCTATTTCACACTCGACAATGCTGAAAACAACGATACTGCAATGGAGGTCATAGGTGCTGAACTTGGGTTCGATGGCCGACTACGCCGAGGTCGCTGTATTGGCCACACAATTAACTTGTCAGCCAAGGCGCTCTTATTTGGCAAAAACGTCGACGCGTTCGAGCAGCAATTATCAGGCGCAGAAGCGTTATCTGATACTGAATACGCTCGATGGCGCAAAAGAGGACCAGTTGGCAAGTTACACAATATCGTTGTTGATGTGCGTATTAGCCATCGGCTGATTTACTTATTCAAGGAGGTCCAGAGGGTAAGCGGTTTTACTAAATCCTATTCGTCTCATACTAATTCGGTATATCTAACAGGACGAAATTAATCGCGCCACCACCCTTAAACTCCGATCGAAGAAACCACTCAAGCTAATTATCGATAACGACACGCGTTGGCTGTCACAACTCTACATGATCCGCAGGGCTCTACGGTTGAAAACCTCTATCGAACTCCTACTGATCAAGTATAAGGCGCAATGGGAGGACGAAAATCGGTCTAAAAAGACTGGTCAAGTGACACAAGCCAAGTTGGCGAAAAAACCACGCATCCTCCGAGACGAGAATCAGCTAACGGACAAAGACTGGGAGGTTCTTTACCATTTGGAGGCTATTCTGACTGTTTTTGAGACCGTGGTAAAGACGCTTGAGGGTGATGGACACATCCGCAGGCGTAAGCAAGGCTGGACTGGCTCCTATGGCAATATCTGGGACGTGGTGCTTGGCTATGAGTTGCTGCTTAACACATTGGAAGAATATAAGCAGCGTGCTGCTGATTTTCCTGATCCGGAGCACTTCCGCATCGGAATCAACCTTGCTTGGGATAAGCTGGATGAATATTATCAGCGGCTGGACGAGACGCCCATCTACTATACTGCCATGGCGCTCCATCCAGCTTATCGTTGGGACTGGTTTGATGAAACGTGGGCTCATAAGCCTAGTTGGGTTGAAAAGGCAAAAGAGATGGTTGCCGACGTCTGGCTGTCCGATTACGCTCATCTCGAGGTTAGAATCAGCAGCAGCAGAGGCGACGACGAGCCACCAGCAAAAAGACCTCGGTTTTTCAACCCCTTCGAGAAGAACAGTCGTCTGCCAAACTCAATACCAGCCTACGCAGCAGCTATTATTGGTGACGAGTACCAAGCGTGGCAGACGGATCGTGACGCCAGCGACGGCAACGTTCGTGATCCAATTGGTTACTGGATCACTAAGCAAGTCAGATATCCTCGGTTATCCAGGATGGCATTGGACTTCCTGACGATCCAGCCGATGTCAGCCGAGTGTGAGAGGTTATTTTCAGCTGCTGGCAAGATGGTCTCGGGGTTGCGTACGAACCTAGATGCTGAGATTATCGCCATTTGTCAGGTCTTACGCTCTTGGTACCGTGCTGGGGTTATCAAGGACCTGGATCCATTGCTTAAGTCACACCTCGAAAGTAAGCTGGATGGCGGTTGTGGGACTCTAGGCGACGACGAGCTGGCGCTTGCTGAGTCAAAATGGCTATTGGAGGGCGAGGACAGCGCCAGCGAGGTTGACGAGTCATCACAGCCGCAACAGGCTGAAGAGTTAGTGTCAACCTCTGAAAGTGAGGCTGAATAGGCACCGACGAGGTTGTGAATAGCCTCAAAGATCCACTATAAATCCACTTATAAATCCACGTGTGTACATCCATTCCACTCTGGTCGAATATGTGCTACATCCACTATGTAATTGCCTAAAAATCGTACATCCACTCTACTCGGTCCAAAAGTGGAGTGGATGTAGTGGTTCCGACCCTTGGTCAGAGGCGTAGACGCTATTCCAATCGGCTCAAGGTCATCTAGATTCGTCACCCTTATTGTCTCGGTTGTAACCTCATTGTAGAAGCCCTTCCAGTCCTCAAAATGCTCGAGCAGGTATTCCATCCCTACCAAAACTTCCCAGAGGCGCCCGTGGCCGTCGCCTTTACCCCAGCCTTGGGTTCGCATCGTCTGAAGGTATAGAGGCGTAAGAATCTCGTTGACCTCGCCGAGAACGCGCCAATCCTCGTTGGATAAGATGTCATCAGCAGGGATGCGTTTTGCTTCGTCTTGCTCGCCTTCGAGTGCAAAGATGAAGGCCCTGATGTCAGTCTGCTTCCGCAGAGCCCTCTCAATCATCATATAAGTAGAATTCCACTGTGTGTCATTGTTCAAGACGACCTCAAGCTCGGCAGTTGATTCCTCGCAAAGACGGTATCCTTCGTACTCCTGCTCGTGAGCAATGCGCTTGAAATATTCGCTGCGCTGAGGTGACGATCTGATGAACTTGGCGATGTTGTGGAGCTTCCCAATTGGACCCTTTGAACGCCAATGCCGAAGATCTTGCTCCGGAAGACCTCTCATGCCGTTAATATCTGACTCTAGCTCGAAAGAGTCGGCGTCTTTGCCGAAAAGAAATGCACGGGCAACAAGGTTAAGAACATGGCCGTAGCAACGCATCCGACGGGCCTTAATATCAGCAGGCCTAGTCGAAGGGTCAAGCTGCCTGTAGAAGTAGTGCAGACAAGTATCATTCGTGGCCAGATTGTCAGAAATGACAGTCCCAATCTGACCTCGAATCTCCCACAGTTGAACGACGTCGAACAGTGCATCAGCAAGGTTCTCACCACTATGAGTACCTAACTGACGACGTAGAGCGAGCAACCTGGACTGTTGGTACCCGAGTTTGTCGATGAAGTGTGCAAAAACAGCCATTATCGCAAGGCGGTTCGGTGATGTCCAGAGATCAAAGCTGATGTGAATTTTCGTTAGGGCACTGCTCAGCTCCGCTTTGATGATATCCCTCTTAGAGTCAAAGATCCTCTGTAGCTCTCTGGTAATAGAACTGCTACTCCAAGGAATCTGGAGCGCTAATTCATGGTCGAACCGATAAAAGAGCTCCTTCAGAAACCTGTGCTCAAATATTGTAAATGGCACGTCACTGTCAATGACAAACCCAACACTTAGTTCTTGTACAGCTTTGACCTTTGCCCTTGGTATCATGCTCTGGTCAAGCCGCGGTCGTTTGGGGGTTGCATGAGAGTGGAGATCGATCGCGCTATCGTCGCTGGGGCTTGACTGGCTCGCTGGGGTGATCCGGTGAGCTCTGCGCAAGTCAGTAGATGGATACAGTATGTCAGTGTAGGGGACGAATACATACTTCCGAAGATGATCTGCTGCAGAAGATGTAGCTTGTACTGAGAAAAATTCCGGTCGACCCTTCGTGTCACATCGACTGCAGCACCACACATGACCGATTGGCTGCTCCTGGTGATTCAATTCGACGAAGAACATGCCGTGCGATCTGATCCAGCTTTTTCTGCCTTTTGCACCCTTCCGAGCTAGTGAGGCTTCTTGGACGAAGCGACGGTTTTTCCAGACGACCTTCGGTAGATCCTCAATAGTCGGGTTAGCAGGCAGCTCTCCGACGGCAGCCTCCTCGAGCTGCTGGGCCACAGTCCTTGGTTGTGATAGTCGCGAGAACGCAGAAGGAAAGAGTGGCGTGGGGCAAGGCGTTGAAATCTCCGGCAGAAGACTCGCCGGTGAAGAGAGCGCTGGCGAGTCTGGCATCTTGTCGCTGGTGTCATGTGGTGTTGATGGCAAAGTTGACGCGTCGCGGTAGGATGCAGAGCGTGTCAGCTGGTCCAGGGTTTGGGGTGGGTTAGCCAGCGATAGTGGGTACCAATCAGGCTACGACTTTATATGGGAGCAAGAAGTATCACCTATCTGTGACCATCTTGTACAGGGTAGGACCGGCGCAGGGCAGGCCATGTTAATCTTTTTGGACAGTTCAGATGTAGTATAGCACATATCAACTTTATCAAATCATGTCAACTTGCAAATCGCTGGAATTGATTTGATTGAAGCGAGGAATCGGCTGGGTTGATTGATTTGATTGGGGTGATTGATTGATTGAGTTGATTTATGATGAGCGCTGAAGGGGGGAGTACTCCTGGGCACCCCATTCCGCTATCCTCCTTTTCAGGGTTCTGACGTCGAGTACGTGCCCATCGTCGCGGAGATGGGCACATATAGTGTCAATGGATAGTCCTTCTCGCCGCTGCTCGAGGATCCAGTCCTTGACGCGCTCCAAGTCCTTACGGGGCCTCGGCATTGTGCGGGACGCAGACCAGGGGTTCGAGATCGTGGTAGAGGTCGGAGTTCATACCTCCTTCAAGGCTTCCAGCTGCAATATCCC
>JAGMUU010000050.1:0-241498 GCA_020744375.1 Dactylonectria estremocensis
TAGCGCCCAGAACTTGGACGCTGTTGGAATGAGGATAGAAATGAGGCAAGGATCACTATCATCATGGACGACCACAACTAGCATCAGGCAGCAGCCTGCTGCCTATCATATCGGCAGATTGAACATAGGCATAAGAGGCCAACCTTCATTGCTCCCCTAGATAGAAGAAAGCAGCGAAAATGCAATCTCTTGGGCCCACACCCTTCGTTGCACAACTCGTCTCGTGAGACACATTCTCGGAGCTCGGCGCCAACTTAGTGGGTGGGAATTAATCCCACATTCTCGCGCCAGAAAAGCGATGCATATGAAAGCTTTTAGACTGCTAGTAATTATACGTAAATACTATATATCCGCGAAATGATGCAGTGCCTTCACTACGGCGTCATCTCTACCCTAGCTGGGCCAAGCCATTGATGCGATGGCGACGCCTGTTTCTCCAACTGGAAGAGCTCGTTACCTTGTGTGTCCGCCATTTCGAACAACATGCTCACAAACTCCTCTACTTCGTCGCCTTCGACGTTGAGAACAAAGTCTGATGCTCCACTGGCAGTAGTTATGGTCTCACCTGTGATGACACTGTCCCAATCAACGTCATTTTCACCCATAGCTTCAAGGTCCTCAATAACCGGTTCGCATAGTGGAGAGCCTGTGATTTGGTCTGCAGCAAACTCAAAAGAGAAGTCGTCTGTTGCCAGAGGGTCGAAGTGCGAATCAAGCTCATTTGTAATCAATGCTGGCTCAAGGACCTTGAGAACGCTAGCCGTTGTAGGTGAATGGCTCAATTCCATGACATCTGGCTCTGCATCTTTATCATTGGAAGATGCACATTTTGATGAAGGAGTTGCCTGGACTTGTTTCGGCGAGTGCCATGGTAGGCATACCGTTACCCCCATTCGGTCACACAAGAGGTGTTGCAGATTTCAAGGGAACTCATAAGCCTCTGGCATTTTTGCGTGCTTCAGACTCAAATCCATGATCAACGTGAGTCGTAAGTATTGGCTAGGCCTGTGAGTGATGGCATCTGTCCAGCCCATTCGCTCGCCAGAAGACCACAGAGCCGGATCAAGCTGCGCCAGGTCCACGACATGATGGATTGTGTGACTGATCAAGTCCACACCATGATACTGGAGATGATACTCGTTCATGGCCTGGACCAACGTACGAAGGCATTCTTGCCTCAAACTTTCTCGTTCGGGGTTGAGTTTGGGGGCTTGTAGCTTGACATCGAGAATAAGCAGCAACAGGGGCATCGCGATGAGAGCAACACTATCAAGGTTAGCGGAATATTGTGGAAGAGTCGTGTTTATGCATACATGCTGATTGGGAAATAGCGGACCAGTCCAAGTTGCATAGATTCTTTCAGACGGTCGGTGATTTCCATGGTGGCCTTGCGGACCTCATGTCGACTCCTGTGAATGGTGGCTGGGTCCATGCTTCCCGTTGGCGATAAACATGTGCCGACGAGGACTTTCTGGTGATGAAGACCCAATTTTGCCGCGCTGATGTCTCGGTTAATGCTGTGGTGACAAAAAATGGAGGTCCTCACTTACTGGTAATAGATGTACATCATATTCGTGTGGACAATGACTGGCTGGTGCCGAAACTCGTTTCCTTTCCTGGGCAAGGGAAACATTTGCCGCGTTTTGGAGTACCAGTTTGTGAGCGCCAGTTGACAATCGGCGAGTTTGACCCAGGTGTCTCCATTGGCTGCCTGTTGCTCCTCTAATGACTCATCCGACAAGGATAAAAGTGGTAGCAAGTCGGCCAATACGACAAATAGTTCAAAAAACGTAAAAGTATGCCAACTAGGCGCCTCTTCGTACTAGGCTCGTGGACAAAAGAGCGGCTGACCTCGTGCTAAAAATCCTCCGTCTCCAAGCTTGGATACTTCGTTGTAATCTGAATGTTGCGCCGGAGCCCAAGCGACAGAACGCGGTCGCGGAAGATGCAGCACCACCAGAGCCGTCTCAGGGTTCTGATGTGCTTGCTCTGAGATATTGAGCCTGGAGGCAGACCAGAGCGGTCGAACATGCGGTGGGCGCGTATGGACTTGGCGTGGTGAATGGCGATGCCTAGCCAAATTGTGTTTGGCTTGGTTGGCCCGATGTCGATGGATGTTGGCCAGTATGTGAGGAGGAGAGCTGCTTGGGCAAGTGCAATGGGAGACGATTCGGTGTTGAGGTCGAAGAGAAGCTCAAAGTATTAGTAAGATATTCATTCGTGTTGTATTTAGAGAACGTACCTTGGCTCTCTTGTAAAATGAAGCGGATGCTACTCGAGGACAGTCGAAACCCAGCGCGTCTGTGATGTTTCGTGGAACGAACTTGCGTGCCGATCAGTCAACGTGACTGACCAAAATCCCTCACTAACTTACACTGCAAGATACGAAGAGCATGGCTTGAAACACCACGATGGGAATTCTTTCCACTTCCGGCCCATCGCCGAGCATGTCGCAGTAGATATCCCAAAAGTGACCCTCGTCAAGCAGAGGCACAATCGGATGGACATAGAGAAAGTAGTGTCGTACGAATTCATCCAGAATTAGCCTCGGCGGAAGCTGCAGACATCCTTGGATGCTGAGGCAGTCAACGTCTTCAGCGGGCATTCTCGACAGGTCGGGGAGCTGGATGAATGGGTATTCGGATGGCTTGAGGCAGTCTGCTCTTGTTGAGCGACATGGGCGAGAAGTAGAGGTCTTGACGGTGGCATTGGATTTGGGAAAGTTGACGACGGGTGGCACGTTAAGCCCGAATGCTTTGTCGACTGACGGTTTTGGCTTGGCTTGTGCTGCGGGCGAGAAATCCAGGATCAATTGACCAGGACTGCTGTTGCTATCATTGCTGCAGTTGGAGGCTTGGGTCGTGTTCTGGATCTTGCTCTTCCTCAAGGGAAGATCTGGTTGCGAATCCCAAACGAGCTCTGAGGGTGTCTGGGATGTCTCTTTGTCGGTTGTCGCTCGCGGGAGAATCACGTTTGTCGGGCTATTGGTGCTGAGCTCGTTGTTCGTGGAAAGTCGGCTTGAACATGTTAACTATCTCGACTGAGCCATTCCCTGTTGCACCTTCACTTACCGCTTCGACATCCGTTCTGCGACGGCGCAAGAGACGTGATCCAGGTTGCAGTTCCGACACGGAATCCCTGAGATGGAAACATCGCAGCGGACTTTTCTCGCGCGGCATCGCAAACAAGCCTTGGGCGCGCGTGGTCTGGGCATTTTGATACCGTCTTCACTGACGTTAGCTGGAAACGAAGAATAAGACATGGCAAGGGGAAAACTGAGAACAACTCGGGAGCATGTGAACAGTGGGGAGAAACGGGTTTAATAGCGAGCTGCAAGCCGAAGATAGCGCGAATTCCGAAATGGGCTGGGTTCGACACAGGTGCATCTGCAGGGCCCTGGATCAGGTATGCGGGGAAAGGAGACGGATCTTGGACGAGTCAGAGAATTCTGGCCAGATCAAGAACATGGGCATCTTGCGAGCATTCGGACTTGGAGCTTGTCTACACTTAGTGACATGGGGATATTGCTATAGGTGCGTTACTGTGCCTTGCAGATCGCAGGCGTAAGTCTTCATGTGAAATCTTTCGGCGACGCATGTATTTCTTATTCAGTATTTCTGACTCTCTACTACCCCTGCATCGTATCTAGTCTACATAGCGAAAACAGCAAAATATGTCCGGCTACACGAGCTTTGCCGCCCGGATGTTCCGGCCCATCTCCATCTGCGCTCGCTCCCTCAACACGCGACGTAGGATCTTGCACAGGCCATATATGGAAGATATGTCGTCGCAAGAAGCGCGTGGTACGCGGCGCTGCCCGCCGGCAGCATCGAGACGAACCAACAATATCGCAGGGCGATGGGACTCCCACTCAGGTATGACAAGCAGAGCTACGAGTGGTGCCTGGACCATAAGCAGATGTCCAAGGGGGCCCAATAGGTTCGCGGGTCCGTACACTCACGGGGCGAAATTTTAAATTCGCGATATCGCGAGCCTATGGGCTCCCCCCACCTAACGGCATTTAGATTGTAGATTAGGATCCCTAGCTCAGCACGTCCTGTGCCCCAGTAGGGGACTCTACAGGCCTAACGGCCCCCCGGACGAAAAACATACATACATACATACATACATACAAAGTCTACAAAGACTACAGGTACCACCCGTTGCTCGGAGGGTGCTGTAGGTATTACTTTGGGCGGCGGAATCGAGAGAAATTGGTCTTCTTGTGACTAGGATTCGCTTCTATTACACAAGGTGACTTTTCTAGCCGAGGATGTCCCCATCCCCTAACCGAAGAGGTGGCCAAGAGTCAGGCCTCCCACCAACTCAATATCCACATCGCCCTAGCTGTCGTCAGGAACAGGCACTATTTCGTGAATGACTCAATCACTGAATATCCCTTATTACGTCTATAGAAGATCTCCCACTGAAGCCCATCTCTGCACCTTCTCATGGTTCCATGCAATCTTGGGATCGTCCTCTACCCGCAGAAGATCTCCCACCTAAGCTCATCTTTGCACCTTCCTCTGGCGTCCAGTGCAATCTTGAACTTATGGGTCTTCTTCCGTCCATAGAAGATCTCCCACTGACCCCATCTTTGCACGCTCTTTTCAATCCGGTGCAATCTTGAGTCCATGGGTCTCCTGTCCATGGTAGGTCTCCCACTTCAGCTCATCTTTGCATCTTCTCAAAACCGTCGTTCTTCGAGTTGCGAAAGGAGCAGCAAGGGATTTCGAGCAGAAGGAGACGGTTGATTGAGGCAGAGTCAATATCCAGTTACACTGCGGTACAACAACAAGGGAGAACGTTAGTTGAAGTCAATGAAGGAGAAACTAGTTATGTCACTACATCATGCTTAGAACTACAGTTACCTACCTATGTAAGGGGTAAATGGCCCATCGTATTAGCTATCCCGTCATAACTCGGCTCCGTGGGAACAAGGACAGCTCATCAGCTCAGCCCTGCGACCATTTACCATGGTATTGATACGTACTGGAATTGAATTCGTTGGTCTCGTTCGGAATCCTCGGAGGTCTGTGCGAGTCCAGATTACCCTGGCCTAGATCACCGCTGCTCACAAGCTCCGACTCGATCGGCCCGTCTCGTACCGACGACCAATCAGATGCCTGCATTTCGTAAGAACCTCCGACGTCGGTCAGCGAAACTCCTTACCGAGCTCCGATACGCTACCAATTTCAGTTAACTGATACGAATGAAAACTCATCAGCCTTTGAGGTTGCGTAAGCCGACGGCACTTTGTCCGCTTGATTGGGGGCTGAGTTTTAGTTGCTCCTCGTTACAGCCAAATCTTCAAGGAAGCAATGCTGCAACACATGTCATTGTGTCATTTCGATTTCAGTACATAAAGTGCGAGAATCCTTTCGAATAGTAAATCGACCCTTCAAACCTACATCTTCGTCTTTCCCCATTTCTCAACCAAACCCGTGTCCCAACAAAATCTCCGCCTCGCTTCAGTAAACCCGGTATTCAGTCCACCCTCGATCGAAAATGGCAGCCAACTATTACAAATACGACCCTTCACTTGCTGCTGCCATTACCTTCATTATCGGGTTTACCATATCATCACTTATGCACATCTATCAGATCGTGAAAACCAAGACGTGGTTCTTTATTCCCTTCCTGATTGGTTCTCTGTGTACGTATTCAACACGAGTGACGACATTTCTGTCGTCGCGCTGGATCATAGCAAAGACAAAACTAACAAGCATCTTGACTCTAGTTGAGATAATTGGCTTTGTTGGACGAGCGATCGGTGCGAAGCAAACGCCGGACTGGACCTTTGGTCCATATGTCATGCAAACTCTGCTTCTCCTCCTCGGACCGACCTGCTATGCTGCGTCCATCTACATGGTTCTGGGCAGACTTATCCGTCTCTTGAACGCCGAGGAATACTCATTAATCAGGTCAAGCTGGTTGACCAAGTTCTTCTTAGTTGGGGATGTGCTCTCCATCGCGCTGCAAGGCATTGGTACGTATTGGATATTGACGCATCATTTTGTGATGCGGCAACTCACGTGTTTCTAGGAGGCGGAAAGCTAGTCAATGCGGAAACAGAAGATGAAAGATCTACCGGAGAGGACATCATCATCGGCGGCCTTGTTGTTCAAATCCTCTTCTTCAGCCTCTTCATGGCCGTCACATGCCTCTTCCACTTCAGGGTGAACAGGAAGCCAACCTTGAGAATGTCGACCATGGACAATTCATGGCGAAGGCTCCTTTCTGTGCTTTACATCACAAGCATCCTGATCTTGATCCGATCGATTTTCCGCATGATTGAGTATGTCATGGGGCACGACTCTGAACTGCAGTCCAAAGAGGTTTACATCTACGTCCTGGACGCTGCGCCAATGTTGATCGCGAGCGCCTTGTTCAACGTTTTCCATCCGTCCAGGTATCTCGTTTCTGGCAAGCAGCTTGCTGATGCTACAGACTCGGAGATGCAATTGACAGATTACGATTCAACTTATCGGGGAGAGTAGTGGAAAATGCGGGTTGCAGGGGAGCCTGCCTGGGGCCAGGGCTCTGAGGGTCGGGTCGGTGGTAATAATTACTTGGTGAAGCGGCTGTGAAAAGGAGGCAAATGAGTGTTGGGGAGCAAATGGTTACAGAGGGGTGAAAAATACATCAATTAGCATTATTTCTGCTAGAGATTACTCCTTCCAAGTAGAATCATCTTAATCTCATTATATGGCGTGGTCTGGTAAGGCATTAGAAGTCGTAATGTTTTGCCTTGTCACACGCGTCTCTAGCCAAGTGGTAGACACGCCAGACCACCATAGGGCCAAGAAAAAACTCAGAGCGAGTTCTTGCATCAAATGAGATCAAGGCAGTCTTATATTACTAGCTGGCTCAAGCAAAAATCGGGGGGTAAGCCTAGAGGGCCAAGGGAGATTTCCTGGCAGAGCTTAGGTGAGACAGGTATTGTAAGCACGCCCACCTTGCCTGAGCTCAGTCTGTCCCTTGGCCCTCCCTGGCTTATTCTGTAGCGGTGTTCTAATAATCCCACCACACCCTGGCTCCGGAGCCCTGGTGTGATCACCTGGGCGTGGTGGGATCACTGGAATACCCTCCCTTCCTTAGGCATCTTCTCCCCGATCTCCCCAGAGTCCTACCCCGGGGGATCAGATTACAGAAGACAGCTGTTAACAGTCTCTGTTGGATGAGAGTAGGTGAGATCAGGTCAAACAGCTAAGGAAGGGAGCGGTCAGGTTACCTTTATCCTACTACACTAAGTTATTGAGAGCAGAGTGATGTATTATTATATATACAGTTGGGGTAACTATTAGGGGGTATGCCTGCTATCTAATAGATCAGCTGGCTGGGGGGTAGAAGGATCAAGAGAAGGGAGGCAGGGCCAAGCTACCTCTGCCTGCCTAGTTGTATCCTTTCAAACTACGAGCCATTAGTATATTTCCTATGTATCACTCTATTTAGGATGCTCATCTTTATCTGTTGATCACTTTTTCTTGCTTATATTCACGTTGTTAGGCGATATTAACGGTGGCTGCTGATCTGCTAGTCTGCTAGCTGGATAGATGTGTGTCAGACAATTGGCTCCACAGGGATCATTGATGGCACCAGTCAATTGATGAGAATTATCTGAGGAGCAAGAACTCAGTGACAAGATGCACTGAGTTGTGTAGCTCTTTATACACAAACGAAAGCGTTGCCTGTTTAGGCAGTAGCAGCTGCCTTGCAGGCAGCTGCTCCAGTGGGGCCAGGGCTTGATATGCGACACACCCCCCAGCGTTGAGTGATCAAGTCGACGCTGCTAGAAGCTATCACAACCAGCCGTAGAATCACCATCATCCTATTGCATAGCTTTTTCTTCCAATCCCACCTCTCTCTTGATATCGACCAAATTCAGCATTGATCGGAAGTGCTCAAACTTCGATCTGGACAGAGCTTTCGTCAAGCCGTCTGCTGGCATTTGATCAGTCTTGAGATACTCCACTAGAAATCTACCTTTCTTGAATTCCTGCTTCAGCCACATGTTCTGGACGTCAACATGTCGCAACTTCGTCGTAATTCTCTGGTTCTCCTCAACCACAAGTCGGATCGACTGAAGATTGTCGCAGTATATCTTCAGAGGGCCAAGATCAAGAGAGATGTCTCTGAGCAGGCGGTCTAAGGCGTAGCTCTCCTTGGCTGTTCTCTCTAGGCTCAAGATTTCTGCTTCGGTTGTAGAAGTTGTGACTGTGTCTTGGAGGCCAGCCTTCCATACGACCGGTCCGTTGAACAGTGTCATGACATAACCCTGCGATGAGCGTCGGGTTTCGATGTCATCTGCAAAGGACGCATCGCTTGCGATCACAAGGGCCTCTCCTGCGTGCATCCCATCATAGACGATGGCAAGGAATCTCGTGGTGTAGAGGTAACGGATGCACTGGTTGGCTGCAGCAAGGTGTTCAGGCGATGGGTTTGTCAAGAACCTTGCAAGCTGGGCTGCCGCATGCGCTATGTCCGGCCTGGTCATAACTGCGATGTACATCAAAGACCCAACGCGTTCCTGATACGCCTTTATCTCTTCCTTGGAGGCCTGCCCGTCATACTTGACGAGAGGGATCGTTGTGATCGGGATCGATGGTACTCGAAGCTTTGAGTCACAGAGCTTGAATTTTCGCGCGATTTTCTCAACGTAGGCGTCTTGGCAGAGATAGATCTTCCGATTTGGCCGATCTCTGATGACCCTAATCCCAAGGTACCATTTGAACTCTTCTTCGCGCAGGTTGTATTTGGATTGGAGATGTTGAACGAGGTCGTCTACTGTCTTCCTTTCTTGCCGTGGGCTGAGGATCAGGATATCGTCAACATAGACAAGGACCAAGATTTTGCCGTCAGTGAAGACACAAGGTTCTTCATCCGTACGATCGATCCCTGCTTTCTTGAGCGTCTGAGACAGCTCGTTATACCAGAGAAGTGGAGATTCGCGAAGACCGTAGAGGGCCTTGTCGAGTTCCGCGATCATGGTCGAAGTCTCCCCTGGCTTCAGGAGGCCAAGTTCTACATATCCCTTAGGAAGCTGAACGTAGACGGGTTGGTCCTTCTTGAGGTCGCTGTAGAGGAAAGCGTTCCCAACGTCGAATTGTCGAATCTCGAGATCGAATCGTGCAGCTGTTGCCATTATGATCCTGAAGGTCTTTGCTGCGAGCGTGGCGGCATAAGTTTCCAGTCCCCCATCATCATCTTGGAGATCCCCACGGACACAGACGCGAGCCTTGCACCTTTGGAGGTAGCCATCTTGATCGAACTTATAGGTGAACACCCACTTCAGCGGAAGGGGTAGTCCACGAGCTTTTTCGCGTTCGACCAGCCTCCAGGTGCCTCGCTGGAGGAGATCGTGCAACTCCTTTCTTATGGCTGCTTTGAATTCTGGACCCATTGGGTGGTCTTCTAGATCCTGATATCGCTTGGGAAGTCGTACAAGGTCGTCCCGGTGAAATCGATGATCTCGTGCCGTCTTGGAGACTGCGGCGAGAAAGACGCTATGAAATGTTGCGAGGTTTCCCTCTGGATGTTGATCGGTTGGAAGCTGGGCAGTGAAAACGCTATGCACGTGATCATCATACTTCCGATTTGGCTTTGGTGTCCGGTCGCTCTTGCGAGTCGGTTGGTCACCGTAGAGTTCCTTTTGGCTGCGGCGTGTGCGCGTTGTGCCGCGAGCTTCAGGAATTGTTTGGTCACCTGACGGCTGCTTGTCCGGTTGCATGCTATTGCCTTCTGAGGAAGGTCGCCGGCGTGGGTTCAGCGGTTGAACTACGATCGTGTCCCGGGTGACTCCTTCAGGACTAAGATCGCGTGACTCAGCTGATCTTTGGATGGCATGACTTGCCCCTCTGTCTTGGGGTTGGCTCTCCGGTGATGGGGCCTGTGATCTTTGTGTTGCTGGCTCCTGGTCAGATAGAGCAGGGAGAGCGGGCGATCGCGAGGAAGAGGTTCTGGTGTCATGGTATTCGTCTAGATCACTGGCTGGACCAGCCACGGACCGTTGTGCAGGTGAGCTCGGGTCTGCTTGCAACGGCGGGTCTGGTGTTGAGGTGTTCGAGCCGGTTGACCTGGAAGCTGGTGAGGCGTCCCTACTGTCCAGCTGTGGTGTTGGGTCCGGCGTCGGAAGGATTGGTGGTTCGCCCAGAGGTGTGAGAAGTCTTTGCGGTAGAGGCTGTACAGGCTGTGACATGCTGTCTGCAGTTCCTGAGATGGTTCCTCTAGTGTCTTCCACCCCCGAGTTCGAACCGTCTGGGCTGAAACCCAAGATGTGGTCATCGAACTCATAGAGAAATTCGTCCAATATCGTGTCCCAGTCTCGCTGAGGAAGTGGCTCCAATGCCTGCGGTGTTGGTCTGTATTCCACCACCGCTTCCGTCTCAAGCTGTTCCTCTTGCTTCGGATTGAAAAATTCTTCTTCATTGAATCGTACGTCTCGGGACAGGATAACCTGATTGAGCTTGGGGACCCAAATACGATAGATGTTACTGGCGTGGTAGCCAATGAGATATCCAACGTGTGCTCGTGGGCCAAGCTTGAATTGGTTGATGTCTTTCCCGGCCTTATAGCGGCTGTTTAGGGGATATGCTTTGCATCCATACGCATGAATCCCTCGCCAGTCTGGTCGGAGGTCCTTTGTTGCATCGAAATCGATATTTGGCGGTCTATACCATCGAAAGTGCTGGTGAAACCAGCGGTCCATCTTCTCCTTGGGTGACATCCACTCGTTCCTCCGGCTAGGAAGGATGTTGTGTATCCAAGTGGCTGCACGGTAGAATTCTGGCCAGAGATCTTGCGGAAGAAGGCCAATCATACAACGCATCCGTAGCTGATTGATTCCACCAGGTCGTTCCGCTCCACCAGTCGGCTCTTTGGTGTGCGAAGGTGGGAGTTCAATCTCTATTCCTACCTCTGTCGCCCAGATCTGGAATTCAGAGTTCTTTTGAGAAGGTAAATTGATGATGGTCCTTTCGTTGTCGATTCTGATCTTGCAGATCGATGCACCCGTGTGTCGCTTGACTCGGGCCTCAAAGTCCTTGATGATCTTGCTGACTTCCGTCTTTGAAGCCAAGGACCAGGAGAACATCATGCCGCTAAACTCATCTGTGATGAGCAGAACGTAGCGGTGTCCGTTGTATGCCACAGGGAACTCGAAAATATCGATGAAGATCCGGTAAAACGGTTGTCTTGACCGGTCTGATGATTCCCTGCGGGAGATAATCTCGGTCGCCTTGCCAGTGCCGCAGGCCGTGCATTGAACAGTAGTCGGACCCTTGATCCGGACTCCCTTGGTCTGTAAGACAAGTTGTTCAAGTGCTTGTGGCCCTGCGTGGCAAGAGCGAAGATGCCATATTTCGGAAGAATCTAGCCGCGGCGGAGTCGGAACCCTTGAAATCGCCATTCTCTGTCGTCTCGGCTTGAGGCGGTCCGCTTGGAAAGAGGAAAATACATCTTGGAAGGCGTTGAATACGGAGATCAATGATTGTGGAAGCTTGAAGTAAGAGCGGGAAACTGGCTTGTATTCGACTACATCGAGGTCGTATTGGTCTGTGAGACGACAGAGAATATCATTGTCGTCGTAGGTGCCCATTCGGAGCGTATTATCAACCCCACAATGCCATAATCCCTTTCTTGCAAGTCTCTTCGCGCTGATGATGTTCGTATGGAATCTGGGCACATACGCAACGTCAAGAAGGACAAGAGCGCGCGTGTTTCTTCCGTCTTCGCCATCCAGTACGTTTTCCATCCTTCGGATGCCTCGTGCTTCGACCTTCAAGGAACCTTCGCCGATCATGACATAGTCGGTTTCCACAGCTTCGCGGACGTCGGCCAGCAGACTCTTATCATTAACGATATGGGTAGTTGCTCCACCGTCATAGATCGTCGAATTGTAAAGAGGATGCTTCTCGCGTAAGGCTGCAAAGACTGAATCGGTGGTTCCACTAGAGAGGCCGTTGGCATCGATGGTCAAGCCAGCAAAGTCGCCGTGTTTGCGTGGGTTTCCCTTGCCATCTGCTTGATCCGTCTTGGCGGTGGCTGCCGAATCCTTGACCGTGTCAACAAGGCTCTTCCACTTGGCTTGCTTCAGAGCTTCCTTGCAGGCCTTGACGCGGCTGGACTTAGCGTGTCTTCCATCCTTGGACTCACCATTGATCGCGACCTGCACAGCAGCGCAATCAACGGGCTTCCATCGGTGTTTGGACGACGGCAATCCGCATGGACAGTGGCTTTGGGCTGCATCAGAGACGGCAAACACGCTGTCGGTAAGCTTGCCGGTCACTCTGGTGCTTCGAACCTGTTCGTGGAACAGTTCGCCCAGCGCGCGTAGTGTGACATCCATTTTGAGGCCAAACTTCTTGCTGTTCATAATTTGAACCTTCTGCTGGCTTGCCCAAGTTGGATCAAAGGCAGAAGTCGCAGCGAGGAAATCATTGAGGGCAGACTGTCCTTCAAGCTCAGCGATCTTGTGTCTTTCGCCTTCTAACTTCGCCTTACTCCAAGCCACAAGCCAGTCTTCCGGCTTGACCCTCTTAGTCTGGGCAAGGACCTGTCGGTATCTCAACCGTGCCTCCTCCTTCTGTTCGTCCTCAGAGGGTGCAAGGCTTGATCTCAGGTCTCGGACAATAGTACGAAGGTCAGACTTAGAAGTCGTGTTGCCGAGATAGGTCTTATCGACAGTTGATCGAACCCAAACAGCGAGTTCAGCATAAGCACGCTGCCGGTTGGCGAAGGTCGCGAGTTTGACTTTGTATTCCGACTGGAGGCGAGTGAGTCGAGTCCACTGACTATCGGTCAGGTCTATAGCCGGCTCTGGTCTTGGTCCGGCGACCGCAGCGTTCTGCTGGGTTGCGTGCGTCCAAGCCTCGTAGGCAGCCTTGTTGAGTAGATCAAGCATTTCTTCAGAGGTCATGGGCTCCTTTGGTTCTTCCAGGATCGGAGCATCCTTATCGGGATCGACAAAGTCGAAGATCTTGGAAGTCTCAGCCCTTGAGACGAAATCGTCGTACCAGGCAGTCCATTCGGACGGTCTGGAGAGCGCAACTTCGGACTTGGCTGTCATCTTTGGAAACGCTTGGTATTGGGCAGCCAAAAGGGCCGACAGGCAGGCAGGCAGCAGATGAGGCTTGTGGCAGGACTCGGATCCGTTATGTGATGTGTGGTGATAGGTGTCGTGCAAGTGGCCTTGCGCGACAGTCGGAATCAGCTATGATGAGCGCCTAAAGTGCTACCGGGCTCATAACTGTCAGACAATTGGCTCCACAGGGATCATTGATGGCACCAGTCAATTGATGAGAATTATCTGAGGAGCAAGAACTCAGTGACAAGATGCACTGAGTTGTGTAGCTCTTTATACACAAACGAAAGCGTTGCCTGTTTAGGCAGTAGCAGCTGCCTTGCAGGCAGCTGCTCCAGTGGGGCCAGGGCTTGATATGCGACAATGTGACCATCCACGTGGAGTGCCTCACGAAATTGCTGGCGTTGCTGAGGTTTCGGTACCTCATTTTCCTGCCAGGTTACTAGGCATTTGATGTATATACCATGCACAACCACTCTTTCGCCAACCCCACTCTTTCGCCACGCAAAAAAAAAAGAGTAATGCTATTGGGGCTGTATCATATTGCTATTGGGGCTGTATCTAAAATCCGCTTGCCTAAAGAGGAAATCAGTCACATGACTACAAATTCTCTAACCGTATTAGGAAACGCGCGGGCTCACGTGACGCCCCTCGCCTACAACTCCCAGCAATCTCGGATCGCAAGTCCTGGGACAACTTAGACCTTCCAACCTCACATCATGCCGTCACGATGATCGAATGGGCGGAATCGTATGCAGACGAACCTGCTGGAATCGGAATTCCTCCTTCTCATCTTTACATCTCATTGCCGCCGCCGTCACCATCATTTCCGTGCCTCGATGACCTCGTCAACTTCCTGCACCACTACCGCGCACACGGCGCGGTGTTGGTGAGAAAGTCACCTAGCATCGTCTGACGTTGAAGATGTTATTGTCATTCCGGCTACGCCGGCAGAAGAATAGTCGGGCCGACGTAAATACTACTTTTCACGGGGAAACCCCGGAGATGCGTTTTTTGAACGATTTGGCCTCGGCCGGGCTCGTAGCCGGCTTTGCAAGCTGTTGTGATGTATGATTTTACTTGATGTTAATTGCGTTCTCTGGCGTACACTGTAAATTTGGTGTGGCGGGGAGTATTAGCTGAATGCGGTCAAAAAATTACGTGGTCATGTGACCAATACAGCCCCAATAGCAATATGATACAGCCCCAATAGCATTACTCAAAAAAAAAAGCACCACCAAAAATCAACAACTTTACTTACACAGAACTTGACCAAAATGGTAGATATGTGCAAAAATTTTCGTCTTATAGATAATAATTGAATCTTTCTATTGAATCTTGGGTTTTTTGATAAGCCGCCCTGATCGCGTGGTTGGTTGATGGGGTATGGTTTCCTCCCTGACCTCAATGACCGAGCCAGCCTCCGATTCTGACTCCTGCTCGCCTGAACAGTCACATTCCACCACAACAGGCATAATTTGAGTCTCCTCTTCGGCTATGGCCTCTCCACCAGCCAAAGTCTCACCAAGAGTCATAAAACGTTTGTTAGGATTCGGCACCGCCTTCCTCTTCTTCCCTCTCTTCAGGCGAGCCAATTCCTCCTCTAGGCTAGCAATCCTCACAGTATGCGCCGCTACTGTCTGCTGTTGAGCCTCAAAGCCCTTGGCTATTACTTTGTACCGTCTTCGTGTCTTTGGTGTTTTGTTCAGCCCAAGATCACGAATTTGACGGCTCGTCTGTGGTGTATCGTCCGAGTCAAAATACGGCCTGGGTTCGGGAGTCGCTCTTGGGCTGCCATTTGGCCTATCTTCTTGGATTTCTGGGTGCCGCAGCGCTTTGGCACGTGAGATTGGCCAATTCCCAGTAACCCTCCAGCCAGAGAGTATGTTCTTCTCAGTCATTCCAATTCGACGAGCCTTCGCGTAGGCCCTGATGAAATTAACCTTGTCCACTGGAGTGGAATCAGTCAACGAAGCGAACTTTTCCAACTCTCGTCGATATGCTGCTTTGGAGGCATTGAATACTCCATTGTCCAGCGGTTGGAGCCCATGAGAGCAGTGTGCTGGCAGATAGCAACAATAAACGTTGTTCAAAAAGCACGTGGCCATCCATTCATCCTTCCGTCGCTCAGTAGTGATCTTGAGCTGAAGAAAACGAAGAACATACCGTTGCATGACTCCCATGACCGTCTAAAATGATCAGTCTCGCGTCAGAGTCGTCGGCAGGCATGGTCTGGGGCAGATAGACTCTTTCAAGCCATTCAACGCCAATGTGGTCGTCAGTCCACCCGTTAGGTGAAGTTATGTAATACCAGTCTGCTATCTGCTTGAATTCCTCAAGAAACCACTGTTTCTGGAGTTCCTTCCCCTTGAAAATTATGCCAGGGATTAAGGCGCGGCCGTCAGCAGTGACAGCTTCGATAAATGAAGTCCAATTTCGAGTTTGTGGTCCCTTGAGAAATGCCTTCCGCTTTGGGTCCGCGCTTCCAACAACCAGGCTATCTAAACCTAAATAAAAAGGATTAGTCGGTCAATTTCAAGCACTGACAAGATATACAGATAGATGCTTGCCGAAACCAGTCATAATACCCCCTTCGTCAACGTTGACGGTGTTTTCAGGCTTGATCCAGCCATACTGGCCCTCCCTGATATCAAAGTACCAATGAACTGCCTTAGGCGTGAAAGAGTCGAACCTTTTGGCTTCTTGGCGTCTACCCATCTTGGTCTTCAGGTCTGTGCGGCGCTCGATAAATCTGGTCACCCAATTGCGTCCTAACTCGGGATGTTCGTCCTGCTGTCTCAACAGGCCCATGACGCAAGCGCGGATCTGATTGTGGGACGGAGCATAGCCCAAGGATTCCTGACGGAGTATCCAGAAAGCCAACCTGTCCTCTTGATTCTTGGACAAACGTCGGCGAGGGTGAATCTGCTCTTTCACGGCTCCCCGGCCGTTAAGTCTGTCGATTAGAGTCCTTCGGGGCACTCCCCGTCTCTGAGCCGCTTGAGAGGGTGAAAAGCCATTATCAGTAATACCCAATATGGCCTCAGCCATGTCGTCCTCTGTATATTCCCATCGAAGCCGCGAGATAGGCATTTTTTTGTCGTTGTCAAAGACAAAGACCAAAAAACACGAGAAAGAGCGGTGAGGAGCTTGGTGACTGAACTGACAATATTTCAATAGCACGGCCTGCATATATCGCGTACCCCGCACAGCCCTACAGAGTCAAAACAATTACCTCCAATCATTTCTATAATCAATAGAGGTAACTTCTTTTAGGTAGATATTTATTTTGGCCAACTTTCGTGTAAGTGAATTTGACGAGTTTTGGTGGTGCTTTTTTTTTTTTGCGTGGCGAAAGAGTGGGGTTGGCGAAAGAGTGGTTGTGCATGGTATATATCGATGATTTCTTGGCAATCTACCCACTTGAATCTACGTTGACGAGGCCGTGATAGAGAGGATAGAAGCTTGGCAGCAGGCAGGGTAGAATGGATAGAAAGCACAGCTTTCTATCAATAGTAGATGGTGCATCTACTTTTGGTGGATAGATGCAGACCCCTGCGTGGTAGTCTCCTTCTCTTCTCACAAAGCCGTCAGAGAGCAGCAACTGCCATCCATGTAGGAAGGATGATTGATTCCACTGTCGACATGCTCAGGGTTCGCAATGAGCCAAGCAAGCCGCCCTAGAAGACCGGCTTGGCTTGATTGCGAGATTCTGAGGAAAGCTTGGCTTGCGAAGTCAACAGCTTGGCTTGGCTTGCGAGGCTTGGCAAGCCTTTTAGGCTGGCAAGCCCCCAGGCTTCTCAGAAGTGCCAGAAACGTCCATTTCTCTTCAATCTTGCCCCATTTGAAGTAGGTCATCTAGTTGACAAAGCCCCAAGGTCCCCCAGTCGAACGCGCCTAGCCTGGCCCAGTTCTTCAGGCATTGACAACACCTGATTGTTGTGTGGTGTTGGCGGTGCCTTTGCGAAGAAACTTGAAGCTTTGCAAGGCTGAAGCACCTCTCACATTCTGAGGACATGGCTGGAATTGATAAGAAGTCTATTGCCATTCGATAGAGCCTCGGAAACCTTGTCTTCCTCTCAGTCCACCAGTTAAACAGACGGCTAGACTCTCCTTCGCTGTCTTCGTCGAAGGGCTGCGGGGGATCAGAAAGGTAGTCCTCTATTTCGTTAGTTGGTCGGGGCTGAAGCTGTTGATAATAATTAGGCTTATATAACCAAGGAGCTTTAGTCTTCTTGACTTGGCTCCTTTCTGGACGATCCTGAGTCCCTGCCACTGCTTTCTCAGAATAGAGCTCATTAAATAGAGCCCTGAAGTCTGCCAGAATTCCCTCTTTGCGGCCTGGGCAGTTCATCTCGATCCAACGAGCTTTGTGCTCCGGGTGCAATATCATAGCAGCCCAATAGACCCCAGTCTCTTCCATCAACCGCCTATACTTTTCGAGCTTCTTAGAGGCGTATTCAAGGGAGTATTGGATATACTTCAGGCTTGGATCAGTTAGTTCAAGCTCCTGAGGGGATCTTGTTGCCTCGGGAGTGCTTTGGCGCCAACTGGCTTGTCGTTGAGAAGGCAAGTCCACTTCGTAATCTTGAAGATAGGTAGGCGGCCCAACATTGCGTTGGGAGCGTCTGGGCATTTGGGACTCGTCTCCTTCAACCACAATACAAGACTGAGCTGAATCTGTGGGTTCAAAGGAAGGTTCTTCCAGAGAGACCTCAGGGATAGGGAAAGGGACGCCAACAAGCCGTTCGCTATAGCGCAATTGCATTTCCTTGAGGTGGTCTTGCAAGCAGTGGGTCGTGGAAATAACCTCTGCGAACCTTGCCTCCCTGCCTTCGAAGTGTTTGGTATAGTCCACATAGGGCTTCAGAATTTCGAGGATTTCAGAGAGGAGAGCCCAGTCCTCACTAGTGAGGACATCTTCTTCAGGGATTCGTTTATCAGCCTTCTCATCACCTCTGCTGATCATACAGAAGGTGGAAAGGATGTCCCGAAGCTTGACAGCGCGAAGGATCATGAGGAATATCGAATTCCACCGCGTATCGTTGTCCGCTATCACCATCAATCCCACTACGTCCTTCTCGATTAGCCAAAGCCCCAGCTCTCTCAATATTTCGGAACTGATACGGCCACTAGTAATCCCTAGGAAGGTGTCCCTCCGTTGGGGAGACCGGCGGATGAAATGGACAGTGTTATGGAGCTTGCCAACTGGCCCATACTTCCTCCATTCCTTGATGAGCCTGATCTCAGTTTCCACGTCAAGATTGTCCTTGTTGTAGGCTGCGTCGAACATATCGGAAGATTCTCCCTCGAGAAACGCCTTCGCAGAGAGGTTGAGGATGTGGCCGAAGCAGCGGATTCGAACTTGCTTTTTGAAGCGTTCTTGTTGTTGATCTGTTAACTGGGGCTTTAGGGACTTGACAATGGCCCTGACGGCAGTATCGCAAGAGTCTGCGTTATCAGAAGTCAAGAAACCAAGACTTTTGGTGATGTCATAGTCCTTGAAGATTTGGAGCATGATCCGGGCTAGATTCTCACCACCGTGGCTGCCCTCGACTCGCTCCAATGATAATAGACGTACCTGGAGCTTCCCAAACGCGTCAACAAAGTGTGCTATAATGGAAAGCAAAGCCTGGATGTTTGGGGACGTCCAGAGGTCGAAGGTGACGTGGATCTTGCTTCTGGCAGCCTGGATCTCCTTTTTCAGAATTGTCTTGCGAATCTCGTACTCCGTGATGATCCAAGTCTTAATTGTATTAGAGCTCTGAGGGAGACATTGATTAATAAAGTCCTTGTTGAGAAGCAGAAGCAGTTGGCGGAAAAGGGGGTGCTCAATGCCGTAGAAAGGGATATCTGCGTCAACTATCCAACCTAGCAGAAGGTGCTTGAAGGTATCGGCTGCCGTACGAAGGATAGGAGGCTTAGAAGGCTTCGCGCGGCTTTTTGAGAAGTCCAGAGTTGCCTGTCTCTTTGCCGGGGAGGGAGATTCCTCAGAGTCCTCCCCATCTGGAAATATACGGTGGTGACTCTTCAGATGCCTCCCCGCAGCGCTTGTGGCATCTCCTTCGAAGAGGCGGGTTATTCCAGCTGAATCGCAGTGCCCGCAGACGAAGACATCAATTTGTTGGCCATCTGGAAGCACTCTGATGAGCTGGGTGCCATGCCCTTGGATCCAAGAGCTTCTGCCTCGCTTCCTGTGTAGCCATTCCTCCGGAACATAGTCATGAGCCTTTTGCCGGAAGGTCAATCGTAGCTTAGGGAGGTCTTCGATCGATTTGGCTGCCTTGATATCGTCCGAGTTGAGGCCCGCCCTCTGGTCTTCTAGGGAGCCTGCAATGGAACCAGCACGTCTCAGGATCGAAAAGGCATCGTGGCTCGAACCGGATTCGTTCGAAATTTCGGGGGTAGGTGAGGATAGGGCTGAAGAAGGTGGAGACATGGTTTCTTCAGAAAAGCTGAGCAATTGGTGGCGTTGTTGCTAAGTGACGAGGTAGGTAGGTCGTTCAGTTTGGCGGGTTGGAAGGCAGATGAGGGCAAATTGGAAAAATTGCAGGAATTTGTGGCTAACTAAGCAGCAAGGTCAGTAGGAAGGCTAGAAAACTACTAGAATAGGGGTATCACGAGACTTCAACCCCTGCAAAGGACCCTATATGTGGGGAAAACCAGGCCTCAGTAAAAGCTCATGAGCCTCGCAAGCCGGGGACAGGAAGGCTTGCTTGGCTTGGCCACTAATTTGTTAGGCTTGGCTTGCGAAGCTTGCTTGGCTTGCAAGCTTGAGCTTGGTTGGCTTGGCTCATTGCGAACCTTGGACATGCTGCCGCGAGAGAAGGATAGGCTCCCACCTCTTGTACTCAAGACTGCCTAGGTGAGAATGCTCCAGTCGCCATCTCTTCCGTAAATGGGAGGCTGCTGAGGGCTTTCGACGGACGCCAGATACCCACCGGCGCACATAGAGAAGCTGACAGAGTTTTCTTTGGCAGATTCCAAGTAAAAGGCATCATACCTGGTCTTCAACGCGTCACGCAAATTCTGCACGTCCCCCTTCGGGTGCAGAACCTTCCATGGGTTGGTGCATGTCATTCCTTTGCACGGCTTCATGACAGCCATGATCGCATCCAGGCGGCTGACGACAGTGAGGAGAGGTCGTCCTTCGACTTTAACCTGGGATTTAGCATATGTCTCGATGGGCATTCCAGTGCCGTTGGGACCCGAGGGCAGAAGATTGTTAAGCTGGTAAGGGTCAACCTAGGTAGGCAGCGATGTCAGCAACGGGATACAGAAGACAAGGCTCTTCGACGTCCTTACCGTCATGTCATAGAGCTCGTGCTCATTCGTGCAGTGAACCGCATAATAGAGGTTGTAGTCTTTGCTCTGAATACGGATACCCTTGTATGTGTTTCCCCAAATGACACCACCTAAATTGTGACTGTCAGCTTGGTGCGCTTCTGTCTGCAACTGCTTTGGTAACTCACTGTGCCAGCTTTCGTCCACCAACATACCCCAGAATTCAATTCCCAGATGCTCGGCGCTGGCTTTAGCCCCTTGGTTAATTTCATTTCGTGAAAGCGGAACCGACAAGCCATCGAAATCGGGTCTCGCCTGGATACCAGCCATGCGCAAGATGGTGGGCGCTAGATCCGTGTGGCTCGTTACAGCATCAGTGACCTTGGACTTGGGGACTCCAGGTCCTCGGATCAAGAGGGGGACGTTGATATCTGTCTCAAAACCACATGTCTTTCCGGGCTGAAGGCGATGCTGGCCGATGTGATAGCCGTTGTCCGTCGTGTAAATGATGTAGGTGTCGTCTGCAATACCAAGAGATTCGAGTTCAAGAACGACCCTCTCAACCATCTCGTCGACTGCTTGGAGTGACTGCAAACGCAGGCGGAAAAAGTTGTCGTTGTAGTCAAGGCTGGTCTGGTTGAGCTTGGGAAGGCGGGCAACCCCGTTGACACCGCTGGGCTGGATACCATAATTAGCGGGACGGCTTCTACTGGTGCCTACAGAATCCCTACCTTGTCAGGGTTAAAGTTGGGAGTCCTAGGAACTTTGAGGTCTGGGAACAGGTGCTCGTGCCGCTTGGCTGGCTGAGGCGGCAAAAATTGAAATCGAAGAGCGGGTTCACCGGGGGCACCGGTCCATGTATCTGGCATCTCAGGTTGAACGGCCTCGTTATGAGGCGCGATGGGAGCACTGGTTAGGAAAAAGGGCTTGCCCGCCGCGTGTGCCTCCCGGATGTAGTTGATAGTCTTGTCAGCCAGATCGTCAGTGTTGTATGTTCCCTCGTGGCTAACAGGAGGCTCCGAGTCCCTCTGCCAAGTGGCGTTCCAGTAGCTGTACGTGAAAGGGTCGAGGAGGAAATCAGAAGAAGTCCATCCTGCAGGGTGAGGGTTGTTGTAGTTGTCGACGGTGTGCGCATTGAATAGTTTGCCCGTATAGTAGGCGTTGTAACCTCCATCCTGAAGCCAAATGGGCAAGTAATTGCTGTTCAGGCCCTCCTGGACGAACTTTGGGTATCCACCTACGGAAAGGGTTGGTTTCAGCCATCGAACAACTCCCTCGGCCTCGACTCAAGGAACAACGACCTATTGTTCCATGCTAGATGGTCGGGCTTTGGAGGACTTACCGTAGGGCAAAATCAAATCGGTGACATTGGTGTTGTGTGCCAGTTTGCCTGTCAAGATACTGACGCGAGCAGGACAGCAGATGGCCGTGGTACTATCAAAATTCCATTAGCATCCCGAAGTCGCAGTACTTCATCAGCAAACATACCAATAGTGGCGTTTATACAAAGTTCCTTCATCCGCGATGTACTTCTTCAGGAGTGGCATGTAGTCCATAGACTGCATGTGGACGTCCTGGTCGTCAGTTAAAATGAAGATGATGTTTGGCTTATTACTCTTTTGGCCAACAGCCAGCGTGAGCGTGGCAAGCAGGCCGCACAGGAGGGAAGAACGGAAGAGCATGATGATAGATAAACTGAAGTGTTTGTCTTGCTGATGGAGGAGGATGTTTCGTGGAGGCATCCCCCATCTTTATATGACTTTGGAATCACAACGGCATAATCACGGCTGTCAAAGCCTCTTCCTTGCGATCAGAGGCTGCGGAGACCCCGAGGGGTTCGCACTCATCGGCAGCTTCGGGAGATCATCGAAACCGAGGTTGCATTCGAGAAGAGGAGTTTCGCTAGTGCGATTTGTGGTAGTATCGTAAAATCTCAATCTATTCGCACACCTTATTAGCGTCTCTACATAGTACAAATCCTGTCTCGACGACCTACTACGTAGTACGTCATCCGGTTGTGACGTTTTGAACGAAAAGTAGAGGCGCTAAGGTGTGCGAATATATTGAGATTTTACAGTCATTTCGTGCCCGACGGAGCATAGCCTCCTCCGGGGGAAATGAAGGGATTGTCATCCGATGAAATGCAGGAACCTCCGTCAGTTTCCATAAACAACGTTTAATATACACGTGGATTGGGATCCACCCGGGTCCGTACCGAACAAGGCAGTGAGGAGAGCCTCTCGCCGAGACGTCACCAGAGCCCCAACCTGAATCGAAAGCCGCCCACTACTAGGCCAGCTGAGATTCCTTCGCCTCGTGCTATGCCTTGCGACCGGAGGCTGCGAATATACCCGGGTCAGACAGGGCGCAACTCGTTCTTGGACCAAGCAGCAGAAATCGGGAAATAGGCAAGGGAACAGCCGAGAAAGTGAAGGTTGTGGTTTACACGCTCGTTCGTCTCTTTACTCTCATAATTTGGCTGGGCTGAACCCATTGTGAGTTATGGAGGGGGCATTGCCCACTACGTACCGGTAGTACTACGTAGTACATACTAGAATTACAACGCGGAGAATGAAGGTGTGAACCCTGCGAATTATGTCATAATCGGAGTATAACCGTATAGCTGGCGAATCTGAAGCTAGGGCACACCAATTTTGTCTCCGTGGCCAACCGATGCAGCGCCGGGGTCATCGGCTTGTCGGGCCAGGCCACCACCCGAGAACCCCTCAAGCCCCTCAACGCAATTATGGTATTTACATCACTCCCAGATCGAGCTTAGACCCGGCAAATCTATACGTGGATGCCGAGAATACGGCGAGGCGGTGTCAGCAGAGACGCCCAAGCCATACGCTAGGCCCCAAGTTACCTATTATCCTCGGCTGAACTGGGTCATTTCATAGAGGGTGGCACTAGCTATTAGTCTCGTAATTATCATCGTACCAGTCATCAAAGTTAAAACTAGCTTTTATAATGTAAATTATTGCTCTATTTATATTAGTACTATTTCGAATAGATTTGTGGCGCAACGCCTCGCGCTCGGCTACTATCCCTTGGACTGTGGTAAGGCAACAGTTCGCTCGCTTGCATGGGGGGCCAGCCAACGAGAGTAAAGCAAATGAAAGGTACCTCCGCCCCCACCTCTTTTATATGGTGATAGCTCTCCGTGGCATAAACTCAAGGGGGAAGTCGCCATCCAGTCCAGAAGCGCCCAATACGAACCTCGGGGTCTCGGCTGGTCGTCGGCGTCCGATAAGGCGACCTTCCACAGCCGCACTGGGACAGCCGCGGGGAAAGTGCTGTCCGACCATTGAGATTGCGGGTCGCTGAATACGAGGGATGACAAGGTTCCCGATCTTGGAGTCGTCGGATTTGCGTCCCATAACTAAAAGACGATTAACGTATTTGGTAAGCGAGTGAACTACAACTACGAGGTACAAGTAGAATTGGTGTTACAGGGGATCCACCAACAGGTAGTGCCGTACGCACCTAGGGTCCAATTGCATTATATAAAGGAGCCTTTCTACAATCCTGCTTTCAGGCTTTTTGCACTGCGGGACACACGCCTACAACAGAGGACCTACAACACATATTTTCTTTTTCCAAGTTTCTACCATCGCCTTTTCTCGGAAGGATGAAGTTGTTGGGAACAATAGGTAAGGCTGCGATGGCAGCCTACCTCGGCGCAGGACTCGTGGCGGCGCAGAATGTCCCATACCTTCCGTGGACACCTTGCACAAATCAAACGGCTACGTGTGCTCAGGCAAACATGACTTTTGCGTATTACGTTAGTAGATCTGTGTTTATAATCTCGCATGTCGAGCAGCTCTAGCTAACCAGTCGATCCAGTATGGCTATCCTCTCTACAGGTACGGCCTGGTCGTACAGGGTACCCCGAATGCCTCTACGAACTCGTTGTTCCACCAGCGAAGCCTGTCTACCACGGCCGACAAGGGTTTAAACAAACCCAACGTTGATACCCTTTACTCTAAAGCTTTCCTCGACCTGTCACATTGGGATCTGGTTATTAAGATCCCGAAAATCAAAGACCGTTACTGGGTGAGTTGTGCTCTTTCGGTTTATTTGATATTCTATTTTCGCCTGGGTGAAGCATGACATCTTCCGCCTCAATGCCCAGGTTGAGGACCTCTCCGATATTCCCCGTGATGACCCTAAGGCTGACACCAATAGGTCTGGCCCTTCCATGACGCGTAAGGACCCTCTACTATGACGCGGTTAATTCTCACAGTAAATAGATACAGCAACAATGTTGCAAATATTGGGGCTCTCCAGTCCGACCCGGCAGGTAATTATCTTGTCCGCTTCGACAAGAACAACCCGGGTATAAAACGTGCGAACGCAAAGAGCCCATACCGCGCTTATATTAACATTCCAACTCCATACGCCATATCTTTGGTCCGTATCCTCGTCCAGCCCAATGACGCCGATGCCGCTGCTGTCCACGACATCCAGGACCAGCTTAGCATAAACCCTATCCGGAGAGCCATTCCAGTCGCGCCGCCTCTCAACCTAGAGATGTTTAAAGATCCAAGGGTCATGCCAGGATCAATAAACACACTCGAGGAGGGCGTTCTCAAGCTAACCGCAAAGCTGGCGCCTTATAATGACCCCGCGGTTATGGCGGACAGGCCATGGGTGTCAGCAACGCTTGAAGGTGCTGGGCTCATCAAGGGATCCTTTATACAACCAAAGGGTACTAACCTCACCGCGGCGTCGCTGGCAGCAAATAGCTCTATCGTTAAAGAGTACTCTGTTCCGGGATATCTTGAACGCCTCAGCAATGATTGGGTCCTGCCGAACCCCGAGTATTTCGGCAACTTTCGAAGCGCGTACATTGCGCGATACTCGTCTGCGGCGACGGGTTATTTGGTTCTGACGCGGGATCAGAATCTGTACCCAGCTTACGTGGGAGCGACAATAAACCCAATCACACCATCGACTCGTGCGGTGCGCATTACCTTCTCGACGAAACCAAAGCTAGAGCCTCTTGGCTTTTGGAGTTTGTCCGTATATGACTCCAACGATAATCTTATCCCGAACGACCTCAATAGATACTCGATTGGCGATAGGAGCAACTTTCGCCTAATGGATGGAACCATGTCCAGCGATGGTGGGGACGGGCCTTTCCAGGTTTTGATTCAACCACGCAATGTCCCGCCACCGGCAAACTGGACAAGCAACTGGCTGCCGGCCCCCTCCGATGGTAATGGCGTGCAAATTAACTTGAGGATTTACGGCGGAGCGGAAGCTCTGGTTAATGGGAGCTATGTGTATCCGGTGGTTGAGATGATTGATTACTCTGATGAATCAAGTAGCAGTACATGCACACTACGTTAATGTGGTGGGTATGTCAGCACTTCAAATAGGCGCTGTCCCGGATATTAGCATTGTCCCGATAAGATGCCTTAAAGGGTCAATTAGTATGGGAAAAGGGGTCTAGTTTCATTTCTGTAGGACGCCCCTGAGGTCCCATTTTGTATCTAGAACAAGACCATTCATTCACTCCACTATTGCCTCGGCGACAAGCTTCCGGGTACTTCAATCTATGTCACGTGTGCCGTTTTTACTACACATTTTAGTCTTGTTACATCACCTAGAACTCTCTTAGCTACAACACAAGATCCATTGGTCTGACATCTAGCACCAGCACACGATGATGCAATACAACCAATTCGACCCTATTAGATAGAATGGACAGATTCGACAATATCCCCGCACCCCCTACGAGGTACGAGGGATAATGCGATGGGCGACCCTAGCCCACAATAATACATATCAGTGTTGTAAGTGCGGCGTGGGTTGGTGTGTGTCGTGAGAAACTTAGCGAAATTTCGAGAGCAATGGAAATCATATACTTAAATGCGCGTAAAATGCACCACAACTCTTTTCCAAGTAAAAGCTATATCAATCAATAGAGAAAGTCGCAAAGTACTTTAAACATGATGAAACATCTTTTTGCAATTATATTTCAACATTTTATGCCCGATCAAAGACGCAAAATCAGGTGCAATTCTCAAGTGGCGCTCCAAAAACACCGGCAATCCCTGGTCAGCGGCGTCAGACCCCTAGTTGCATTTGACCAATACGAGCCAGGCATGGCGTCTACAGTATCCTTGTCATATTTCAGAGCCAATGAAAATCAGGGATGGAGTCTACGGTATCCCTGTCATATCCACTAGCTAAGCCAATCTGGTCTTAGCGGCACTTCATCAGGTGCGAGCCAATCAGAATATGCCTTGACGTCGACAGCATCCTTGTCATGCCATGAGAGAGTGCGTGTCAAAATCTACTTACCCGGTACCATACCATCAGGTCATTATATTTCGCATTGACAATGCCTCTATTAAAGCCGCACAGCTTAGCCATTCAGCTGATCGAGCCCTGAGCTTACTATATACTTTATGCTGCGGAAACTCGAATGCCGACCTGGAACGCTGCCCGTGATTTGTGCGCGGCTCATCGTCTGTGGTCGGCTCGCCTGGCAGGCAAATGTCCGATCCTCGCAAGCAATTACCCTGTGCCGAGAACTACCATACAGTACCCACCTGCCGGTAATACCCACCTACCGGTAAGCAAAAAAAATATTTCCCCATACAAAATGCCCAATTTCACTTGCACAGTACTTTGTCAAAAGGAAAGATTTTTTCATAAGAAAATGTCTGCTGTATTAAGAATTGTATGGAATTTAATATTCCAGCAATGTTTCTTTAGTGACGCATGCGGCATGGTCGCACGGCACTAATGTAAAATGTCTCAAAATGCCTCCCTTATCACCCAGCCTCCCCGAAGCTTCATCCAGAATTTTCTCTTTCCCATCTTTCCTCAATCGCCTCAAACATGCCTCAATTATCTTATACGGAGGAGGATGTTATCCAGGCCATACTGGATGTCACAGATAATGGCCTCTCCCAGAACCAGGCTGCCCAGAAGAATGGCGTGCCTCAAACCACTCTTTCTGACCGATTAAGAGGCCTACCGTCAAGATCCGAGGTCACCCAGCCTGCTCAGCTTTTATCCAAGTCGGAGGAGTCCAGATTGGTTACCTGGATACTTCGACAAGAGGCCTTGGGCCATGCTCCTTCCCACAGTCAAGTTCGCGCCACCGTCGCTGCCCTCTTGAGACAGCAAGGACGGGAAAGGCCTATCGGTGTACACTGGCTAGCCAGGTTCATTAAACGCCATGACGATATCAAGACGAAGGTGGGGAAACGCCAGGAAGCTTCAAGATTCAATTCCTTTACCCCAATGGCCGTCAATTGGTACTTTGACATCCGGGAGAGCGAATATGGCTGGATCAAACCGGAGAACACGGTTAATGTTGACGAGGGCGGTATCATGGCTGGATTTGGTGAGTATTGATCATTTTTGCTACGAAACTCACTAATCCACTGAAAAAATAGGCTTGGATTCCTTGGTCATTGGCAGTAGCGATCCTAGGAGGAAGGCCTTCCTCAAGGGCTCGCAGTCCCGCACTTGGACTACCTTTATCGAAGCCGTCACCGCAGATGGCCGTCTTCTGAAGCCGGGGATCATCTTCAAAGGTAAAGAGCTTCAGCAACAGTGGTTTATCGATGAGCTCCGGGGGGTCGCCGACTGGTATTATATCACGTCCGACAATGGCTGGACGGACAACCATATCGCAGTCGAGTGGCTCAAGGAGGTCTATCTGCCTCAAACGCAACCGGCGGATGAGTCTGATGCAAGGCTCATCATATTAGATGGCCATGGGAGCCATGTATCTGTGAGTATCTACCTGTTCTAGATCGGAAATACCACTGACGGCGCTGACTAAAAATCCAGGATGAGTGGATGGCTACGTGCTTTTTGAACAACATGTATTGCTGTTACCTGCCTGCACACTGCTCTCATGGGCTGCAGCCGCTGGATAATGGCGTCTTCAATGTATCCAAGGCTGCCTACCGAAAGGAACTGCAGAAACTGACCTGCCTGACCGATTCTGCGCCGGTGGACAAGGTCAACTTCATCAAGGCCTATGCCAAAGCCAGGGAAGTGGGTATGACGAAGAAAAATATACTCTCAGGCTGGAGGGTGACTGGAAACTGGCCGATTTCACGGCGGAAAGCGCTCATACATCCTGAGATTCAGCCGGACAAGAAGGAAACGACGCCCGGGTCGGACGGCCACAGAGACGGGCAAGTCGACTCTGATAATACGCCAAAGACCAGCCGCCACATCCGAGATCTGGGGAAGAACAAGAGCCCGTCAACAAGAAGGCGCTATTCTGTGATATCGAGAGGGTTTGAAGCTCAAGAGTCAAAGATCGCCTCTCTGAGCATCAGGATAGCCAGTCTGGAGGAGGAAGTTGGGCGGTTGAGCAGAGGCAAGAAGAGGAAGGCGATACCGAATCCCAACAAAAGGTTCATGACATTGGCGGAGGCTCTAGTGGCTGGTGACACTATTTCCGAGGCAAACGAAGCAATTGAAGGGGCGGATGCTGTTGAGGATGTGATTGAGGTGGGAGGTGTGACGGGAGCGTCTGGAGTGCTGGACCCAGGGTGGGGTCGATACGTAACTAGGGCGCACGGGGCAGGCCACAGGGACTATCAACGCGTCTACGCGTCTACGCGCCTGCCCGTTTTCTCTCTTTCCTCTCCATCGTAGTATTCTCGCAATACAGTGGCATTACCTCTTGAGTTGATCTCATCTGGCCCGTGACAGCTTTGGCATAAGCCTTGATGAAGTTGACCTTATCCACCGGTGCAGAATCAGTCAGGTTTGACAACTTTTGGAGTTCTTTGCGATATGCAGCCTTGGAGGCGTTGAAAACGCCATTATCTAGCGGCTGTAGGCCATGAGAGCAATGAGACGGCAGGTAACAACAATATACGTTGTTCAAAAAGCACGTAGCCATCCACTCATCCTGGATTTTGAATCAGCGACGTTCATGATTCAAGCCAGCTAGATACGCACAGATACGTGGCTTCCATGGCCATCTAATATGATAAGCCTGGCATCAGACTCGTCTTCTGGCTGTGTTTGAGGCAGATAGACCTCTTTGAGCCACTCGACAGCGATATGGTTGTCTGTCCAGCCCTTCTCAGAAGTGATATAATACCAGTCAGATATCTTCGTTAACTCATCAATAAACCACTGTTTCTGAAGCTCTTTTCCTTTGAAAATAATCCCTGGTTTCAGAAGACGGCCATCTGCAGTCACGGCTTCGATAAAGCTAGTCCAAGCGCGGGACTGAGAGCCTATGAGGAAGGCCTTCCGCTTGGGATCGCTACTGCCGATAACCAAGGAATCCAAGCCTAGGTTCGCAATGGATTAGTAACTTTTATGACAAAAACAATAAATACTTACCAAATCCAGCCATGATACCGCCCTCGTCAACATGAACAGTGTTTTCTGGCTTGATCCAGCCATACTCGCTCTCCCGGATATCAAAGTACCAATTGACGGCCATTGAGGTAAAAGAATTGAATCTCGCAGCCTCCTGACGTTTTCCTACCTTCGTCTTGATCTTTGGATGACGTTTCATGAACCTGGCTAGCCAGTGTACACCGATAGGCCTTTCCCGGCCTTGTTGTCTCAAGAGGGCAGCTACGGTGGCGCGAACTTGACTGTGAGAAGGGGCATAGCCCAAGGCCTCTTGTCTCAGTATCCATGTAACTAATCTGGCCTCATGAGACTTGGATAATAGCTGGGCAGGCTGGGTGACCTCAGACTTTGACGGTAGGCCTCTTAATCGGTCAGGAGAGTGGTCGGAGGCATGCCATGCTTCTGGGCGGCCTGGTTCTGCGAGAGGCTATTATCTGTGACATCCAGTATGGCTTCAATAACACCGTTCTATGTATAAGACGTCTGAGGCATTTTATAGGCGATTAAGGAAGGCTGGCATAGATAAAAATTCGACGAAGCTTCAGGGAGGCTGGGTGATGAGGGAGGCATTTTGAGATAATTTACATTAGTGCCATGCGACCATACCGCTTATGTGATCAAAAAAGCAATGTGAGAATATCAAACGCCATGAAACTCTTCATAAAACAGACATTGTTTCATGGCAATAGCTTCAATTTTGGCCGAGCACCGTGCAAGTGAAGATGAGCATTTTGTATGGGGGAATTTTATTTTTGCTGTACGGTAGGTGGGTATGTACGGCAGGTGGGTACTGCATGGTAGACATGATGTACAGTGCAGTGACAAAAGTGACGATCCACCCCCACTTTGACGAAATATCCCAGAACGACCGCGCAGCTTTACGGGCGCATTTCTCAACCAAATTAAATGTAGAAAATATGTAATTAATAGCATTAGTAGATTAATCATTTCTGATCACATGGATTTATTCAGTATTTTGTGTACCAGCCCTCTGCGTCTACAACCGCCTGCAACCTCCGGGGCATCGACAAAATGAGGTTCTCAAGCAGCTCCTCGCCGAAATCTTCCCAGACTTCCACCACAGCTTGCCGAAGCAATTCCAATGATTGTTCATTCTTAGGCATTGATTTTAGATCAGGATAGCGTTTGCAGATTTTTTCTTTTATTAATTTCCATAGATTTTCAATGGGGTTTAAGTCAGGTGAATAAGGCGGCCAATCCACTAAAGTGACCCCGTTGTTCACAGCCCAATTCCTCAACCAATTCTGGACTATTCGAGCTTTGTGTGTAGGAGCGTTATCTTGTGCGAATATAGAGCCCGGGGAGCATATTGTTGGAAGTTGTTCTTTAAGGCATTCGAGGATTTGTCGAGATGTAACGCCGCCGCGGCGGGAATCGGGGTCGCCAAACAGCGACCACAAAGAGGTGCGGGCAGAGTACGAGAACGCACCCCAGAACATTTGCGAATGGCGCGTTGGCTTTGCCTTTGGCTGAACATATAGAGGATTTAATCGCTCGCCCTAATCTCTGTTAGTTATGAAGTTATCGCGGTTCAAAGTTGGCTTCCCCTGGGGCAGAAAACCCACGCCTGGCTCTCTCCATCGCCGCGTGCGATTGTGGACTCATCACTAAAGACCCAGCGCCGCCAAAACCGGGGTGGCTCATCTAGGTATTTCTCTGCAAATTGAAGCCGAAGAACTGCTGTTTCTGGGGTAAGAAGTGGTCGTCTCAGAGCCTTTTGGTGGTGGATGCCCTCTTTCTTAAGGTACCGCAGAAGAGTGCGTACAGAGACCCCCAGACCGGCTTCAGTAATAAGCTGAGCTGGCAGAATAAAAGGGTCTTTCTCAATGACCCGGAAAATCATCCTTTTATCATGCTCAGTGAGCTTGGGGGGTCTCCCAGTGCGGTTATGACTCGATGCACTTTCTTGCTCCGGATAGCGTCGAATGATGCCAGACACAGACCCTGGTGACACTCCTTCCTCAAGCGCGATGCGTCGAAGCGGGGTGCCCGATTCGTACTTCATTCGAATCCTCGTGCGCTTATGAGGGCTATACTCCAGCCTGGAAGTTTTTGGGGTCATGATTGTTGGACAATGCCGAATTGAAGTTCAAGTGGTGGTCGTGATGAAAGTGGAAAACGCGAGGCGGTCGCGAGAAATGTGGATTTGGATCGTCATTTTTGCCGACCCACTGTAGGTTGAGGGATTTTTGTCACGCATGCTTGTTTGTCACGCAAACTTATCATGTACGTTAAATAAATTGTTGGATCCGATACGGTCAATTCAATCAGGGCAATAGCGTTCAATACGATGTGGACCGAAAAGATGATGATATTGATGATGATCTCTCCTGTTTTCCCAGGGCCCCTCTTTCTTCGTGGGGTTTTAGGTCAATCTCACACCCTAAGACGAAGTGTTTGGATACGCGGTGTGTCTTTAGTGTAGATTAGGGATGGCTAGATAAATGTAGATCAATTCTTGATGATATGTTTGGTGATGGATATCAAGCTTCTTAGTTTTCGAAAATGGTTTACATCCATAGCGCCTTTGGTAAGGTACCAGGAGGTGTATTGGTTTCATTTCAAACGTGGGCGGGGGTCGTCATCTGGAAAGAATAGCGAAGTATCCGTACATCATCGAATGTTCCCCCAAGCCGCGTCGTATGCTTGGTTGGATTAAAACGTAAGCATTCAGGATCGGAAAGATTCGGGGTCAGCCATTGCTCGCGGTTATCGCCGACTACATCGTGGAAATGTATTTTCGAAGTCGCCATCTGCTAGTGGATGATGATCCAATGCATGTCCACTACTCTCTGCTAAAGCTTTATCCAGCACTTACGGCCATGAAAAGGGGCAACTCACGCACCGCAGAAATTCGGCTATATGACGTCTCTCGGGATGCTGGACATGTTCTTGTACACTTTTTATATACGGGAACATACCAATGTCTGCGTCCTAGCAAACCACCTAAGGAGGGAAGGCGAGAGGCCGAACTTAAGACTTGTATTCAGGTTTATGTCGTGGCAAGAACGTATAAGCTGGGCTCTCTCGAGAGCCTTGTCCAAGGAGAGCTTTTCTTGTCCTGAAGTCACTGTACCGGAGTTCATCGCCATCGTTGAAGAAGTGTATCCGCAGCCAACACAGGAAGACGAATGGTTCTCGAATTATGTCGAAGCATTTGTACATCGTGTTTTCGAAGATCTCAAGGGAGCTATTAGCCCGGGAATATTGGAAGAGCTGGAAGAGAAGAAGTCAATTGGCGCGACCATTCTTAGGTCTAGCATCCTGTGGGCAAGCGAAACCATTCCTGTCAAGAATGCTGGGCTAAACATTGCTGCAACGCACAAAGGCCTCTTGGAAGCAGTCCAGGAGGAAGCAGGTTTGGGTATTCCTACAGGCGTAGCGTCTACGGCATCTGATGCTTCCATCAGAACGCCATCGACGTCAACCTTGGTAGAGATTGATGATACAGAAATACCGGCTCGGAATTAGGCATTAACTTAATACGTAAGGCTGTGTCAAGGACGATCCGTTTGGGGATGTTAGAAGAAAGCCCGAGCAATATATCACCTGAAGTGGCACTGTGAGGGAACGATCATGTGACTTTCATACTTTATGAATAGTCTCACTTTATGAATATTGTGTAAATAGCTCAAGTCAGAGCTGTCCTTAGGAATCTCTTTCTCTCCTTGTAAACAATCACCTTACCCAAGTCGCACCCGACCTCGTTCGTGCTCTTGTCCCGTCACAGGCACGGGTGAAAGGTACCAGCGATGAATCGCAAATACAATCTCGTTGCAGTCCAGGATTATCGTCAATAAGATGATTGCCGCCATCGAATAACGTACATGATAAGCGAGCCGACCGAACAAGCGAAGCGATCAAAAATCTTAACCAGCAAAAACGAACATAGAATAAAACCACAAGGACACATTTAATCAATTAAAACTAATGGATATTCTCTTCCCTAGACGTCTCAATAACTACTTGACATGTTCTTGAGTTATGACCAGTCTTGCCGCAAGTTCCACAACGCCTTTCCTTCGGCCCAGCCGACCTCCGCACACCACGACTTCTCGACGATTCGGCCACTATCTGCGCATCAACATCCTTCTGATCGATTGAATCCCTCCCCTCATCTAGAGTCATCTTTCCTCCATTACGCAGGCGTGTCTTTTTTGCTCTGCGCCGCTTACTAAGGGTCTCATTCGCCTGTCGAAGGATCTGGATCTCAGACTTCATTAAAGCCATCTGATGCATTATCACCTTCGTTCCCTTAGAGAGCGACTCAATCGCTTCAAAAATAGATGTCGGAGAGCTGCTTTGATGCCTTTCAACTCGTCTTTTGAGGAATTCAGACTGAGAGCTAGCCTCAAGGACGGTCTTTGGGGTCTTTGAAACCCAAGGGTCAGGAAGGCTAGCCTCCTCCTCGACAGGTGTTGGAGTCCGTAGCTGGATATCAAGCTGTGAGAGCACATTTTCCGGGTCTAGAGGAACAAGCCCTGCTCCTCTAAAACTCCCTCGAATATTGCTTTCTGTCATTGCGGCTTGAAAGGCGGCGTAAAACGCTTCAAAGAACTCGGTCTTCGAAATGTGGGTTATAGCGCATCTGATCAACTGCTCTATTTGCCGACCGTAGGCTATTTTGAGCGGCCCAAAGCACCCTACATCGAGAGGCTGAAGTAGATGAGACGAATGAGGCGGCATACAAAGCGTGATGATGTTGTTCTCCTCGCAATATAGCTCAAAGTCGGCCGAGTGGTGGCTTTCGTGCCCATCGAGGATCAGAAGGCGATATCGACCATTTGATCGGGTCTTTGTGTGCTGATCGAAGTGCTTGATCCACTCAAGTCCCGTCTCGTTGTCGGTCCAGCCATTTTTGGTAGTGGCGATAGCCCAATCGCCCGGGAGGTTGCTTTCTTGGTACCAACTGGCGAGGTGATATTGGCCCGCAACCACAATGAACGGCTGGATCGCCCAGCCTTCCGCATTGATCGCCTGGATGACTGTAACCCATTCCCGGTTTCCAGGCTGCACTGATTTCGGTCTTCCACGCCTTTCTGCTCCTGTAACCACCATTCCGCTTGCGATCAGGCCCATCATAAAGCCGGTCTCATCAAAGTTGTAGATATCAGCTAGGGTAACACCGTATTTCGCGATTGTATTCTCCACGAGCCTGAACCAATCGCGAATAATTGTCGGATCTTCACATTTAGCCCTCTGATAGTCGTATTTACGAAAAAAACGCGTTTTGAGCTTTGGGTGTCGCTTGACGAAGTTGGAAGCCCAGCGCTTGCCGACGGGTGACGCGTCGCGGTCGGCAAGCAGTCGGTTGGCCATTTCTTCCACACCACGCAGTCGCGGGGGAAACCCTCGCGAATCTAGGTCGAGAATATACTGAATAATGATCTCTTCCTCTAGATCCGATAGTTTGCGTGAATTCGGTATGACATCGCATCGAGCTGGAATACCATTGAGTCGCCCATGAAGAGTAGTATAACGCACGTTGTAGATCCTTGCAGCGGGTCGGATACGTAATTTCGGGTCATTTTGAAGAGCTTGAAGGGCAAGAATGATATTTGCCTCATTATTTGATTGTGGCATGTTTTATGATTGAGGAGTAATTGGTGAAATGAAGAGAGGAGAGGTGGAGGGATTTTTGATCGCTTCGCTTGTACGGTCGGTTCGCTTATCATGTACGTTAGCACTAATTTCATATACCTGACTAGACTAAGAAACCATACATAAAAACTATGATTTATACCTTCAAATTGTTGATTGGGGTCTCCTAAATCATCCAACCCATTTCTACGACGTATTGGCACTTGCTGCCGTTGTATTCTTCTTACAAGTTGTTGACCTCATCAATTCGTTGGTTGATGAAAACCCGATTGTGAAACAGTCATGGCGAGTGGGTCGATTTAGAAGACCCTTTGATATATTAACCCCACAGTTCCCCAACATTGCGGTCGAAAAGGTTTGTCCTGCTTGCACAGTTCAGCACGCACACAGTAAAGCTCTCGTCGATATACTCGCCCAATACCTGAGCCAAGATTACATCCCCCTCTCTTATCCCCTTTTCCTACGACGTGGTTGTCCTAAACCCAAATACCTTAACCTTAATGCCCCACTTTTCTAAACACTAACACCAATCATATGTGGAGCCCAGCGTGAAAGGAACTTTGCTTAACGCTCGAGCCACCTAGCGCACTTTGTATGGTAAACCAAAGGGGAATTCTGACACAGTTCTGAGGTTACAGCATCTGTAGGTAAACGTCTCCGCGATTTGTAACTGATGTGACTCCGGCGCCGTTTTCCACGCTCGGGAATTGGCAGGATGTCCGATATTTCACATCGCGTCCCACTCGGACATGCTAAGACGTCCGAACGAACCAATCAGGAATCAGCATCATTAGCATTCCCCCGTCCTTCGTTGTCACCACATAAGTTAGTCCATGCCATAGTAATCCCAGTATGCTGACTCCCAAGCAGATAGGCGTTCCTACGTACCTCTTCAGCTTATGAAGCACCTACGATTCAGGCATATTCATGCAATTTGTCCAGCAGATCACATCAGCGACGAAACAGAACATTTGTTATATAAAGACTCTCTTCTTCCTTCCAACATCGACTTCCGCCACACACATTAAACCATTAAAGAGCAAAACATCTATCAGCGCTCCAATCAATCCTTTCCAGATTTCCACTTCCCCATCATCTACTCTCCTCACACATCATGCCTCACTTAGCAGCCGTCGTTCCCACCCCCAAGGCTACCCTAGAGGTCCGGCAGATCGAAACACCTCAGCCTGGGCCGCATGAGCTTCTCGTCAAGAACGAAATCATTGCACTTCAGCCTATTGATGCCAAGATTGCGAAAGTCGCCATGCTCCCCCTCGAGTACCCAGCTATTCTCGGCATCTCCTTTGCAGGCACTGTTGTGAAGGTCGGCGCAGAGGTGACCAATTTCCAGGTTGGCGACAAGGTTGTAGCATCCAAGACGGCCGGGGCAATGGAGAACAAATACAGCGCGTATCAGCAGTACGTCATCTCTAACACACTTACGACTACCAAGCTACCGAGCAATACCGCCATCGACACAGCCGTTCGCCTGGTTGGCAATTTACCCACCGTACCCGCTTTGTTCAATGCGACCTTGAAGTTGTCGAGACCCGACCCCGGCAAGACGGCTCAACCCCAGGGCAAGAGGATCTTGGTATACGGCGGAACATCCAGCATCGGTAGTCTGTCCGTTCAGTACCTCACGCAGGCTGGGTACGACGTCGTCACAACAACCTCCCCCCGACACGCGGCTTTTGTAGCTCGGCTCGGTGCCTCCCGAGTCATCGACCACAGCAAGCCTTTTGAGACGACTGTCAAAGAGCTCGTCGCGGCGGGCCCTTACGATATCGTTTTTGATACCATCTCAAACTCGGAGACGATCAAGATCAACGGCGAGGTCCTTGTAGCGCAAGGAGGGGGCGAGGTTTATGCACTCCAGCCCTCCTTTGGCCCTGAGACCCTGCCTGCCGGCGTCACCCGCAACTTTGAGGGCTGGTCTCTGCTGTTGGGCAAGGAAGAAAATTCAGAGTTGCTGAAATGGACCTTTGACACCTACTTTCCACAGGCTCTTGCCAAGGACAGCCTGATCCCTGTTGCTGCGAGAAAGATCCCTGGTGGACTTGGTGGATTGAATGATGCCTTGGATCTTCTTTTTAAGGGAGTCAGCAGCGAGAAGTTGGTGGTGGATCTTCGCGATTAAGAAATGAGACGTATGGCATGACTTTGGGTTCTGAATCGCTGTATATGTGGAAAACCAGTAGTTGAGATTAGAGAAAATACGATTTTGTCAGTAGATTGACCTCACGCTTTCCTTGCGTTTCTCGGATACTTCAACTGCCGACCTCACCAAACTGTTTTGGACAGCCTTCCATGTTGCCCGCGTAGAAGTCCTTTAGAGAAAGCTCAATCTTTGCAAGCTCGAACCAGTGCTGTCTGTTCTACTTGGCCCATACTTGACAATCGCCCGGGCAAGTTGGGGCTCTAGTCACTTAGATCTTCATCAAGAGGATTTTATCAACTTCCCATCTATTTCTAAGCGGGGACAAAGTGCTTATATTGATCGCTTAGGCATTGATGGCGTTAGTAAATAGATGGAAAAGACCATTTCCATATACTCATTTGGAAGTATTGCATCCCATTTGGCCAGCCAAGATCAGTTCTCACACCTTGCGTTCCTTGACATCAAAGACGACATTAAAGTTGCTCTCATTCTCATTCTTAACCACAAGGTATAACAATATAGCCAACCACTCCAGCAATCCTGAATCCCTTAAACCATAGCCTGCAAACTGGAATTTGAATTTGACATCCTCGATCAGCTCCCGAGCCGTGCCAAGGGAAGATGAGTTTCCACCAATAAATATTATAAGTGGAACACGACCCGATGCCCATGTTTGAGCATTAAGATGTGATGCCGACCTAATATAACCACTTTGATCAGATCTTTCCTTCCTAGTCTTTCCGAGCTGTAGGCTGTTGGGTTCTTTTCCTGCCCTTGTTGACCCCCATCAAGCTGTTAAGAAAAGCAAGCTCGCGTTACAGCCTGGCCGCCTCACGTATCGCCTGTGGAAGGTCGACAGATCGTTCCTCTCATCTCCACATGTTTCACCTACAGACATTGATAACTGCACCCGGCGATCCAAAATTCCATAAGGGTATAATGGCTTGGCCCCTCCTGTGAGTTAGGCTAATTAAGGTGATTAGTAGCCTTCTCGGAGATCCATCTCAAATCCTGCGTCTTGTGCCTCCCGCTGGTTCGCGGAAACAAGAAGATTGGATAGAATGTAGATATAGTAGCACACCGACGCAGTGACAATATATGTAATAAACACTGCTTTGCTGTCGCCAACCGAGGCCAAGGGATCGAGGTCTCGCTTCTAGACACATCCAAAATATACTCCCAGACCAATGATGAGCAAATGGACAGACACTGACAGAAGCGCCGTTGGTGCTGAAATTGTCAAGACGGCGGCGATTGATGGGGTATTGGGTGGTCGTGGGCGTCTGTCGATTGATGCCCTACCCCTAATCCAGCTCTTCACTTGATCGGCATTCATGCAGCGACCCAGAACCTTGTACTGGTTGCTAGCATAGTATACGGATATAATGGGCGTAACCAAGCTGAATGTTAGGAAGCCTCTGGCGACCCAATGTGCTTGACTTAGGTTGTTCAACGACAGAGCCGTGATTGCAATCTGAGCAAGAATGGTATCCTGATAAATGTGATTACTCAAGTCCCCATTGATAGATCTTAGCGACCGTAACTTACGGCAAATGCGACCATCTGACTCTCATCCTGCGCTGCTTTCTTAAAGCCCATCGCAAATCCTGGGTCTGCAGAGCTCAGAACTTGTTGTTGCGTCTTCAGTATTGACCTACTTCCAAGCTGAAGAATAATAATTTCGCCAATTGTGTATGCTTTCGCCAACTCTCGATACTCTAGCACGTACTTAATAATAGGCACGGATGATAAATTGGACAAGGTCGACAATCGGTATAAGACTTGGTGCTAAACTGAGAGGGTCCATCATGAATTGAACGGTGGCTAGATGTCTAGGAGTGTTGAAATGTGCTGCTGATAATTGATGCCCAACCTCTCAGCTGAATATGCGTAAGGCATCGCGTGGTTTGGGCTGCATCATGTGACCTATATGGCCTCCCTTTTCTAAGGTGACTTACTGGCATTTCACTGAAAGCATCCTTGATATTCAGCTTTGCAATCAATAGATTGGTATCTTTTCTACCATGTCTAGCTAGCCAAATGGGTATAATTACATCATATTTAAGCCTCCTCCCACTTCGCTCGATATCTTACACTTGGGTGAACAGGTATTTCCAGTCCTACGGACAGCCAGTCTTAAAGTCCTCCAACCCCAGGCATATATACATGTCCATTTAACTTCTTAAATGTGGACAAGTCTCGGTAGGTTCCGGTGTCTTCTGAGGGGATGGAGGGTTTTTAGGGCCTCTCCGACGCATTCGGACATCTCTCCTTATCGGAAGTCGACAGCCTTGATCCGCGAGTATTTTGGTGAGTGATGTGCTCTGCGTGAGACCTGGGAATTTCTTTGCACTGAAGACCGCGAACGTGTCAGATTTGACTTTCATCCTCCAGTCATATGACGCTGCAGGCTCGTCAGCGGTGGCTGAATTGACCTGGGACTCGGGCTTCTCGGGCTGGGGATCGAAATCCTCTTCTTCTTTTGTCTCCTCAAACAAGTCGAAGGCCAAACGGTAGTTGCCTTCATTGCGAACAGAAAGTGCGGGAAACAAGAAGTAACCAGCTTCGATTGGGCGTTCGAGGTATGCCATCCCAGACACGGGCGCGCCGGTTAATATAGGGACAGCCGTCTGGGCACTGTTATGGGCGATAGGGCGAGCATGTTCCAGACTGGCATACATGAAGAAGTTCCCATTGTAGCTAAAGGTGATGTCCTTGCCACTCTCAATCGAAGAGCCTTCGAAAATTCGGAGCCGGACAGTGGGCGGAGGGTCGATAGGGCGACGATCAGCCATGGCTAGTCCTCACCGTTAGTAGGCTAGATGACGTGGTTGGCTGAGACAGACTTACATTTTGCGCCTTCACCACAAGCCCGAGCCCTCGCGGGCTGCTGATCGACCGTCAATTCGTAAATCATTTGTCTCCCGCTCTTGGTGATTCTCTCGACCGTGACGGATTGCGCAGAGTGAGACGAGATCGAAGTGGCCGTGACGGCGGGCTTGGGATGGGTCTTGGAATCTGTCTGAGAAGCAGGGGCTTGTAGTGTAGGGGCTTTACTTTGGGGATTTGCCGATCCTCGATCAGGGGTACCTAAAGTATGAAGTAGGGTTTCTAAAGGTGACCTGAGGTCAACCAGACACTGCATACAAGTTTCGAGGAGTTTCTGTACTTCTGTCGTGTCTTGAGTGGAATCCCCATTCGCAGATTCCGAGTCAATTCCCTCGTCTAGCTCTTCCAAGCTATCATCCTCATCGACGATATGTCTCGACTGCCGTAGGAGACCAAGCACACCGCTATCGGATAACAAGCTCGTAGCGTCTTCAGGGGAGAGATGTCGGCGAATAAGATCTAGATCAACAGTGAGGGCCGAACATTTTGAGGGAATGTAACTTGAAACAGAATGGAAAGAAACACAACAGAGCAATGCGCACCAGCTCAGATGGAGTACTTCACTCTTGGCTTCTGGAATGTGTTTTATAGTGGTAGAAGAGTGACCGGGAGTCGTTCTTACCTTGAACTATGAGATCGTTCATCAATCTCAGTGGAGCGACGGTTGATCGCCGAAGCCTGACTGACTTTTTGAGGACCAGGTCCAGCTGTCCGCTAGAGACACCGTGAGTATCTCCCCATAGCACCAAAGACTGCAGTATCCTGATGAAAGCAGCCTCGTTATCTTGATCCAGAATCTTGCTCTTCTTGCAGCTCTTTAGCAAACCAGATAACAGGTCCACGGCAGATTGAAAAAGGCAGCACGCGATCCGGGTGTCTGAATTTGAGATGGCTGAATTGCCTTCGGCATCTCGCTCAGACATGTGGCTGGCTCTTATCGATGGTGCTGCTGAGTTTTGAGATGCTGTGTTGATGACCATACTGGCTTCGAAGATGGTTCTCAAATGGGGAACAGGTTCTGATGGTTGAAGGCTGTTTCGCGGTGGCTATCAGGCATTCAGAGCTGTTTTGGCACGAAAGAAGTTTCAGGCGCAGCAGGGAACTGGCAAGGCGTGAATTTTGGGAAGCAAATGGTGCGCGGATCATCCTGACCGCCCCCCTGCATGCACTGCACTGCCCCGCGAGGCGTCCTGCAAGGCGACCCCCCAGCCACCGCATCGACTAGTCGAGTTCCAACTCCTCTCTTTGCCTTTCACGAAATTTGCTTCCTGAAGCTGAAATGACTACCCGAGAAGCAAAATGGCCGCCGAAGTCATCGGAATAAGTACTGGTTTGCTGGGACTGGTTCCATTGGCGGCCAAAGGCTACCGAATCATTCACTCCGCTTTCAGAACCGCCAGAGCCTGCACATTGGAGCTCAGGGGAATCGAGGTCGACTTCGGAACGCAGGAGTGCAGATTTCTCAATGAGTGCGAACACCTGCTCCGGTTAACCGACACTGGTGATCATGTTGTCAGGGACATGGTGGACAACCCGAATCACCCCTCGTGGAGCGACGACGATATCAATCGACACCTCCAGCGTACACTCTCGAGAAATTATGAGGCATGCTGTTCGATTGTTGAGTCAATGCAAGATTTGCAGGGAGAGATCGAGTCAAAACTTCAATGCTTCGAAATCGTCCGCAAAGAGAGAGCCAAGGTCAGAATATGCTGAATTACTCGCGTCGCCATACTTACACGTTGAGTAGGATGAATCCCTAAGAACCACCTTCAGGAGGCTGCGGGAGGCTCGGAAAATCGTCTTCGACAAATCTTGGTATGAAGAAAAGATTGATACCCTCCGAACTCGAATCCAGGATCTCAAAGAGATTCGGATGGACCTTGAGACGTTTCACAAATACAGCACTAGCCACTGCTTAAGCTGTCCCAGTCACAAACCCCTCCCTCAACGAATCGAGAAATTACACAACATGTCCGAGGAAGCATACCAGGCCTTAGCCACAGCCTTCCCTTGCGAAGATCAGAGTCATACTGACCATTGGACCGCAATATGCGTTGACTGCGACTCTGGAGAGCCAGGGTGTCTGGATGTTGTCTTGACCTACGGGACGACCAGTAACAGGTCAGTATTACATTCCAACGACTCATATCCATCTGAGGGCCGTAATCCATTACAAGTAATAGAACTATGGGATCGTCTGACATTGAATTCAACAGCTTCAAAGAGGAGAACTCTCTTAGGTTCTTGCTTCAAGCTCGACAGGTTGAAGAGTTGACAACTCTACCGATCTCAGAGTCAATGAGCCCACAGCAGCAAGACTGCACTGTGGATGTTCCAGCCCATGAGCAGACAAGAGGGGCAATGAAACTTGCCGCATTCTCCGAACTTGCGAAGCTGCTTCAAAAGGGCAAGAGAAAAGCCGAAGGTTTGGAAATGGCAGTACGCCAACGCCCTGCCCCGCCTACATCAGACGAGCCGTCACCAGAACCAGCATGCGACGCTGCCGCCGCGTCACGACTTGAAGGGTTGGGAATTAACCTCTGCCATGTTGGCAATGCGTGCCAGCATCTTGTTCGGACGTGCGAAAATTCGGCTCGAGAAGCGCGGGCAGAGTACGCTCGGTACTTTCGGTCATCGCAATTGTGCCGATATGCCTTCTACGTCTCTTGTCGACGGCATGCCACCTATGAACAGGTCGGAGCTATCTGGGCTGAGCCGAAGCTCTCTCTTAAAGAATTTTTGGACGGACAGTATAGGTGCAACATTGTCGATCAGCTTAAGATAGCCCTGAGACTTACCCTCGCGGTTCTTCAATTCCATTCAACGCCATGGCTGGACAAGGAATGGCGCATCTCCGATATGCTTTTGGTGGATGAGCAGTCATCAGACCGACAAGTGTTCCTGCGATCGAATCTCCCGGCCTCAAGACTGCAGCCAAATCGCTATGTCTCAGCTATGGGTGACACTAAGTCGAATGAAGAAACATCGAACGTGGTGACCTTGCAGGACCTCGTCGGAATCAACAACTACCCCCTCTTCAGTCTCGGCGTCGCTCTGCTCGAAATTGGCCATAAGAAAAGCTTGGCTAGTCTCAGACAAGAGTCCGATTCAAACGACATAATCACGGCCCGAAGAGTGGCGAAGCAGAACACAGGACTTGGGGGAAAGTATGACAAGATGGTCGAAATGTGCCTCCGAGGCACGTTGGCATCATCAGTAGACCTGAACGAGGCCGAGTTGCAACGCGCTGTATATAATATGGTTGCATGCCCTTTGGAAGAACTGATCGAGAAACTGGGAGCGTTTACATTCTAGGATATTAACCTTGTATAATAACCAGGGGAATTCGGGACGCATACATCGAGGAACGGTTAGAGTCATTAAAAGTCTCTATTAAATGCCTAGGAATACAGAAAAAGCAAATGATATTGTATTGAGTGTCTCTCTACCATCTTGTTCGCATCTCTACCCAATCCTCATCTTCGAAATCCGCCTTTTTGGTACGCCTTGCGAGTCCAATGCTGTCTCGGCACCGACTCGAATATCACATGTCCCTTCAACTTTTCCTTATCATTTGGACCAGCGGTATTCAGCGAGAAGACGGGCGTCGCGAGTGGGAGACTCGGGTCGTGCGCGACGGATGAAGCCAGTGGCAATTTGTGATCTAGTCGGCCGAGCGATCGGTGGCGGTTCCTCGTAGACTCCTGCTTGAAGCGGCGTTGACAGTTGGAAAAGAAGAATTGGCTTGGATGTAGAATGAGCCGATGTCACATCTATCAACTGATGAGACTACGGCCCGGTCTTAAAGACTCGGCTCTCTAGTAAACCGGTCTCGAAGACTCGGCTTTCTAGCAAGCCGGTCTCGAAGACCCGGATCCCTTGGGATCCGGTCTTAGGAGAACCTCATCATAGCTATGAGAGCAGCCTACAAATAGAGCTGCTGCGAGCCCTCAGTTAGATAGAAATCAAGAGCTTCTATTCACATCACAATGCACCCTTCCTTTCAGATGCAACAGCCGATAAGTCGCCAATGCCCAATTGGATAATGGGATCATTCAGGTACAGAGCCATGACGGCAGAAGACGGCTTGCCATCCAAGAAGTAATCTCATCCTCGCCGAGGACTCATTCACGAGATATTGTCTAAACGCCGTCAGGTTCAAGGTGCCGTACTGCCAATTGAATACAGCAGCAGCTTTACCGTCGGGAGTAACATCTTGATTGCTAAGTGTCTCCCCAGGCTGGGCGTTTGGCAGGCCGTTTGTCCGTGGTGTAAACCTTCTTGAGCATGACTCTAAGGACATTTTCTATAGGAGTTTGACCGACTTTAAAGCACTATTGATACGGTTCGGGGCCGCGAATGCCATTTGGAGGAGAGATATCCCCCTGGCTGCAATCACCCAGCAGCTTTCCATCTGCTTCGCATCAGCCATGAGCAGTGAAGTAAATAGTGTGGCCGTAAATAAGACGATATCATATTCAATATCGTATTGCCTGCACGGTATTTTTATACCGTGCAGTGCAAGCAATACCGGAAACCGTGTAATACAGTGCAAGGTCGTTCAAATATCGTATAAATATGATATCAAATATAGTGCAAGTACCATGTAATACGAGTAATACGAGGTCTCTCCCCATATATGAGGCATTATTAATATCCCAATTTACAGGACTTTTTACTAATGAAGTGTAACCCGGTTGGGCCGTTGATCTGCACTCAGCTGATGCCGATGCTAATAACGCCACCAAATAAAGGCCTCGCCACAACTCCTGAGCATTGAGTATGTAACTAGCTAGCCAGCTCTCCGAGCGCTTTCAGTTCTTCTTTTCTTCAATGCAATCAATTTGTTGGTATCCAAGCACGCTTCTGGATGAATAAGACCTGTGCCCCTTACATGAAGCGTGTCAGCTCCTGAATTTTCACCTACAGTGGGTCGGCAAAAGTGACGATCCAAATCCACATTTCTCGCGACCGCGTCGCGTTTTCCACTTTCATCACAACCACCACTTGAACTTCAATTCGGCATTGACTGTGAGATGGAGCATATCCCAAAGCCTCTTGACGAAGAATCCAAAAGGCTAATTTGTCTTCCTGATGCTTGGATAGACGTTGTCCAGGCTGGATTTGCTCGTTCACGGCCAACTGACCACTAAGTCTGTCGGAAAGAGTCCTTCGTGGCACTCCCCACTTCTGAGCTGATTGGAACTGCGAAAGGCCGTTATCCGTGATATCCAATATAGCCTCAGCCATGTCGTCTTCTGTATATTTCCAGCGAGGCCGTGATGAGGGCATTTGTATTGCGTTGTGAAAAACTGACATGAAAAGAAGTGGAAAGGAGCGGTGAGGAATTTAATGCCTGATTTGGTGACTTTGTAGTACAGGGATCTGCATATATCACTTGCCCCATGCAGCTGCACGAGACTATAAAAATAAACTCCATTCAATTCTCTATCTATAAGAAGCGACCGCTTGCGAATAACTTCTATTTTGGTTAAATTCTGTATAAGTGAAATAGTTGAGTTTTATATGGCGCGTGGCTATTTTTGGTTAGCGAAAGGGTGGTGTTAGCGAAAGGGTGGTGGGGAATGGTAGTGGATGCAACACATATCCGACCGGAGTGAAATGGATGTACACACGTGGATTTATGAGTGGATTTATAAGTGGACTTTTGAGGCTATTCACAGCCTCGTCGGTGCCTATTTAGCCTCACTTTCAGCGGTTGACACTAACTCTCCAGCCTGTTGCTGCTGTGATGAATCGTCAACCTCGCTGGCGCTGTCCTCGCCCTCCAATAGCCATTTTGACTCAGCAAGCGCCAGCTCGTCGTCGCTCAGAGTCCCACAACCAGCATCCAGCTTACTTTCAAGGTGTGACTTAAGCAATGGATCCAGGTCCTTAATAAGGGCCGCCAGCACGGTACCAAGAGCGTAAAACCTAATAAATGGCGATATCTCAGCATCTAGGTTTGTACGCAACCCCAAGACCATCTTGCCAGCAGCTGAAAATAACCTCTCACACTCGGCTGACATCGGCTAGATTGTTAGGAAGTCCAAGGCTATCCTGGATACACACTCAAGCCCACTAAAGTCCAATACCATTCCCAGAGCTAAGCTGCCAAGGGTGCCAGAACTCTAAGCTGAGCGGCTGATCTGCACTCCCCGCCTGACAGCCGATGAGACACGGAATTGACAGCGCTACGGAAACGTATACGCCTCTTGTAGTGACCTGCAAAGTCAAGGTTAAGGAGCATCTCGGGCACTGAGAGGAGGGCGGTGACTTGTCTCGCAAAGGTCGAGTGAGCTGATTTGCCGTTGCGAAGGAGCGGAAGGGGTGGGCGGTTTACAATTTGCGCTAGGCATTTGCTTATGCTTGGACGTTTGGGACACGAGGGCTCTGCATGGAGAATTTCTGGGAATGCTGCCCTATCGGAAGTCGCCGAAATAGGGCCTCAGAAGGATCCGGCCGGAGCATCTTCTCCATAGGTCTCACATCCGACGTGCAATCCCAATGGCAGATCTACAGGGCCCCACTCCACCAACCGTGCTAGTTCCGTCTCTCAACGGCGATTAGCGACAGCTCTTCACCTCAAGGTTCTGGCCATCTGGTGGTGTACTCCAAAGCGCCCGGTCTTCAAATGGCACCCCATATTTCCACTCGATCTCCCGACATCACACGAACTCGGTAGGCCATGCTCTTGCCCATTGCTCTTGAGGCTCCACAAACACTAACAGCATGCGTTTGCTAATAATTTGTGCAGCGTTTGAGTACCTACAAGATCCCTAGCCCCAGGCTTTCTAACCATACGCCATACACCATACAGGCCTCTATGGTATATGGCGTATGGTTTACTCTCATATGGTGAGTTATACCATATATTGCCCATACATTAAATGATGTCATAGGTCAATATCTCTACCTAGAGCGCAATGGCGGTCTAATGAGCCCAGAGCGCTCAGGCTGGGAGCCTTGAGCCTTTCGAGAACATTGCCAGGTAGATTCTGCTGTAGTGATGTATTTGCGCTTTGGGGTGGAAGGTTCAACTGGCGCTAGGCGGCTCCTAGACTTGTCAGTCACCTGAGAGGCGTTCTCGATTGTGGTAGCAGTGGAGGACTCGCGCTCACTAGGCATGCGTATAAGGACAAAGCCCATAATAGGGTTTTTTTTTCTTTTTTTTTTTTTAATCTGCCCTTGCCTACCCTGCACATGAGTGGAAAAATACATTGTCATACATAAGTTACCCAGCGCTTAACTTAGACAACTAACAAGCTAAGCAAGCATCCACTCTACGAGTCAATCAGAGTGTGAAGCCTGCCAGGTAGACATCTCGGAATGAGTAAATCTAAGATATGACTGAGCTCCTATAGTAATAAAAGGTATTTTGCAAGTGTCATGGTTGCTGCCGATATTGGGCTCTCGGAATAGCTTTATCCCGGCGTATGATCATATATGACCATACGCCTTGGCACGTATAGTATAGGTGTATGGGCAATATATGGGCAATATGTGGTTTAATTAAACCATACGCGTATGGTTAGAAAGCCTGGATGGTGCATGACAAACCTGCCTGAAGGCCGATTTGTTTAAGTGCTTAGCATCCTATCCTTAGCAGCTGAAGGATGGTCTGTCAATTCGAGGTTTCACAATATCAGCAGAGATATGCGCCGCCGCTAAGTTAGTGGCTAGTTTGTCGTTAAGTCTGGTTTGCAGCGAGCCTGCCTGTGTTCATCGCGAACTTGATCGCTGTTCGCACCGCCTGCAAGTTCGGTGCCCACTCCTGACCATCCGAGGCTGTCTTGCCTCCTAGCAGAAAGATGTGTCTCCCATCTTTGTCTGGTCGACTCGTCGCATGCATTCTCTTTGGGTGTCCCATTTTGAGCATCTGAATAGGAAATGGTCTATTGTTCTCTTCCTCTTGTCCACAGTCGCACATGCCCGACTCCACTGCCCCAATCTTGTGCAAGTAACTGTTGACACTCGCCATGCCCGTACGCAGCTGCGAGAAAACACCAGCTTCTTTCTATTCTCGTCTATGCTTTGGCTGTTAACATATCAATAACATCGGTGAGACCTTGTGCGTCAGTCGCCCCAATATCATTGAGCTCAATGAATTTATCGCCTTCTTGAGTATCGCTCGACTGGATCGAGAAGCAAGTAAGATCCAGGCTGTCGCGGATAATCTCAACTAGCCAACGCCAGACTGCTGCATCTCCATCAAGCTGAATGGCATCTAAGACAACCTCTCGAAGCGTTCGATGGTGACGGACCAAAAATAGTGCCAGTTCCTCTCTAGCGCAGTCAATACAGGAAAGCCTTAAAGTCTCCAGTTTGGGGATATAAAGCTCCTTGCTGAGCTCAGAAAACCGTCCCCACTCATCCCGCTCCTCAAAGTCGAGTTCGAGATGTGATAGCTCCGGCAATAGCTTGATGAACCGAATCAGATCAGACTCCCACTTGGAGGCAGCTGGAACGCATTTAGGGAAATGCGGGTCGACGGAGATGTGGAGTCGACGGAGACTGACGAGAGGAGACTCTGTTAAGATAGCAGAGGATGGCCCTATAAGCATGGAAGGACTGATCCGGTTCGCGTTTATAAGCATTTGGTCAGGTCCAAATACCAGCACCTCGACCTGGATTTTGCTCACTGCTGCTGCTGTGAGAACCACATGAATGATGTGGCGAACCAGCCGGATGCTCTCCCGCGATTCGAACGTAAGGCCTCTTTGAGGTAAGATGCCGATGCTGCGCCTCAATCGATTAAGCCCCCAGGCCTGGATGCTACTGCTGATGTTGATCTGCTTGCAGCGCTTGAAATGTGTCATGGCTCGTGTCAGGCACTCAACATCGTATCCTGTTTGGATCACTTCTTCTTGGTCGTCTAGGCGTTTGCGATACTCTCTTGCATTGAGTCGACTCAGGCGATCCCTGGGTGGTCCTTCAGTCTCATCATCGCCCATACTCCTTTCATCGTCATTGGCATCCCCCTCGCCATCGCTGATACCCCACCTATCATACCACTCGTCATAGTCGATGCCACACTCAGCCGGAAGAGTCTTCCCCTTGAGGTCTTTCATCATGTTCTCATACTCGCTGTACGGTGGCTCGATCTCTTGGACCTCATGGAGGGGCAGTAGATGGCTGACACAAATCTCGAGCTCCTCCACGGACTGACTAAGGGTAGGGTGCTCTGCAATGCTCTCGAGACACTGCAGACTACTTCGTTCGAACATTACTAAGCGCGTCAAGAAGAAGCGCTCGATGAAGAGATGGGCTGTCCTTGTGTTAATCTCCTTGCATGTTTGTCGGAGGGAGAGCCAGTCTCTAGGTCGAAGCTCTATGAAGATAAAATTGGCGACCTCGGCCGGGAGATGAAGTAAAGTAGCCATGATGTAATGCGAGCTGACGTTGATACTATTACAGGCTGGAGAGCGAGCGGCAATTTTACCGCGGCCCATGCCATGACCCCATGGGGGCAGGCGGTCAGCTACGGCAGAATCCAATGGATGCATTCAATCTGGCCTGTATGCGGACATATCGAACGAAGATGGTTCGACACACCTCGACTATGCAAGTCGAACGGTGTCTGTTCGACCCGACTCGACTCGCAAGACACACACAGCATAGTAGGCCAAGCCTCTCATTTTCCGGGTCTGGCTCTGCGATAGTAATTACAGCCGTACCTTCTGCAAAGACTTCAAAACCAGGCATATTCGGATTATCCCATCAACTGCCAATGGGCTCCATTTTTGCCAAGGCCAAAATACCCACTATTGTACCCACTTTTATTCCGCACTTCAATCGTACATGACGAAACATCATTTGCACCTACCGTACGGAGGAGCATTTCAAAAGTTTTGTCCCAATCTCAAGCCATATTTTCAGAGCAGCCAATCAGAAGAAGGGTAGGTACATAAGATACTTCACACCTCTTAGCTCCCCTACAAGCGCGAGAGCTATAGCACATGGAACATTGCTAGCAGATATCCTGGACTGCCGGAGACCTCTGGAGACCTCTAAAATTCTAGGGCCTGTAGGGGGTATCAGAAGTAAGAGCACTGAAGGCTATGTATCCCTAGGTAACCGACAGGGATGTGAGGGTGTGGCGTCGTTAGCGCGGGACAAAACTTTTGAAATGCTCCTCGGTACGGAGGGCTCTTTCAAAAGTCATGTCCTGGCGCTAGTTCAAAACGAGAAATCTGACGGTTGTGGCTGGGCTAAGTATTTGGTCCCCCTACAGTCCCTAAAGCTATCCCTTTGAGTGCGGTAAGACTACACTTGCGCTAGTGACAGGGATCTAGACCAACAAAAATGACGCATTTGAAAGGTACCTCTGCCCCCACCTATTTTATGTGGTGATAGAAGTTCCAACAATTTCCCTTGTTACAAAGAGCTACATCACACTCCTTACATCGCCAACGTGACTGCTTAGGGCGGCCGTTGCTACTACTGTCTGCCTCTGACAGCCGCGGCCGTTGCTCGCCTAGCCGTACGCCCTTACAAGCCCGGCATGCTGACGGGTTCTTATTTCGGACCCAATTGTGCTGTAAGACAGGCGTAAATTCGTCTCCAACCCGAAACCTTTTGCGTGCATGACTTGTAGGTGCGTACGCCGCCATGAGGGCATCAACAATGCATTGCCGCCAACCCTCCTGGTCAGCCTCCGGCTTCCACTGTGGCTGCCCTCGCTTCTGTAAAATGAAGCTATTCACAAGGGCTATTTCTAATAGAAAGTCCCAAGCGAGAGCCTTCCAGCCGCCCCTACGTACACGGCGTTTAGAGCCCCAATAAGACCGTAGTTGGTCACCACGGTCTACGGCGTTCATCTCGAGGTTGTAGGCGGCAGCGATAGACGGGATAGGAAACTGCTTGACGTGGTCATCACCAAAGAAACGCTGTATCGGCCGTGACTTCATTTCATCCCCTGTCGGTCTCTTCCTTTTGCAGTCAGTGCGTTCATCGCCGCGGAACACAGTTGACAGGAATAGCACAAGAGCGTTGTCTTTCCACACGATCTGATTGACCTAGCGGAAGACAAATTAGTAGGGGAAATACAGCTAACAGTGTCCTAGTAACTGACCTTGTTATCTACTGTAGGGATAGCTTTGAGAACGTTGAATTCGAGGCTACCGTCAGCTGTGTTGTCTTTCTCTTTCAGCTTGACTAGGGATGTGTGTAAGCCACAGTTACGGCGGGCTGTGCCTGTGGCTCCGTGGCCTAGCTCACGGAGCCGGCGAAAGAGGTTATTAGAAGAGAATAGGTTATCAAGAAAGACGTGATATGTGGATTCCGGCAGCAGATTTACTAGGGCAACAACCACAGCTTGGGTCGGGTTCAGATAGATCGTCTTCCTCTCTTGTATGTGCTGCCGGCTCCGCCGTAGCTGTGTCCCTTGCCGCAGCCGTCGACCCGGCCTGTGCCAAATCCACCGCAGGAAATAGCCCTGTTGGGCCACAACCCACACTTTGAAGCCCTTTGGCGTGGGTTTATTAGGGACAGTTGTTGTATCGTAAGACCGGCCAAGGAAGCGGACCATACACTCATCTACAGCGATAGATAAGCCCGGGATGTAGAAATAGGAAGACATGTGCTGTATGTGGTCAGACCAGGCGTTAACCCGGCTGTAGGTGTGGCCGTGGCAGGCTTGGAAATCGATCGTATAGATCGATTCTGAGCCCTGATCGATCGATTTATATCGATCAACGCATCTGATCGATCGATATCGATCGAGCGGCCCTCTCAGTCGATCGATATCGATCGATCGTCAATTAAAATCGATCGATCGATATCGATCGACGATCAAATCGATCAAGGCCGGTCCTCCTTATCCATATCTACTGTGATTCTGCCAACCACTTGAAGAACTTGCCTCCAATTGTCACCTTCGAGAAGACCAAGGGGAAGACTCGGCTGATAAATGCCAGCTTTACTCCAGGAACGAAGGCATTGAGCCATGGCCACAACATGCCGTCGTAGGCGAGATCTGAGTGGCGTTACCATCCTCCCGCAACTACTGAAATCTCTCTCCGTTTCTGCTGAAGACGAGGGGATAGTAAGAAAGTCAACAGCCATATAAGACAGCCGGGGAAAGCGCACAACGCCGACGTCCCTCCACCAAGCAACCGGATCTGCTTTGTATGCCATGTTATCCACCGGTGGCTCAGATAGATACTGGTCCAGCTCGTCCTGTTCCGGCGACTCGATTGACTCCTTGGTCGTTTGCTTTGTCGCCCTTCGGAGTTGGGACAAGTCAATGACCGACTAAATGCCAGTCGACGCTCAATGTAGTCCAAACCACTATTGCTCCCGATTGCTGAAGCGGCATTGCAAGCTGCCTCGCGAGCCATGCTCTTGTACCTCTCTTCCCATACTCCTCTTAAGCTCTTCTCATACGTCTTCTTCCATTCTGAGGTTTGGCGAGACGGGAGTTGGTTCCAAAGCCGCTCTATGCCGCTACGTATGCGGTCGAGGTCAGCTTGCCATAATAGTCGTTTAACTTCTTCCACGCGAGCTTGATGTAAATCTTCAAAAGCCGCCGGGTTTTCGGATCCATGTCATCGAACAATTGAATCTCTTCCATCATCTGGTCGTCATTCTCTTCGATTACCACTCCTTGAACTGCAAGCTCGAGATGGTCAAGGAGCATCTCCACCACCTGGAAGTACTCATCGAATCCTCCTGAGGTTGAGCGGAGACCAGCAACACCCTCACCCTGGAGTTGCTTTGAGGCAACCTCGAACGGTTGAAGGACCTTCTGAATCGCGGCAACAACCTTCCATTCCTCAAGCGAAAGCTTATCTTTCAGTATAGCTGATTTGTCTCGCTCTTTGCCACCTTCGCTAAGCCATCGTTCTTCGATGGTGGACAGCATCCTGTTCAAAGCTGCACGTTTCAGCAGAGCGCGTGAGGCCATTGCCTCATCGGATTGCCAGCGAGTGCAGACGTTTTGAACCCAAGCAAGGACAGGTTCGGTCGGGGCGGTTTGCCGTTGAGCTTCATAAAAGTCCTCGAGAAGTTGACTGCTCGTTCGAAGAGCAATGCCAATATTGTGTAGCTTACCAAACGGCCCAAACTTGCGGTACTTGTCCACTTCCTCCGCGTTAATCGTCTCGGGGACTGGGTACTGGTTCTCGCCCTCCTCAAGGCCTATTTCGAGCTCGAAGTCTTCCTCCATACTCGGCACACCGAACTCGTCGTCGGTCGCCAGCTCGTTGATAGCGTCAGACAACTGGCGTTGCTCCTCTTCGGTCATGAAGTCCTTATCGCCCCAGTGAGCAAGCAGCTCGTCGAAATTGTCTCGTTTGCTCCCGTACATCATAGCTCGAACTGTCAGATTCAGAAAATGAGGGCCACAGCGAATGCGGCGCTCATGTTTGTCGAAATCGAACTCGGCAGCAAGCGCTTCCATTGCCGTATCATTGTTCGTAGCGTTGTCAAGTGTGAAGTATCCTATTCTGAAACGGAGTAATACTGTCAGTTTGCCGACCAGTGCAAGAGTTGACGCGCGGGCCGGTACTTGTCTTCAAGACCAAACGTGCATATTGTATCTGCAACTTCATCCGCCAGCGCGGCTCCAGTATGGCGTTTCCTGAGGGCTGGCAGAGCCAAAAGGATTCTCCATTGTTTCCAATCTCGGTCGATAAAGTGGGCGTTGATGCCAAGGAATGACGTGTTTTGTCGAGAAGTCCAGCCATCGAAAGTAAAATGAATCATACTTCTTGCATTTTGAAGGACCGTGCGAAGGGGACCAAGGGCTCGTTCGTACTCGTTCGATAGCAGATTCACAAGCGTCTTGCCCGTTGGTATCTGGCCTTCCTGAAGAGACGGGTTGTTGTAGAGAAGGAGTCGTCTGAAACGGTCAGAGTTTACGAGGTTGAACGGAAGGTTATCGTGTGTAAGCCAGTCGAGCAGGAGCAATTGATTCATCTTCGGATCGAATAACGTATGCAGATTGCCGAGAAGGGTCTGGTCTCGAGGGTTCGTTGGATCGGCGTGAAGCATATCAAGTAGGTTCCGTTCTGCACCGGCAGCTGGGCCTGCCCTTTGTCTAGAAGGCGGCTGACAAGTTAGCGCGCATCATCGAGCGACGCGAGACAGGGCGCGGAGAGATGGCACAAACCACGACCTTATGCTCCCTGCTCAGATGCCGGACAATGCCTCCTGCAGTGGAAGCGATGAAGACATAATGTGTAGTCTTCAGCCTGTTACGGAGGAAGCATCTCTCGCATATCCATACGATCTTGTGGGGTTGCGACCTGTTGTCCTTCATTCTGAATCCGAATTGCCACCACCATGTCCGCTCTCGAGAAGGGTCGTGACATATCGTGAAACCGGGGAAACGCTTGAATTTATCGGTCGTCCAAGCCTCATAATCTGGAAACCTGCTGGGTGCAGATTTCGTCGAGGCCGAACTGGTTGACGGCTCGGAGGGCGGCGGCGGCGTTGAGGCGATATCCTCTACCACTTCATCGAACGAGTCCATGGCGATGGCAAATGCCCCGCAAAGAATGCAGAGACCAAATCGAATGCTGCGAGGCTGGCAAGGGTCCAACCTTTGAGGTCGACTTGGACAGGTCGTTTTGTGAAGTCGATTGAGCAGAGCGGAGGACCAGCAGCCAAGGACCATCGCGCAAGCGCAGGGAGTTCACTACCTCTGAATTGGCCGCTCGCCCGACGCCTTCTTCGAGACGTGTCTCGCGTCGCGGTCGACGCGGTGACGCGTCTAGTGATAGAATGGTCCGCACCACCGCTACCTACCCGGGACACCCTTAGTGCATGTGGCAATCGACGATCAAATCGATCGATTGAACGTTTGATCGATACGATATCGATCGACCAGGGCCTGTAATCGATCGATATCGATCGACCGACAAGCTCCGATCGATCGATCGAAATCGAAATCGAATCGATTAATCGAATCGATCAAATCGATTGGTCGATCGATTTCCAACCCTGAGATGAAGGGGCTGGGCTTATCTGATGATAAAATATATATCGAGCTAAATTGCCCTCGGGTTTGTCTTTGCAGAGACGACAGATAATCATTGTCATATTTCATTACAGCTTCTTTACTACTACTTACTCACTGCACAGCTCGAACCAACTCTCTACGATGGCGACCCCAAACGCCTCCGACACTCGAGGTCTCACTTGGTACAATATCCTCGCGGTCTCCTGCTTCTCCATGGGAGCTATCTTCTGGGGGTGCGTGACGATTCCCTCTCCCTTAATTCGGCGGATACAGACGAGATAGGGCTGACTTTCGTACATATAGCTACGACATCGGAATTCTCTCTACAGTACTTGTTGCCCCTGGGTATTTAACAGCGCTCAAGAATCCCAGTTCCGGCGAATCGGGGCTCATCGTGGCCATCTTTTCAGTTGGTACGGCTAGTCTAGTCTGTGCGTCTGATGTCTCACCGCTGACCTGTTATATTAGGTAGCTGGTTATCGTATGCGTTCGTGGCTGGTCCGGTCAATGACCGTCTAGGTCGACGCTGGTCTGGTGTTACTGGTGTTGCTGTGCTCTGCGTTGGCGCTGGGCTTCAGGCTGGCGCCGTTCACCTTGCAATGATGGTCATCGGTCGCTTCATCGCTGGAGTTGGAACCGGCATTGTGGCCACCGCGGTGCCGCTGTATCTCTCTGAGACCAGCCCAGCGCGCTATCGAGGTGCGATTATCACGTTAAATCAAGTTGGTATTGTACGACGCCTTGTTCTCCGCTACCACAAAAGAGTCTAAATTTGCTTACCAAGCCTTCAGTCGTTAGGGTAGGATATTCCTGTACTTGGAAAACTCATATTCTGTCACTGACTTTGCCAAGTATCTCCATCGCCTTCTGGATAGGGTACGGCTTCAGCTTTTGGAGAGCAGGCAATGGCGAGAGTTTGGAGTGGCGCCTGAGCATCCTCATTCAATACGTCCCAGCTGTCATATTCTGTGTTGGCGCTCCATTCCTTTGCGAAAGGTTCGAGCTCCTGGTTCTGTCCCAAATTGTTAATCTGCCACCTCTGGCCTCCCTGCTGACCTATGCCTCTTCTAGTCCTCGTTGGTTGCTCGAACATGATCAGCTTGAAGCTGCTGCCAAGGCACTTACTGATTTGCGTGGAAGTGATCGCCCCGAGTTCATCCAGGCCGAATTGGAGGAAATCCGCGCGAGTATTCTCTGGCATAAGGAGAACTCTATCTCCGATGCCAAAGTCTTCATCAAGGACAGGGCACTCTGGGCTCGTCTATGGAGAGCGTGGGCCCTCCAGTTTCTGCAGCAGTTGAGTGGTGCAAGTGGCATTCGGTCAGTCTCGCGTCCTCATTATGACTGCTTATCATCGCTCCGCTGAGCTAATGCGCAACCGCTTAGCTACTACTTGCCGTCCAACTTCCGCGGAGCAGGGGCCTCTGAATCCCTGAGCCTTCTTGCCAGTGGCATCGATGGTACGGTCATGGCAGCTTGCACAATCGCCGCAATCTTGCTTGTAGATCGGATCGGTCGTCGCCACTCCCTTGGACTCGGCGCTGCAATCATGGCATTGAGCTTGTTGGTTAGTGGTCTTGTGCAAAGGATATGGAGATTCTGGCTTCTCACGCACCACTTCAATCAGATGAACGGAGCATTACAGACGCGGTACCCTAATCAGTCAAATGTTGCAGCCAACAACTGCAGCATCTTCTTCATCTTCTTCTTTTCACTCGGATACTCTATTGGGTTTGGGCCGACGGCATGGATTTATGCTGCTGAAGTACAAAACACCTCGTTCCACCCCTGTCTAGGCCTGCTCCATGAAAGAACTAATTGCTTGTCTGATAGACTTTCCCTGCGCATGTTCGTGCCAGGGGACTGGGCATTGCCGCCTCCGGGGCCTCGCTCGGAGGCATCATTGTTGGCCAGGTATGGCCTGTTGCAGTTGCCAGCATTGGCGCGAGGACCTACTTTGTCTTTACAGCCATCAACGTCTTTTCCATCGTTCTGGTGTATACCATGTATCCCGAGACCAAGGGACTCACCTTGGAGGAGATTGACTCTCACTTTGGAAAGAGTAATTTCCATTCCGAGACCGAGGCGACCCCTAAGGCAATGCTCGGGACAGAGTCGAACATGTTGAAATCAACGGGTCTCGCAAGGCATGAAGATATTCTGATTCTCACAAAGAGTGATCGGATGGCAAGCAACGCATGAATAGTGTTTTAGGGTGGTTGTGGATGAGTCCGACCAAATACTCCCAGCCGCCTTCCTCGGGCTGCTGCATGTATCCAGTAAGCAATTGCGACTAGGGTCTTCAGGGCCACAACCAAGGTTCCTTGTCTTATATAGTCGTCTCTAGAGTCTTTATGCCTAACGGATATGGGAATGCATTTTTTTTTTTAAAAAAAATGATTATATCTATATTACTGGTTTAATGTACATGATAAGCGAGTCGGACGCACAAGCGAGTCGGACAAAAATCCCTCAAGCTCCCATCTCTGCATCTAATCAATTATTTCTCAACCAACAGACATGTCACAATCAAATCAAGAGGCGAATATTATCCTTGCCCTTCAGGCTCTTCGAAATGATCCTGAATTAGGTATCCGACCTGCTGCACGGCTTTATAAAGTCCGCCCTAGTACCCTCTATGACCGATTCCATGGCAAACCTTCTCGAGACGATATTATACCGAATTCACGAAAACTATCTGATCTAGAGGAACAGATTATTGTTGAGTACATTCTTGACCTAGATTCGCGAGGATTTCCACCGCGACTTCGTGGTGTGGAAGAAATGGCCAATCGACTGCTCGCCGACCGCGACGCGTCACCTGTCGGCAAGCGCTGGGCTTCTAACTTCGTCAAGCGACACCCAAAGCTCAAGACGCGTTTTAATCGTAAATACGACTATCAGAGGGCCAAATGCGAAGATCCGACCATTATTCGCGATTGGTTCAGGCTCGTGGAGAACACAATCGCTAAATATGGTGTTACCCTCGCTGATATCTACAACTTTGATGAGACCGGCTTTATGATGGGCGTCATTGCAAGCGGAATGGTTGTCACAGGCGCAGAAAGACGTGGAAAGGCGAAATCGGTCCAGCCTGGAAACCGGGAATGGGTTACAGTCATTCAGGCTGTCAATGCGAAAGGCTGGGCGATCGCGCCGTTCATCGTGGTTGCGGGCCAATATCACCTCGCCAGTTGGTACCGAGAAAGCAACCTCCCCGGCGATTGGGCTATTGCGACGACTCAAAATGGCTGGACCGACAACGAGACAGGTCTTGAGTGGCTCAAGCACTTTGATCGGCACACTAAGGCCCGATCAACCGGTCGCTATCGTCTTCTGATCCTCGATGGGCATGAAAGTCACCACTCGGTTGACTTTGAGAAATATTGCGAAGAAAACCACATCATTACGCTTTGTATGCCGCCTCATTCGTCTCATCTACTTCAGCCTCTTGATGTCGGGTGCTTTGGGCCGCTCAAAAAGGCATATGGTCGAGAAATTGAGCATCTGATCAGGTGCTCGATAACCCATGTTTCAAAGACCGAGTTCTTTCCGGCCTTTTACGTCGCCCACCAAGCCGCCATAACGGAAAGTAATATCAAGGGGGTTTTAGAGGCGCCGGGCTTGTTCCTTTGGATCCGGAAACTGTAATATCTAAGCTTGATGTGCAGCTACGGACTCCAACACCTGTTGAGGAGGAGGCCAGCCTCCCCGACCCTTGGGTCTCAAAGACGCCAAAGACGGTGCTTGAGGCCAGCTCTCAGTCTGAATACCTCAAAAGACGAGTTAGAAGGCACCAAAGCAGCTCTCCGACATCTATTCTTGAGGCACTTGAGTCTTTTTCTAAGGGAACAAAGGCAATAATGCATAAGATGGCATTATTGAAATCTGAAGTTCAGATCCTTCGACAGGCAAATGAGACTCTTAGCCAAGGGTCGGAACCACTACATCCACTCCACTTTTGGGCCAAGTAGAGTGGATGGACCATTTTTAGGCAATTACAAAGTGGATGTAGCACACTTTCGACCGGAGTGGAATGGATGTACACACGTGGATTTATAAGTGGATTTATAGTGGATCTTTGAGGCTATTCACAACCTCGTCGGTGCCTATTCAGCCTCACTTTCAGGGGTTGACACTAACTCTTCAGCTTGTTGCTGCTGTGATGAATCGTCAACCTCTCTGGCGCTGTCCTCGCCCTCCAATTGACTCAGCAAGCGCCAGCTCGTCGTCGCTTAGAGTGCCACAACCGGCATCCAGCTTACTTTCAAGGTGTGACTTAAGCAATGGATCCAGGTCCTTGATAAGGCTACCATCCGTCACCCCCCTTCTGAACGCACCCACTTTGTGAACTAGTAAAAACCTGCATCCACACCAAAAACCCAACACACTTATTTATACGGATTTCGCCGTATTTTGAGGCTATTGATAAACCAAAGTGAGATTTGTGTAATTTAGAAGCAAATTAATCATTTTTAAGGTCTCTGTGCTTTGTGGCGTCGGCGTGGGGTTTTTCCGGTTGCTTTGAAATAGCTGCAAATTTTCATGATTCCTGTGCTTGATCATCACTCGGCCCAAGTAAACAAAACCCAAGGTTCCCACTTCCCAGTCTTGTTCAAACACTAAAGATGCGTTATACCGAAGAAGACGTTGCCAACGCGCTATTTGCGTACACCGATGAGGGCATTTCGTTGAGTAAGGCTGCCCAGATGTATGGCATTCCTAAATCCACCCTCTCCACCAGACTCAATGGACGAGGCTGCCGGGCAGACCAAACGCAGCCTTCTCAGCGGCTTTCCGATTATCAAGAGGGCCAATTAGTCCAATGGATTCTTCGTCAGGAGAAACTGGGCCACCCTCCCACCCACAGCCACGTGAAGGCATGCATTCAAGCCCTCCTCCACCAGATTGGGGACACCCGACCTCTGGGCAAAAATTACCTCACCAAGTTCATCAAGAGGCACGTAGAGATAAAAAGTAAGGTGGCTAGAAGGCAAGAAAGCGTCAGATTCGAGTCATTTACTCCCAAGGCTGTTAACTGGTACTTCGACATTCGGGAGAACGAATATGGGTGGATCAAGCCGGAGAATACGGTTAATGTAGATGAGGGCGGTATTATGGCTGGATTCGGTGAGTATAAGGTTCTCTTTAAGACGTTTAATAGTACTGATTCCAAGCCCAGGGCTAGATGGTTTGATAATTGGGAGTTCACAGCCTAAAAAAAAGGCCCTCATCCAAGGCTCCCAAAGCCGAGCCTGGACCTCGTTCATCGAAGCGGTGACAGCCACTGGCGAGGCTCTACAACCTGCGATCATATTCAAAGGCAAGGAATTGCAAACTCAGTGGTTTAACGACCAAGTAAAAAGCTTTGCAGACAGCTGGTTTGTGATTACCAGTCCAAATGGTTGGACCGATAACCATATTGGTCAGAGTTGGCTCGAAGACGTATATTTGCCGCAGACCAAACCGGTGGACCCTTCAGACGCAAGGCTTCTTATTCTTGATGGTCACGGAAGTCATACACCAGTAAGAAATACTCTAAGCCTTGCCCACAACGCGATTCTAACTGCAAGGTTAGGACGAATGGATGGCTACCTGTTTCCTTAACAATGTCTATTGCTGTTACCTCCCAGCCCATTGTTCCCATGGGCTTCAGCCTCTGGATAACGGCCCCTTTAACGTTCTTAAGGCCTCTTATAGAAAAGAGCTTGAAAAGCTGAATTCTCTAGTCGACTCGGCACCTGTAGATAAGGTTCGCTTTCTACGATGCTACCATACCGCTCGCAGGGCTGCGTTCACCGAGAAGACTATTACTGCAGCGTTCAGAACGACTGGGAATTGGCCTATCAGTAGAGCCAAAGCTTTGCGGCATCCAGAAATCCAGCCAGATGCGGAGGAATTGGCTAATAAAGCCTTGCCAGCCGAGTCGGCGTTGGGGCGCGAATTCGACCCGGAGGTCAATACCCCCAAGACGTCCCGGCATATCCAACGAATGGCAAAAGGTAAAAGCCCCAGCACCAGACGTCAATTCACTAAGTGCTCACAAGCGCTTGAAGCTCTAGAAATAGAGGTTCGCTTGCAGGCTACTCGGATAGATGGGTTGGAGGATGAACTCGAACGCGTCAAGAGAGGGAGAAAACGTAAGGCCATACCTAATCCGAACCGTCGGTTCGTACAAGTATGTGAAACTATAGCTGCTGGACTGCCTATTTTGGAAAAGACGACGCCTTCCAGTCAACCACATCAAATTTGTGATTCGATTGTTTGTGAGGGTGACGCTTCGGCGATGGATGGTGAAAGTTTGGATGAAGAGTATGTTCCAACACCATCACGTCGCAACCCTCAGCGGAATATGAAGCGGGTTCGATTCGAATAGTGACATTTAATCAATTCCCTACTCTATTTCAATTTCTTCAGGTTTTTCACATTTAGAAATGACTGATTTCCAGTGCATTCGAAATTTGGATTTTGTATGAGGCACGGACTTTTGCTTAGTTCACAAGGTGGGTGCGTTCAGAAGGCGGGTGACGGATGGTAGGGCTCGCGTTACCCATCTCGATACACCCCCCATTGGATAGCGAATTTGTTCCAATCTCCGAGCTATTCAATGAATGAATTACCAAGCTACTATTGGTTTTGGCTGCTAAATCATGCCTCAATATGGCTTACAGCAGCCTCGCTCACTCTATCCCTCTTACATGTGGGGGATCGAACTTGCCAATATCAAGTCGCTCGCTCACAAAATGAGGCAAGAATCACTCTCATCGTGAACTTGTTCACGATGAGAGTGAACGACCACAACTAGCATCAGGCAGCAGCCTGCTGCCTATGATATCGGCAGATTGAACATAGGTATAAGAGACCGACCTTCGTCGCTCCTCTAGATAGAAAATCAAGAATCTTTCGTTGCCCGATTCACAGGGGATCTTCTTCCCGATCGTTGTTCAGTCATCCAAACAATCGTGTCGTGCGACAGAACTCGTGCACAGATCAACGTGGAAGTTACAGGTTCAGCTAACCTGTCAGTTGCTCTGACTAGCGTCTACGGTCGCACATTACCACATGGGTGACATAACCCTTTTGGGAAGCCCCAACCATGTTGAAATACTTAGTAATTTTGTGGCCCCTTGCAAGACTACAGTACCGCACACTATCCGGAAGGTATCTCTTCATTTAGATGGCATCTCCACCAGGGAATATGTCGTGATAATTCCTGGTGACGCGTCACAATTCTTCCACTCACACATCCACACCAGCGTCAATACCCAGCCCATCGCCACCCCATAGCTATTATAGGCCATCCCCATCCATTCCCTAAGTAACCTCGGGTCTATCTATCATGAGATTGTGCGACTGACCTTGTCTTGTACGTAGATATGCCCGATCACGTCCTATCGCAGACATGTCCCGATGTTCCGAAGACCGTGGCCCCTAAATCGTACCAACGGAGCCACGATTTCATCCGCGATAGCTACCCAGGGCCGAATCTGTGTCCATATTGCGGGAGACGTTGGCCCACGAGTATCTCCATCCTCGACAGCTCGCCAGTCCCGTTTCGAGACGTTGAGACAGCTTCCACCTCCTCCACTATACAGTCTATCGACCTAACAGCCTCTGATCGTTCCACGCCCTCGCAGACGATCTTTACCGGCTCTGGAGACGGCCCTGGCCGTATCCTCGCAGCATCGCGGCCCTCCGCCGTGTATCGAGATGCCAAACTTACCCAGAGTCGGATCGCGAGGGGCATGAGGGCGAGCTCGTCGCAACTCAGTGAGGCTGTGGCTAAACAGAGCCAAAACAAGAGCAGACGGAAGATCTCGATGCGTCTCACCGTCTTCCTTGCGAGGCCTGACCCATGGGAAATACTAGGCGAAGACGAGGAGCCCCAGTGGTCTTTGGCTAGAGAACTGCTGAAGGTCGCTTTGCGCCCCTTCGTCGACGAGGAACCATCTTTACCTGTCCACTTCTGGTTCGGCAGCATCTTCTTCCCTCAGTTCAAGGACAAGCCTGCCCTCTCCTCTGTTCTTTAATTCGACAAGAGACTCGTTCAGAACGCCCATATTAAAGAGGGTATCACGGAGCTGAGCGACCTCGACTGGGAGAGACAGACAGTCGCAGGGCTTTTCGGCGAGGACTGCCCTTTTCGTTTCAGTAAAACAGAGGGCAGATATCTCCTTTTCCTTGTTTTCTATGAGCCATTGCCTCCTCGACCACAAATCCCAACCTCTCGTCATATCAAGACGCCGAGGTCAACCATAAAGCCGTTCAAAAAGGAGAAGGGAATTAAGAAAGAGTTAGTCAAGACCGAGGTGAAGGTACAGCCAGCCTTGTTAATCGGGAGCGAGTTCAACTCGCCCTCCTTGAGCCCCTCTCTGAGCCCAGTTCTACCATGCAGTACCCACCTGCCGTACGTACCCACCTACCGTACAGCAAAAATAAAATTCCCCCATACAAAATGCTCATCTTCACTTGCACGGTGCTCGGCCAAAATTGAAGCTATTGCCATGAAACAATGTCTGTTTTATGAAGAGTTTCATGGCGTTTGATATTCTCACATTGCTTTTTTGATCACATAAGCAGTATGGTCGCATGGCACTAATGTAAATTATCTCAAAATGCCTCCCTCATCACCCAGCCTCCCTGAAGCTTCGTCGAATTTTTATCTATGCCAGCCTTTCTTAATCGCCTCTAAAATGCCTCAGACGTCTTATACAGAGAACGATGTTATTGAAGCCATACTGGATGTCACAGATAATAGCCTCTCGCAGAACCAGGCCGCCCAGAAGCATGGGATGCCTCCGACCACTCTCTCTGACCGATTAAGAGGCCTACCGTCAAAGTCCGAGGTCACCCAGCCTGCCCAGCTATTATCAAAGTCTCAGGAGGCCAGATTAGTTACATGGATACTGAGACAAGAGGCCTTGGGCTATGCCCCTTCTCACAGTCAAGTTCGCGCCACCGTAGCTGCCCTCTTGAGACAACAAGGCCGGGAAAGGCCTATCGGTGTACACTGGCTAGCCAGGTTCATGAAACGTCATCCAAAGATCAAGACGAAGGTAGGAAAACGTCAGGAGGCTGCGAGATTCAATTCTTTTACCTCAATGGCCGTCAATTGGTACTTTGATATTGTAACGGTCTCAAGGTAGTGTATTGCAACTAGCTAGGCCACTCTACAGAGTATACCAAACTTAAGGAAAGAAGAAGAAAGAGAAAGAAGAAGAGAAGGAGAGTTGAGGGAGTTCCATCCATAAATATACTCGTCATGGTGGCTTAAAGTCAAAAAGTGGGCCACGAAAGGCCGAGGGTTTCCGAGGCCACCTACGGGCACAGCCCGTTACAATAGCCCCCCTCTTTTCGTCAAGGATTGTTGTTGTTGTCGTACAATTAATCATCGGTTATCTTGCCATGCGTTGCTTCATAGCGGTCCAGGGCTTCGGTATCGAGGAAGTTCTGGAGGGGTTCCCAAGTAGGGCGGACATAGCCAGTCCATTTGACTAGGAGCTGTGTCCGGTGTCGGATCTTTTTATCATCAAGAATTTCCTCGACCTGCCACTCGTTCTCGGTTTCGTCCGCCTCGCGAACTAAGGCAGGGGGTTGAACATCATCCTGGACTTGAGAGGGTAGTGGATCATTGGCAGCCCTCTTTAATAACATGACATGGAAGACATTGTGGATACCCGGTGGCGTATCCAGCCGGCAGGCGTGAGACCCAATCAACTCTGTAACTGTATATTTCGCGTTGAGCCAGTCAAGCTTCTTAGAGGGACGGTCTGTCTTGATGTTCTTAAGTCGTAGCCAGACCTTGTCGCCCACTCTGAATTGCTCGGCCACTTGTCGGACTCGGTTGGCATGTTCTTCTTGTTGTTCTTGGGCAGACGCAATTGCGGCTTGCGCTACCTGGGAAGCCTCGTTCAATTTCGCAACAAACGTTTCTCCTCTTGCCACTGGGGATCGACCACTAGTCCGTAGTACTTCGTCAGAGTCGGTCAGGGGAATAAGGTCGACGTTATATCCGTGTGTCGCGAAGAACGGGCTCATTCCAGTGGAGGTTGCGTCCCGGTTATTTATCGCCAACATTGCTACTGGTAGCAAGGAGCTCCAGTCTTCTTGCCAATACGTAGTAAAGGAACGTAGGTAACTTTCCACAACTTGATTGATTCTCTCAGTTGCTCCATCTGTCTCTGGGTGGTATGCTGTTGACAGTCGTCGCGTAATTCGAAGTAACTGACAAATTCGTTTCCACATATGGTTGACAAACTGGGTTCCTCGGTCCGAAACAATAGCTCTCGGGAGTCCATGGTGTCGGATTAGACATTGAAGGAGTGTATCTGCGACGGCCTGGGTTGTAATCGAAGCCATCGGTTCGAGTATCACATTCTTAAATAGTCGGTCTGTAATCACCATAATCGTAGTCGCTCCATTAGGTCCTGACGGGGGTAGGTCTGTAATAAAGTCGATCGAGAGCTCCGCCCAAGGTCGGTCAGGAATAGGAAGTGGCTTCAGCAGTCCCCTACGCTTCTCACGCCAAATGTTGGCTCGTCCACACACATTGCAATTCCGGAGGAATCTCCGGACATCTTGGCTTAGTCCTGGCCAAGTGAATTTCCGACTAATCAAATTCTTCGTCATATCCCGCCCAGGGTGTCCAGCAAGATAAGAGTCGTGAGTCTCCTGAATAACCTTGGTGCGTAAAGGCTCGTTGTACGGAATCCAGATTCGATCCCTCCAACAAAGGCGTTTTCGTTCATCAATAGAGCATTCAGCGAGCGAGATTGGTAAACCCCATTGAGATGGGAGTTGTCGTTCCCCATTTAGTACAGCCTGCCTGATTAACCAATATCGATTATTGGTGTTCAGTCCTTGGTCCCAAAGGCCCTTCAGGGGAGATTCAGTGAACGGATTCTCTGGCGGGTCTGATTTATCTGCTGGCTCGTCTGTGTCCTGGTCTTGGTCTCCTGCTGACGTGAATCCAGCATATATCCTTGTCACTGATTTATTGACCTTGAGTCGTCGTCGTCCTTGACATCTCAAAAGCTGAAAGCTCCGGCCCATTAAACGATCGTCTTGGGGAGTCAGTGGCATATCCTGTTCCCTTCGTGACAGCGCGTCCGGTACTGGGGCCTCCTTCCCTGGTCGATATTTCAGGGTAAAGTTGTACCTGGCCAAGATCTCTGCCCATCGGACCTGCCGTTCACTGAGCTGCCGCTTCTTCCGAAAGTATTCGAGGTTTTTGTGGTCCGTTATAATATCGAAAGATGGTGTACTCCTAAGCTCCGGATCCCATTGTTCTAAACAACGAATGATAGCGAGTAGTTCCTTATCGTGAATCGGGTAATTTGACTCTGCTGGTGAATTCTTTTTCGAAAAGAAGGCTACTGGCCGTAGGAATCCTTCGTCATCGTACTGAGAGAGAGCTCCTCCGACTGCATATCCTGATGAGTCTGCTTCTAAGACTGTCCTTCGTTCAGGATCCCATTGAGCCAGTATAGGTGCGCTGATTAGCATAGCCTTCAGGGCTTTGAACGCCTCTTCGCATTGAGGAGTCCAGCTGAATGGAACTCCTTTCTTCGTTAAGGCTGTCAAGGGCATAGCAATAGTAGAAAAATGAGGGACGAATTCTCGATAATAATTGGCAAATCCAACGAAACTGCGAACTCCTTTTACCGATCGGGGACGTTCCCAGGCTTCCACAGCCTTGATCTTTTCGGGGTCCACACGGACACCTTCTCCGGCGTCCACGATAAATCCTAGGTACTTGACGCTCTTACCCTCGAACTCGCATTTATCGATGTCGATCTGTAAGCCGGCTTCTTGTAGCTTTGCCAACACTTTCTTGACTTTCTTGCGGTGATCAGATAGGGAGCCGCAAGAATAGATCAACACGTCATCGATGTAGGCTGAAACGAATTCATCGAGATATTCGCGTAGCGTGTGGTTAATATACCGTTGAAACGTGGCCGGGGCGCCCGTTAAACCAAAGGGAGTGACCAGCCATTCAAAAAGACCATACCGCGTACGAAAAGCAGTCTTCCATTCGTCCCCCTCTTTAACTCTGATTTTATGGAAAGCAGCAATCACATCCAACTTCGTAAACCATCGAGCCTTTGATAGTAATCGTAGTGTTTCGCTAATCAATGGTAGCGGGTAACGGTCCTTGCGAGAAATCTCGTTCAACGCGCGGTAGTCGACACAAAAACGAAGTCCTCCACCAGGCTTTCGGACAAATAGGACGGGAGCACCTGCTGGTGAGGAACTCGTACGAACGAAGTTCTTTTCCAATAGTTCCGTCAAGGTCTTCCGTAAGACAATGAGCTCCTCTCTTGACATGCCGTATAATGGGCCCCAGGGGACAGCCTTCTCCTTGCCATTCTCATCTTTCTCAATCTCAATAGCGTGATCCACCCCTGGCCGGTGTGGTGGCAACCGTTCAGCGGCTTTTCGGTCAAATAGGGGTAGGAATTGATGGTAGCAGTCTGGTAGCTTCTGTCGTGGGTCACTGTGTTTCCTCGGTGCGAGCGCCCTCTCAATATCAGCCAAACTCGCGGAAAAGATTTGGAGAGGTCCTTGGTAGTGACCTCTAGTCCGGCGTGCTCGTCGTACTAGTCCAACGTAGACTGAGGCCATCTGTCGCTGAAGGGGATACTTCTCGTTCTCTTTAGGGTCCCTCTCTTTAACAACTAATCCAGAAGTTCCGATAACCAATTCACCCTTAGCGGGTGACATTGTGATCTGTTCATGGTTCATCCAAGGTCGGCCTAATAACACATCATCCTGCTGGCCAGGAATTATATAAAAGAAGGTCCGATTTCTCTTATGTCCGTCGATATCCGTACTTGCGTATGTAACGTACTTGATAGACTTTCTCGTAATAACGTTGACTTGCTCGAGGTCCCTCGGAGGGATTGGTATGCGTGGGAGGCTTAGGCGGTCTGCAAGGGATTGACTGATTGAGGCATAACAGTGGCAGCCGCTATCAGCGAGGGCTTTAGTGTAATAAGCTCCGTTGATTCCGAAATTGATGTAGAAAGCTTCGCCGTCCATTTTCCTTTCAAACTTGTCCCATTGCTTCCTAGCCTCCTGATACCCCTGGTGCCGACTTTCGCCAGGGGTTATTCTTTTCCCGACCTGCCCTCCGATTGGTCCTTCGACATAAGATCAAACTCGTCGTCGTCGTCGTCGGCCACAGCCGCTTTAGTAACAGGCTCGACTCTCTTAACTTCCGTCATAGCGGTACCCCTTAGGCTTCCCGGTCTCCGAGCCGGTTCCAGCGGGCACTTGCTAGACCAACACCCAGTCCGTCCACAACGCAAGCAGCGCTGTTCCTCTCGTCGACGATCTATTTCAGCCTGGTCTACCCACTTTGCTCGCTTGCCTTCCAGCTCTTTATTCGCCTTCTGGATCATACGGCTGATCTTTGTGGGTTCCCAGTCCATCTCATCCGTCGTCGCCCCTTGGAATTTCTGTTCCCGTTGTCTCGGAGAAGGGGACCGCCTCTGGGCCCTAGGCTGATTCTGCTTCCGACCATACTCCAAGCTGTCAATCCTTGATCCCAGGATTTGTAGAGTTTTAACGTAACCTGGGTATTCCTTGGGTACATCCAGGCAACTGACCAACCGATCCCTCATCCGGTTATTCAGAGCACCTTCCAGGTAATTGATTTGTACAACGTCAGACCAAGTGGCTCCGCCACTATCAGCCAATTCCTTCTCAAACCGAGGGTGAAAAACTGCGAAGCTCTCGGTCTCCTTCTGCCTCAACCTCCGCAAACGATCAATGGCTCGTGATTGCGCATTCGGATCGCCGTAGCAGACGTTTAGGTATTCCATGTAGTCATCAGGGTTACGGGTACCTGCCTTGCCCCCTTGTTCGACATAAACGATCGTCATGTTCTGGGGCGTCTTCTCCAATCGGGAGTAGATGTAGGCAAATTGGTCAGCGTGCGTACCAATTGAAGGTCCATCTACAGTCAACTTATTCTTCATCTCTAAGTACCATGCCCGGAAACCAGAGCGTAGCCCGCCAAACTTAGGAGGGTCAGGTAACGATGGTTTCTTTCTCCTTGGTGCAACTTCGTCGTGTGACGTATTCGCATTGGAAGTGGCCGGTGTTGCTTGAGCTGATTGGAGAGAAGAAACTTTCGACTGTAGTGACTGAATCTGAGCCTGATGGTCCCGGCGCTCAGCTTCTTGTTCTGCCCGAACTCTATTCAATTGCTCCAATAACTGGCGTTCTGATGGCGTCAGTTGGGTTTCGGGTCCTTCGGGACCCCGCATTGAGAGGTCATCGTCCATCCTCATGTGATTACTGTGACGCTATGGCCGCTGTAGTCGTCACTCCAGACCCCACGCCTCTTTCGCGATCGAGTTCGTATGGCTGTCTGGTTGAAATCCCTTCTCCCGTAACGTCACTGCAGAACCTACAGCACGGGAGGAATATGAACCCTTCGCCGCTCGCTGAACCTACCGCAGAATCTGCAGCACGAGGGACGTAAGTAACTCAACGCGCTCGGGTGAGGAAGATAAATTTACCATTGTGTAGAGAGAATTTCGCTGGATTTAATGACACTGGCTATTTAGTTATACCTTGCCTCGTTAACTAGCTGTTCAAGATATATAGATCTTAGGTACAGTGGGGTTGCAAATTAAACGACAATTTACCGAATTTCCCCGCTCTTACGATCGCGATCACAGACATCCCACCAGGCATCACCAACTTCACTCAATTACAGCTCAATCATTATGCCTCGGATCAGGGCCAAATCTCATCACAGTCCTCATAAGAGGACGAAGATTGTATATAAATATGATTCTGGCATCTCAGCTAATCAGATCGCTGAGGAAGAGGGTATATCCAAACATGCAATATTTGGCATCGTCCGGCGGTACAAATATCAAAATAGCGCAAAGAGAAAACCCGGCTCTGGGCGCCCGACTATTATATCAACCCGCGATAAAAATCACATCTTCAGAATCATTGGTCAAGACCCTTTCGTCACATATGCAGAAATCCTTGAGCAGACCGGTTTACGCTGTCACAAGACGACTCTAATGCGGTGGCTGCGTAAACAGGGCGTCCAGCACCACCTCTCACTTCGGCGGCCATTTCTAAGCCCAGCTGTAGCCCAAAAGCGCCTGGATTTCGCACAGCAATACGTTAATGAAGATGAGAGCTTTTGGCATACTTAGATTTTCTCTGATGAGGTCTCGATCACCCGTGGTGACGGCGAAAGATGGAAGTGGGTTTTCTGTAGATATGTAAGTCAGACCCCCGGCCTTATAATAACTTTTCTAACTGCCTTTAAGGGCGAGAGACTTAGGAAAAAGAACGTACAGCCCCGCCGAAAGCCGACGAGGCATTCCAAGATGTTCTTTAGTGCCTTTTGCCTTAAAAGGACTACAGCTTTAGTCCCTCTAGATGGGGGTCCTGAATCTAACCGCGGAGGCGTCTCAAGCCGGATTATCTTGGAATGCCTTAAAACTCATCTTCCGGAAATTATCGACGAAGGAATGACATTTCAGCATGATAACGGACCAACTTATAAAGCCCGTCTTGTGCAAGGGTGGCTGCGTAGCTACGCACAAAGGGAGGGGCTTTTCCTGCCAACTTGGCCGCCTTATTCACCCGATCTTAATCCTATTGAAAATCTATGGGCGATCCTAAAAGAAAGGATCTGTAAGCGATACCCGCACCTTGGAGACCTTCCAAAGAACTCTGCCTCTTTGGATCTTTTAATTGATGCCGCGGTCGAGCTGTGGGCTGAGATTGATGACGAGGTGTTCGAAAATCTGATAAATTCGATGCCTGCACGGATGCAGGCGGTTGTGGAGGCAAATGGATGGTACACAAAGTATTAATATAAGTCCTAGTAAACCCCAGCCTCTGAGCTTCAATTTGATCTATTCTATGATTTTCTATGACCTTAATTAAGACTATGGCGGCTGGTTAAAGATTGTGGTGTCATCGCGGAAATTCGGGTGGATCCGGGCATTGTCGTATTTTTCGCAACCGACTGTAGGTGGTTGTTTGGAAGGACACCAGGGTGCCTACCCCACGATGGGCGGGGTAGGCAGTCTACACCAAAATTTGGCTACAAAATACACCTTCCACTAACAAGCCCAAAGACAAGGCTGATAGACCTAACACCAAAAAATAAATTAATCAAGCATGAAAAAATCATTCGGAGACTATAAAGCCAATATCAATTGATTCAGAAAAATCAGGCGAGTCGATTGATCATTATTTTTTTTATCATAGCTGATCATTTGCAGTGTTGATACAAGTGGACTTTGTGGTACCGGTACCCTCCTAGGCCCTCTGGGGCGGCAAGTGCCGGAGTAAAAGATGTACACAATTGGTCTCAAATAACAGCTTTTCTTTGTTTTTTTGACGATCAACAGACGCGTTTAATCGTGTTTCTTGCAATATCACGAGTCCAACAAGGGTTTACACTATATAAGCTTCTCTGCTTCTATCAAGATGTCTTCCTTCTTCTTACCTCGATCAACAGCAGCCCGAGATCACCTCCAATTCTTCCTTGAATCTCTTGAGATCTCCCCGATTAACGCCACTAAGATGTCCCAAGACAGCTTGTTTTCCTCCGGACTATCTGACTGGCCGTCCTCTGACCCCCCGAACCCTCCCTCGAGTGAGACCGGTATCACCTTGTCCTCTGACCCCCCGAAAGCCGCCAGACCTGGGATGATGTCCCTCAACGGTATAAGGTTGGAGATAATGCTGTGTGCCTCACGCCGAGGCAGGGAACAACAAGGGGGTGGTTCTGGGACTATGGCTTCCAAGTCCGGAGGGTGAAAGACAACCCAAAAGTGATCCGTTGGCTCTGCAAGGTCTGTTCCTTTGCAAAGAGACCACCAGGAGATCCATATACCCTCCTTGCCACGAATCCGGAGAATTTGTACAAGCATCTGGCAGGCAAGCACAAGATCTTCTCAGAAGACCCTGAGCAAGCTGCCAAGTACAAGCCGAGGAAGCTAACGCCACAAGGGCAGCCAACAATTGATGCCTTCACGAGAAAACGACAGGCAGAGGAAGCCTTTAAGCAAAGTCAGATTGCGCGGTTTGATAAGGCGAAGTTCAGACGGTTGATCGTCAACTGGCTTGCAGAGACCAACCTGCCTTTTACTGCTGCCAGCAGCCCAGCCCTCCATGCTGCCTTCCACTACGTCAACCCTCAAGTTACGATCCAACAAGCGATGCCGGACTCCCGGGCAGTCAGGAAACAGATCTTATGTGACTATCACAAGTACAAGAGCCGGGTGATAGAGGCATTGGCACGGAACCCTGGGCAAGTCCATATTGCCTTTGATGGATGGACCTCCCGCAACCGGCATGGTTTCTTCGCTATCAACGCTCAGTTCCTTGACTCTACGACGTTTGAGCCGAAGAAGGTCCTCCTCAATCTACCTTACACGGAAGGTAATCACACTGGGGTCAATATCGCTGCTCAGGTCACAGAGGTCTTGAGGGAGTTTGGTCTGGTGACCAACCCAAGGCAACTGGGCTACTTAACGGTCGATAACGCCTCAAACAACGATACAGCACTAGCAGAGCTTTCGGCACTCAAGGGGATTGACGGTCTCAACCCTCTCCAGGTTCGGGTTCGCTGCTTTGGGCACATCATCAACTTGGTTACCCGTGCTTTGTTGTTTCCAAAGGAAGACCATCTCCATGAGGATATTGGTGTTGATGACTTTGATGGCTGGAGGAAGTTTGGACCTGTTGGCCGCCTACACAATCTTGTGGTCTGGATACACCGATCTCAGCTAGCAACAGACTACCTGCGCAATATCCGGAGGGAGGCAGGCTGCCCTAGGATCCTTGGTGTGGTCGTTGATAACGCTACCCGGTGGCTCTCTCAGTTCTACATGATGCAACGGGCTCTTGATCTATAGCCATACATTGAGGAATTTGTTGGTGAGGCGGCTTCACAGTTTGCAACCGGGCGATCTCATTCTCAGCGTCAGAGGGGTCCTCTTGCAGGTCTCTATCTATCAGGCAAGAAGCCATCATGCCTTGATGACGAGAACCTTCTTGATAAGGATGACTGGAATGCAATCCGGTGGTTCTACGATATCTTAAGGCACTTTGAGAAGCAGGTCAAGAAGCTGGAAGGCGACAACTGTGAGGGAACGATCATGTGACTTTCATACTTTATGAATAGTCTCACTTTATGAATATTGTATAAATAGCTTTAAGTCAGAGCTTTCCTTAGGAATCTCTTTCTCTCCTTGTAAACAATCATTTTGCCCAAGTCGCACTCGACCTCGTTCGTGCTCTTGTCCCGTCACAACAACCAGCTCCGAGTTCGCCGTGGAGGTAAGAAGAGTCGGCTCAGTGGTATCTGGGGAGTCTTCTCATCATTTGAGGACCTTCTTCACAAACTTGAAGATGCCAAGATTGAGGCACAAGGTCGCCCGGAGCCGAGTTACTATCAAAGCTGTGTCAACGCTGCTTGGGACAAGCTTGATTCATATTGGGCCAAGATCACTGAGTCACCGATATACTATGCTGCCGTAGTCCTTCACCCCGGCCTTGGTCTTGGATACCTTCTTGGTGCCCTCAAGGATCAGCCTACTCAAGGCCTCTCACCCTCTGAGGCTCGAGCGGCCAAGAAGAGAGGCAATGAGTGGGCAGCTGAGGCAGAGAAGATGGTCCGTGATCTCTGGGTACAGCAATATCGAGATCGCGACCCTGATCCTCGTTGGAGTGTGTTGTCTCCTGCCTCTGTGGATCTGGAAGATTCAGATCTTGATGAGGAAGAGCGAGTCATCCGCCTGAAACGCAAACTTGGCGGCAGATCACAATCATTTACACCACCAGCTGATGAATTGGATCGTTGGCTGCTCTCTATCCAGCAGTCAGAGCTCTCCCCGAAGGCTGATCCAGTAAAGTACTGGATGGAACGCCGGTTTGAGTATCCCCGGCTGGCCAAGATGGCCTTTGACGTACTCAACGTGCCTCCAATGGCCGCTGAGTGTGAGAGGATCTTCCCAGCTGCTGGCTCTATGGTCACAATCCGGCGGACACGACTTGGAACAGATGTGATCTCTGCCGCTCAGACGATCAGATCATGGATTAAGGCCGGCTTGATGGAAGACTACGATGAGATCGCCCTTAGGAGTACAGAGATCGAGGCGCTTGAGGATGAACTGGGCCAGCAGGTTGATGAGGGAAATGGGGGTGGATGGTCTGATGATGGCGTTGAGGGATTGTGAGGCTGATGCTGGCGGGATATCCTTGATCCGCTGTGGCGTTTGAGGCGTTCCGTATCACCGTAGATGGCATCTACGTTGAAAGATAGGGTCTATTTCTATCAATTCAACTTCAGGTCGGCTTAGTAAGTCATCTATTCTATCACTGTTGAGGTGGTTGTGGATAGAAGTGGGTAGATGCAGACCCCTGCTTGGATGGCCTCGACGAGCCGATACAAATGGCTCATGCCATTCAGGAGATAGCTCTTGATATTGTTGTTGCTGGCCTCTGTGCCGGAGGTCACTCGAATGCCGAAGTTGCGGTACTTCCGGATGAAGCAGCGGGCCCACTGCGCCCTCACAGGCATGTACGTACCATACAGATACGTGAGGATCGCTCTCTGGTCACCGAATTGCGTACACAGGCATTCCCAGGCCTTCTCATGATCCTCTTCCGTCTCGGCAAACACCACCAGCCTTCACAGCATAAGCACTCCGTGGTAATCGTGGGTTATAGGCCGAGACAAGTTGTCTTGGGAGATTGGCTCCTCTTGTCTTCCAGATGCCTGTACTGCCTGTCGATCGCGCTGGTTGAGGGTAGCATCGGGCTCGTCCGAACTGCTCTCTTCGCCAGTACTGCTGTCCCTCGTGGGATACACCCATTTCCGTTTGGACTGCAGCATTACATTGGAGTTGATATGGTGGATGCAAATCTGCTGCTGGGCATCTTGAAACTCAACCCCTAGTGCCTTCTTCCTCTGGTCGTCAAAGTCGGTAATGACAACGTCGGGGGATCGAATGCTGTATTGGTCAAGGAGCGTGCGTACACCGTTTGCAAGGAACTGGAACCCTTCAAGTCTCTCATTGTCGATCAACCCGAATGCGGCGTTAAAGACAGTACCCAAGCAGGTCTGTCCCGTAACTTGGAAGAGGGACAACTTGAAGCGGTTCGTGTTGTATGTGTTGTCGAAACTGACGACCTCAGAGAAACGCCTCCACATCCGGATACAGTAAGGGAACGTCCAAACCAACCCCACCAGGCGGTCGGGTTCGTCCCTGGCCCACTCGGCAACGTAAGGGACCTCCTTTTCGTCGAACAACTTAATCAATGCAGCCGTTGAGCTGTAGCCACCCAGATTCTCTCTGTTAATCCGAGCTCTGGCGTTGTAGATATCTCTCTGGGTGTAAACCGAATCTGGGAAGTGATCTCGGACCATACCACCAATGTCTCGTGCACGAATGCCAATCCGTCGACTGGAAGACTGGATGGTCGCCTTGATAGGGCTAGTAAGTCGTCTATGAACTGGATGGGCGGCGGCATCGGTACTAGGGTTATGGTTATGGTAGTGGTGTTCCGCATCTGGGAAGTGCCGTAGAGTCCACTGGAAGCCGTTCTCTGGCAGGGCCTCGGCAATAATCTTCCATAGGCACCCCGACTTTCGAGACTTTCGTTTCCGAAGGCCAGCACCCCTTCCTGGCCGGGGAGCCCCGAACCGATCGCATTGGAAGACATATCGACTTCGCTGTCCAGGTCGAATCATACCATGCGCCTTGATAACACCAAAGCCACGGGTTTTCGCAAAACTGTTAACCCTAGCAAAAAGGGCGTCAACCGACGGAGCTGGATCGCCAGGAATTGGTGGGTTTGAGATTGTTTCGATAGCGTTGGATCTCGAGCTGGCATCTGACAGTCCGTGCTGCTCACACTGCTCCTCGCCCTGGGCAGGCACCTCCGGAAGCAATGAGACCTGAACAGGGCTTGTGACTGGCTGTGAAAAAGTCACTCGGCCTCGTTGCTCTTGACGCCTTTGTTCGGCCCAGGCAAGGTCCCTTTCGTGGGCCAAGGCAAGTGCAGAGGCGAGGTGCCGGTCTGTTTGTACGAGCTGGCGACCCAATCCTAAGGCAGTCGGGAGGATCGTCATTCTCGTTACAGCTCGCGTTATACGCTCATCTCGGCTCTGTTGATTGGTACACTGCCTCTCCCGTATGGTCTTGGCCGGGTCTGGTATCAGTGTGTCAACGTGTTGGAACGGTTGGCTTGGTCGATACTGGGAGGTGCGATAATTGTTCCGGAGGTATATATCTGATTTTCGCCACTGAACACCTGGAATATCCTTGCCGATCGAATCGTGAAGTTCAGGCAGAGAGTAAAAATGCTGATTGAGCCATCCTACAGGCACGCCGCCCGTACCTTCCGTACCATATTGACATATTTCGAGGCTAGCCGTTAAACTGCCTGACGACTGGTCTGAGTTACTCGACGAAGGCCGCGATGGCGTTTGACTAGGGGGATTGATCGTGCTAATTGGACTTCTGCGACGGCTTATATTGGCGGCAGCGGCATCAGGTGAAGGCATTGTAGAGCTGCTCCTTCTTATAGTCAGGTCGCCTGGACAGACCATCGGCAGGATTGGTAATGACTGGAATATGTGGTCACGTAATGTTAAACAGGGATAACGTCATTATCCAGCGGTTCTTTCTACGATTGGTTGTGCTCGGTTTCAGTGTGGCCGTGTTGATAAACGTATTGTACTCGTCGGGCGTTGAGAGAAATAATGGCGATGGCCGAGATACCGCGATGTGACGCGAATAGTCAACCAGCTGGCAAGAATGCGGCAGAATTCTGGCGCGTACAGGTGCACTAACAGGTGGGATTTGGACCAATGAGAAGCGCAAAAAGTGCGGCACCCGTAAGCTTGCGGCACCCCTATCAATTGCCAAAATATGATCTGGATCGGTTCTGGATATCCAGGAGGCAGCACGCCGTCACCTCTGGAGTGGATTGGAGCGACCCTCGGATCCAGCTCCAATCCAATCCAATAAGATCACGGTCTTCAACTTCCGGGGCCCACGTGACCTGGCGGCGAACCGTCATGCCATGAAGTTGGTCCCGGCCGTTGTGATATCAGCGTTGCCCTGCTGTTGGCGTTGCTCTTGCCGCTTCCTTCTCTTCTCATAGAACTCAGCCTTCTTCTCAGGGTGATCAACCCAGCATTCCGTGATCCTACGCCTCCAGCCTGACTTCGTAGCCGGGCATTTGTAACACAGGTCGTCTTTCTCATCAGACTTCGCGGCAGCCGGCTTTGAGGCCGCGGCAGCCACGTTATCCGTTTTCTTTGTAGTCGTGGAGAAGTTGCTGTTCTTCTGCTGCTTCTTTGTATTAGCTTGGCGAGATAGGAAGCCAGAGATGTCGGCCTTCGTGATCTTCACGCCCTTTTCCATGTCATGTATCCAGTTGTTGTACCAGACCTCATTAGTCTTCCTGATGCCGTTGAGGGCAACGTTGACGAAGACTTCCTCCGGCATCTCGATCCGGGACTTGATATGCTTCCACATATAGAGCAGCTTCTCGAGGAACGCATCCAGGGACGTAAAGTGCCCTCTCTCTAGTCCGAAGAAAGCCGTAAGCAAATCATGAAGTGCATCTTCCACAGCAACAGAGACCGTCTTGAAGATGTAGTCCCAGGTCTCGTAAGCCGTTGACTTTGTGGTCCAACCGCTACGCCCTAGGCGTTTGAAAACATCACCAGATATGCAGTTGATCAGGTATGCCCTTGCGTTCATGTTGCCTTTGGTCCAGGTCTCTATCTTCTCGGCTTCTATGGGCTTCTTATTGTCTTTATCGATCCATTCATCTAGTCCAAACATCTCGAGGTTCATCGTGACTTTAATGGAACATTCGTCATAGTCCTCCATCCCTTTGAGTTTATCTACCGTCGGTGCATAGGCCATGTAATTCGAGCCGCCCGTGGGGGATGGGTTGATGAATGTCGACATATTCCTTGGAGTTGCGGTGTCTTCTTGGATCGGGGTATTAATACCCAAAGTATTAGGTATTTCTATCCCGGATTGCATCTGTAGTGATCGATTGAAGTGAGCGTGTTCGTAGTGCTCGGTAGTTCGGTTCGGACGCGCGAGTCGTTATGTCTGTAATAACTCTGCGAAAGATCCGTCGTTCTTTGTCGGAAATTGTTAAGGAAACTCTCATCTGTTGGTTAATAATTAAAGAATATCCTCCTTGAAACGCAGGTCGGATTGGTGCTCGGATAGTCGTGTCCGAGTCGGTCAAAGTTGGTCGGGTAAATGTGGTGTCGGTCGGTGATCACCACTTCGGTCGCGTCTGGCGGCGTAGGTCTTCCGCGTAAAATACTCGCGACAACGGTGCGATAACCGGAACAAAATAGCATCACAATGAACCTGAGATCTTGGGCTTCAAATTCATATATTTTTCAATGCAATTGGCATGCGCATCGCGCGAGGGTCTCATAACCTGTTGTGAGGTCAACGATGTGTATTGGGTTGAGTTGACTAGGCTAGCTAGGGGAGGCTATTTCGGGCCGTAAGGACCCCGGCTGCCTCAGGCCACAACCGCGGGACCCGCGGCTGTGGGCTACGTTCAACAGGAACAAAGCCCGTCCTTTCGTCCCCAGCATCGGGCATAGAAGATAAACGATGGCTCCTCGACTTCATCACCTCCCCCTGGAAATAATCGACTTGATTCTCAATGAGATATCGTCCGAGGACCTTCTTTGCATTCGGCAAACATGCAAAGAACTTCATGCCAGGGCGGCCCCTCGATTTGCCTGCGATTACTTTCAGACCCGCCGTGTCATGTTTGAAAGACGAAGCCTAGATACCCTCGCCGATATATCCAAGCATCACACCCTTGGTCGATCCGTCCATACGTTGGAAGTATGTGTCTACCATCTCCTGCCCCTCGAAGAGCTAGAGGAGATTGAACCTCCTTTTAGTGAATATGAGGAGATGATGAAAGGAGTTGCATCCGGTAGCGGCGGTACCAAGAGCGCAGATACCATATCATCATCGCCACATGACCGTTATCATCGTCTGAGTCAACTGCATAAAGAAGCATATCTCACGCACTTGGAAGACCAGGACCAACTCATCCGGGCGCAGTACGCCCTCGAGTGTTTGACGCAAGCAATGACGCGCCTCACCCAATGCAACAGGATTGTTATTGATGACAGTAACCGGCCATGGGGCCTGGATCGGTTAAAGCGAATGATTGGAGTCTTGCCGCAAAGAACTCTGACATTTGCGTCGACTACGAGCATCGAGCTGATCCGCCATATCTTATCTGCCGTTCTTACCGCAGTGGTCGCCAGTAAGCTGGACGTCGAGGATCTCGAAATCAGTATCGGATGCCTTATGCAAAATGCCAACCGCATAAGCCCTCATATGCTTCCCAGTCTACCATCCCCCATCATCAGTCTTCGCAGTTTACGCCTCGTGCTCGACCCAGGTCTTCCCAAATTCGCCAGTACCCTACCTTGGGGATCTAGCCTCATTCGATTTGTAAGGCTGTTCCCCGAGCTTTCGGAATTTTCGCTTGAATTCGAGGACCGCGATGATTTCGATCGGTTTGCGGGATTTGCTGCAATGCTCGACATTCCAAAATTGGAAGCGTTGACGCTCTACTTAATAGATTGCACTGGCGAGCAGCTAGCAGATCTCCTTCTTCACCATAAAAAAACGCTTCGGGAAATCAGTTTTGACGGTATCAATCTCACAGACGGCGCTGAGTCCTGGCACTCCCTAATCAAGGAAATCCGCGAGGGCCTAGATATTACTTATTTCTCCATGAATGGAAGCATGGTAGGAGATATCGATGTGCAAGGCAGGGAACGACTGGAAGCCACTGATGCGCAAGGCCTCACCGACATCATAGCTACACTCAGTGTAGCTAACAGACAGACCGTCTGACAGACCGTCCGAGTCCGTTTGTCAGACCGCAAACCGACAGACCGGACCAGTCCGTCTGTCTGGGTTGGTCTGAGTAGGCTGTATGAATGAATGAATGAAATTTATTCCGCCCGAGAGGACTAACCTCATAGGGCCGATTACACTAGGCAATTTACAGTTCTATGTCATTCTGCTCGCGTCTCCCAGAAGCCCTACGTTCTTCCTCATCCACTGGTTGGTCTCGCCTCGCTTGATTCCAGGGTGGTCATCAATTCCACCTTCCACTCCACATTTTCAATTGGGAATTGATATAGCGGCATGACATTTTTGATACAGCGGCATGACTCTTACAGCGGCATGACTTTTATGACATCTGATTGGGCAGGACCCACTTTTGTTAGTACATCTCGGTTCTGCCGACAGCTCTAATTTGTACCCAGAGCTTAGCTGTCCATAATTGTTGAACGTAGCCCACAGCCGCGGGTCCCGCGGTTGTGGCCTGAGGCATCCGCGTCACCTCTGGCACAGAAGCAAGCAACAACATCAAGAGGTATCTCCTTAATGGTATGAGCCACCTCTATCGGCTTGTTGAGGCGATGCAGGATATGATGAGGGATCAAGAGCGAGATTTCGCACATGCCTGCGCACAGGATGAGGTGCTCGCTGCCCAGGACTACCTCGGCTCGAGCTCAGAATAGGTAGGTAGGTTTTTATTCGCCCGGGGGACACAAACGATCGCACATTACCACACACATGGGTGACAAAACCATGTACGAAAATGACTGGAGCTATTTCGCACATAGGCTTTCGGCGTTTTTATACGGGGCTACAGTATTGATATGACAACACACTGTTTTCAATGTAGCAGAGCTGATGCCATACCAAGCGGTGCTGATGCCATTCCATCGGCGCCGAAGCTCCGATAATTACGGTGGGCGATAGGGGGCACTGTTGCAAAACCCCCCGTCGTTTCCTTTTGGGTTTAGGTTCTATTCTCCTTAGTCATCTGGGTACTTTAGGTCGCCATGGAATATGTACCGCGGACTAGCAGCGGACTCGCGCGGTGGCCTTCTGCGAGTCCAATTTCCTGCTCAGCGCATCCGGTGTAAGATGGTGAGCCGTTTGCTCCCATACAGATGCACACAACACTATGTCCGGACTTCGGTTCTGGCATTCTGGGTTGATATTTTCCGAACAAACTCACTGCACAACTCTCGTTTAGTATGTCGCGACCAAAACGCACCTATGCCAGAAATAGTGAAAGCCGAGCTGCCAACGATCTTCAACTCACGATGAGCCGACGGAGGATCACCGCAGTAATCCCGCTGCTGATCAGCAGCGGACTAGCGCAGCAACCTCCTGCTTAAATGAGCCTAGCGACTTCATCCACCATATAGAAGGGCGATGTTGTTTTGTTCGTCTTAAATTAAAACCTCACTCTCAAACAGGATTCCCCCTCTTCTCCCCTTTTCTGCACTTTCACCTCCTCTCTCCGACCGAAATGGGCCCTCCAAAGATCCCCCCGGAGCATGTCTATTGTGTCCAAGCCGGAAAGAAGCACCATGAACTCTTCACCACCATGTACGTTGGCGCGAACTATTGCGGCCGCTGCGGCTTGGCCAACCCCTTTCGGCCCCAGCATCGAGCCAGGTCTAAAACTCCGGCACTTCCGGGCCCTCACGATGAGGTGGTGGAGGTTGAGGACTCTCCGCCGCGGCCAGTCAGTCCAGCAAGCCACCTGTTGCGCGACAGACCGAAACCTGTGTCATCCATGGGCATTGGACGCGCCGCTCAACTACTTCCCAACGGATTTTCGACGGCTGACGCCGTGAATACACGGGCACGCATACCTCCATCTGAGCCGTCAAGCAACCCCCAGTTCATGACCGTCGCATCCGCGGCCAGCCGAGCCATTCAGAATTCCAAAAGCAGCACTAGGAAGCCTATGAGGCAGCGAACTGGCTATCAATGGGTCCATATAAGCCTCTTACTTGTGAGCTTGGAGACCAGGTACTTTAATGGGCTTGCAGTTGAGGTCCCAGAGACGGTGCTACCTCTGAAGGATACGGGGATCAAATTTTCCTCGGGAGATCTACTGACTTGGCCCTCGTTCGCCGCGATTTTGTTCGACCATCTCCGGCCGCTTCCGCCCGCGATCGATCTTACGAACAGAGATCTCTGGAGCCTTTCGTACGCTTCGAGTTTCTCTGGCAAGAAAATCGTCACCGTTCCCAATACCGACAAGTACGCGACACCGTCAAGTATGCTCGCATCGGGGCACTTTGGGAACAACCAGGCAGGGCAGCTGAAGGTGCTAGTCGTCCTGACATCCACAGATGTTGTCGATAAGCAAGAGCCAGTCACACCGCTGAGGCCAGATGAATACTCGACGCCGGTCAAGGAAGAAAGGAAACGAAAGGTCAAGCAAGAGGACACGAGCCCTGCCTCCGGGCGCAAGAAGCGCATCAAGAAGGAAAGACAAATCAAGGGAGAGAGGGGCAGCGTGGAGACGGATCAGGTCAAGCAGGAGATACACGTCAAGATGAAGCAGGAAGAGCCTATTCCAAGTTCCTCATCCCAGAGCCCTACAGGCGACGAGCTTGGAGACGCTGTTGAAGAGACCGTTCGACACGAAGATGTGATAGACCTTTGTGAAGTGGAGGATCCACTTCATGATCTAGTATTCGGCATCATCCCTGGTGGTGAGGGATATGAAGGTATGGCGGACGAAGGAGACGAAGTGGACGGCGAGGAAGTTTTGGTCCCGGAGTTAGTAAGAGACCAAATCACCTCATCACCGAGTTGAGCGCTGACACGAACAGGTAACCCTGGAGTCGATTCCTCAAAGCTTTGGGAGTGATCAAGCTCAACTATCCGACGTTGATGCTGCCAAGGAACTCCCACCCGCACACTCCACGCGCTTCAAAGGGGCAAAGATCCCCACAACATTTGCTGTCCGACATAAGAAAAGGAAGGATTGACTACTTGGGCTCCCCATTCGAACTGTCGCTATCCTCCCCGTCATCACTTATTCCCTCCATGTCATTTCCTTCTTCGTCCTGATATCCTAGTTCAACAAGTGGTTGCTCCGCTGGCTCCCCATCTCCAAGTTCATCTTGGCAGGTTTGATTTGCTCGCTCATATAATGCTTGCTATATGCGTTTAGATTATTCAACTCGGAACGAAAGGGTGAGACTTACATATTCTGCGACGCCTCCAGTTGGCGCTTTGCGATATGCCAGCACAGGCTCCCTGCCACTTTCGATGTGTTGAATGATTCTATCTCGAAGGCCAAGGTAGAAACGCTTGAAAGGCCGTAACTTGTCTGGCTCCTGGTGAGTTCCAAGGACTACGTCGTCGTAGCCCATTTCGACGAGAACTTGGCGACACCAATCTTTTGTCTCTGGCTCCAAGCATGTGCTAATGTCGATATCAGCCAACGGTCGCTCCATTCCAGCTAGAACTGAGCGGTCAATGGGGATACCCCAGTCGCACGCCTTGTCGGGATCCGGGTAATGGTAGTTCATCCAAGGCTGGCCGTGGACCACGTGGGGACGGTTCTTCTGAAGGCGAATTCGATGAAGATTCCACGCCTCCACAAAGTCGAAGAGTTCTTGGCGTAATACATCTTCGAAGACTGCGTAGATGGCAATCTGATCCTCCAATATATCGCCATCGAAGTCCCCGTCCCTGGCGAGCTCCCCAAAGTAGCCTACCCACTGCCGGGAGGAGATGTGCAGCATGCTCTCCCACCATTTCTCAATCTTGACGTTCTTTGTGCTCGGTGCGGCCTTGTAGGAATCCTTGAGGCGCTTCCCTTGCTGGAAGACCTGTCCGTTCCACTCCACCCGTCCATCTGCGGCGAGGGCAAAGTTCCAATGGGCTGCTGCGATTAGTGGCGTTTCGCTGCCTCTGTCCGCCTGCAGATACCATGGCCGAAAGCCGTAGGCGTCGCATGCTGTCAAGTACTGCTTCAAAATGCTCAAAGCGGTTGTGGCGGAGTGGCCAACGTAGAACCAGATAATGTTGCGCGAGTAGGCGTCGATTGCGGCATAGATCTCGAATCCATACGCTTTGAGCTTGTCATGACCGTCAATACACCACTGATAGTTTGGTCCCGGCACAAGGAACTGCCCCTTCTTCCTCCGGAACATCCTTTTCCGGATCTCGACCTCATTCGGGAACATGATTTTGTACATCGCAAAGAGAGGGTCTCTTGGTACCCAAAGCTGCTTTTGCTGACGAAGATAAGGCTGAAGGAGGCTTTTACCATATCCGGAAATGGCATTAGAACGTCGTGTCATTTCGATGATGACCTGCTCTGTCTTCTCCAGCAACGCAAGGCGCTCCTCATCGCTGTTGAGCCTGCGTACCCAGCGGCGGTCTGGGTGTAGCCTGATGCGCTTCAGACCTCGTTTCGTGATCGGCCAGCCCTGTCTCTGTAGAACGCTCAGTGTCTGCTTCTCGGTAAGCCCAACGCGAAATATCAGGTCGCGGGTGGCCTCTATCAGCTCTGGGCTTTCTTTGGTACGGGCTTGCTGGCGCGGGAGATCCCAGCTTGCGATTCGGCGAGAGATTGTACTGAGATTGACGGCGACATGATAACGCTTTCGAAGCTTATACTTAATCCTGCTTCGCGAGACACCGTTCAGGTAGAGGTGGGTGACGTAGTCACGGTATTGATCTATTGCATTGGGTGGACGTGCCATCACGGGCAATTGGTTCGCTCGCCGGGGCGATCTTCTTGATGCTGGCAGGGAAAAGGGAGACGATGATGGCCTGGCCTCACTATAAATTATTCACCGCACTACCCCGCAGCGGGGATGTACGGAAGTCCATAGGGGGCACAGTTCCAAAACCCCCAGCCCACTTTTTTTTATCACTAGACTAACCCCAATGTATATTTATCCTTCTGTTTAGCCACATGCGAGCCCGTATCGTAATTTCAATGAGAAAATTGCTTTACCGGTGTACAAGGGACCTTCCATTGCCCATTGCCGGGCCAATTTAGTATAAGGTGAAAGGGGTATAAGATTGCGTACGAGCTCGTACGAGTTCGTACGTACACTTTCGATGCTCTCTATCAACTTTCTACCTTCTTTCAATATGGAGCCTGCTTCACCTCCTCAAACAGAGTATTGTCCATCAGCACAACAACGTACTCGTCATGTGGATATCCGTACGAAGTTTCCTGGGGCTCTTTATTGCCCGCATTGCGCTCAACGACTCCCTACGGCTTCACACAATGTAGCCCCTATTTCGATCGACCTGACCGTTGATTCACCTTCAACACAACGGACCTCTACGGCAAAGAACACTGCCTCACGGGGCATAATCACTACTTCCTCTACAGCTGTGCCAATGCCTGACACCTATCAGGCTTCGACTATGATGGCCGTACAGAACCGTCAGAGCAGTATCACAGCCACACGGATCCATAAGGGCCCAGTCGTTGTCGAAGTATCAGCAATCTTCTGGATTGGTGACGGCTACATCGATGATAGCATCCCAGGCATCACGATTCCAGTGTACAAGGGAATTCGGCACGCTGGAAAGCGTACTGGATCTGTTGAAGTCGTACTAGGGCGTAAGTTTTCATCCCATAGCTCAATGATCAGATTCATCGTCGAGCAATGCGATGAGCGCCTCAAGGAGAAAGAGTGGCAAGTCGTTCATTCCGTATCAACAGTTGGCGCTACTTCTGGGCCCGTATACTTCCCTAGTGGAGCGTACAATACCGTTACGCTCGGAGATCTATTCAGCCAGGGGAATATCACCGTTACAAAGCAACGTGATACAGCCAATCTCACTTTTTGGCTCTTCAACGAGGGACCCCGACCTGATGACGACTGTCAGAGGCCGTTGAGAGCCGTACGTGGCCGCAAAAGGGCTATTGATCACGGGCCTTCTGATATGGACTCGGATATGTCAACGCCAAGCCCTGTCAAGCCCAAGGTTCCACGTACGGCAAAGTCAGGGCGCGTATCAACCAGTAAGGACGAATTCAAAGCCCCAGTGCTATCTCTGGTACCAATGAAGCTCGAAGCTCGAAGCCCCATCAAGACTGGAGTCAAGGATGAGGTTATCGCAGGGTGTATTACAGTCACAGATACAGCTTCGAACGATGCCGCACTGAGTGATCCTTTTACGAGCGATATCGAACAGTCAGAAACACAGGGGGGTTCACCTGAGAAGAAGCTTCCTTTTCGAGCTGGGAGGGGGAAGAATAAGAATATAGATTAATTTGAGTGCAAAATGCTTCGATCATGTACGTATTTGGTTATATGGTTAGTCCTCCTGCTCGTCAACATCATCAACCTCCTCTCCAATCTCATTTTCGAGCCTATCAAGCGTAGTGGCATCAATATCATTCGCTGCCAAATGATCTCGTACGCGATCAAGTCCACCTGTAGGTGTTGATAGTAGCTCTAGAGCTGGTGATTCTTGATTGACAATATACTGCTGCAAATGCTGCCGTAAGAAGAGATATGTAGAAAGATGTGGCCGTTCTACTGGATCTTGCGGGTGGTCTTAACGGCTTTGGAGTATACGATCGCAAATAGCTATCGTATGCTCAGGTAAGTAAGCGTCAAGGTCAATATGGTCTTCTGCGAAGATATTCTGAAGCGTATCTAGTCGTCCCTGAGGGATGACCTCTGCCCAGCTTCTGACTTGTCGGGCCTCGGGCTGAAAGTAAAGGTTCCATGGTTGCCCGGGAACAACATGTGGCCTATTGCGCTGTTTACGAATGTAATGCACATTCCACATGTGCACGAAGTCGGCGAATTCCTCTCTCAAAATTGGCATAAAGATATAAAGCATCGCAATACGGTCGGGTACGGAGTCATCCGAGAAATATGAAAGTCCCGTGATTTCAGAGAAATACTCCTAAGAGCACATCAATACGCTATCATAAATAAAGATATCAGTCTATACTTACCCGCCAGAACTTAGCCCTGCCTCGACTTAGCCGAAGCCACCAGCTTTCAATCTTCTGATTATTCGTGCTCTTGCCGTAGGCCCAACAGTCTTGGAAGCGCACGTCTTGCCGAATACTATCCCGTACACGCACACGTTCTTTCGAAAGGTAGAAATGTGCTCCAGCCATTAGAATTGTCTCTCGGCCGCGGTCTGAACGGATGATACTGGGCATTGTTTGGCGTTCTGAAAGTACGTGAAGGTATTGCGCAACAACACTCCGTGACGTATTGGCTGATATGCCAATATAAAACCACGTAATAAACCGTGAGTATACGTCAATTGAAGCGTAAATCTCAAAGCCCCAAGCCTTCAATTTATCATAGGCATCAAGAGACCACATGAAGTCAGGGCCAGGGGCTGTCCATCCACCTCGGCGATATCGCATTGTATTCCAACGTTCGGTAATACTTCCGGGATAAAACTCACGAAAGCCTTCGTACAGTGCCCGGCGACTGAGTACGAGTCCAGCTCGACGGACCTTTGCGTAGAGATATGTACGGCCAAAGTCTTTAAGTTTAGTGCTCTGTTCGGACTCGTTTTCAAAGAAACGGCGCAATTCGCGTAGGCTTTCTGATATCTGCTCTGGGTCTTGACGGCGCCAAAGCCCAAGGTCTCGGCGTATGCGTTCAAGTCCAGTCTTCGTGATAATAAAACCGTCAGAATGGAGCTTCAGAAGCATAAAGTGATCGTTCAAAACCTTATTAAAGAATAAGTCTTTAATGTGCTGACGAAGGTGTTCTGAGTCTTTGGTGTATTGTTTGATCGAGATATTCCAACTTTTGAGGCTGCGATACACGGTCGTACGTCCCACTATGACGTGGAAATGTTCATTAAGGCGCGTGACGATTTGATCGTATGTGAGATGGTCATCATTCTTCCATTGTTGAATTTGTATGCGAAATGAAGATAAGTCAATCGAAGGGCGGCCCATTGCGTTGACTTGCGGGCTCGTATGAGGCCGTAACGAGAAGTACGGGCTCGTACTAAAAATCGAAAAGTCAAGCTTTGGATTCATAGCTGGCTGGAAATCTTTTTCATATGGTCGCGTACGTGGCCGTACGAGAGCGTAATCTTAATTTTCAGGCTAGAGCCTGATTAGGCAATTCAGGGGCAAAGCTACTGGTGGTCCATCGCATGCAGTCGTACGCGAAAGTTTCGTTCACGTTTTCGTTTAGATTACAAAAAGAAATTTTGCCTCAGATCCTCAGAACGGGCGTGGTAGAAGATGACTAAGTTGACTAGGAATAGGGTCAGTACGAGCTCGTATTCTCACGTAAAGGGTGATATACCTTAGTCTTTCTTCGAAGGGATGGCCCCCTTCTTTCTCTTCTTCTTGTCAGCAGCATCCTTGAAGAACTTAGATATCTTCAAGAGCGTCTTGCGGTCGAAGTCCTCCATCGGGTCCGTACTGTCACTATCAGAGTCGAAGTCATCGGCCTTGCGCTTAGTGCTTTGCTTGCCTACTACTAATTAGTACCGTATATAGGTGCGTAAGTGTAATTACTTACCGAGAGAACACGCCTGGCTAGAACGGTTCCAGTCGCAATTGGCACAAGCATGCGGGTGAGTGTCAGAGACAATACACTTGTTGAAGGCGCCGTTTTGGCCCGTGCACTTATTGCAGCGCTCTGTATCCTCACGTTCGTCACCGTATAGGTGGCGGAGCATAGTATCACAATTCTGACTGCCGCGAAAGTTGAGGACGGGGGCGGTCTTCTTCATAGACTTGCTGTCGGTCTTGAGGTTGAGCTCAAGCAGACGTACCTCCTGATACGAGTTAGTACGAACTAGTACGCTGATCTGCAGGTACAAACCTTGGTGGAGTCGATGGCAGCAAAACCCTTCGTGCTGCTACCCTTCAGAGCATTCATCAGAGCCCAAACGGTAAGATCCGGGTTCTCAGTGGGCTGTTCGCCCTTGTACGTGAAAGTACGAGTGTCAATCTCCAGCACTTCCTTGGGCAGCTTGCTGAATTTTTCCTCTCCAAAATCCTCACGTAGGAGGTCGATAGCAACCTTACGAAGCAGTTTGTCCTGCTTGTCCGTTTCCTTTTCGAGTCGCTCTCTCTCCTTCTCCGCCTCCTTGTCCTTGTCACCCTTCTTGCGAGCGCCGGCCATGGGCGACTGATACATGGGCATCCCCGTACACGCGCATCCCCCTGCTTAGTCAGCAATAGCCCCTATAAATCTTCCCCCAAGTGCCCTATATTTATAGGCTATCTTGACCACGCAAACTACAGCATTTTGCACCCCTTCTATGGCCTTCTACATGACATTTACTACAGGTAGGCAATTTCTTTTCCAGCGGCTCAATTAATGGCATTAGGGCCTCCTGCGGCTCGGACTCTTGAGGCTGCTGGGGCTCTCGTGGCTGCAGCTGCTCGGGCTCTTGGAGCTGCTGCGGCCCGTGGTTGTGGTGGGAAAATCGGGCTTCAGTGCGATGTTTGAGATGCCATAAGCCGTAAGAGTCTTCTTTGGCTAGGATTGAAAATTGGCAGCCTTGACGCCAGCGATTGCAAGCATATAGGATAGTAGGTCGCTCAGAGCCATGCCAAAATGAACGTGAGCGTCGAATAATAAATTTATAGCCACCAATTTCTGCGTAAATTGCAAGAGTAAATACAAGCTCTTCTTGCGACTCAAAAAGTTGTTGAGGTGGGAGGTCCATTATAGTTATAGAGCCCTTAGGGCACTTGGGGGAAGATTTATAGGGGCTATTGCTGACTAAGCAGGGGGATGCGCGTGTACGGGGATGCCCATGTATCAGTCGCCGCATGTTGATCTTGGATGACTAAGCGATTCGAGGGAGCGATAATGCTTCAAACGGGGCCGTACGGTGGGTGTGCCCCTACCCAAAAACACCACAAATTGGGTTTTGGAACTGTGCCCCCTATGGACTTCCGTAGGATGCAACTGACCCGCTGCGGCTTAGTTTCAGGGGGACATTGGTGGAACCAGGAACAGGATCGACGCTGCTCATCCCCCAAATATTTACAAGAACCTAGACCCTTCCAACCCCAGTTCCCACCTTCCCTTTTGTATCATCATGGCCGAGGAAAATTCCGTCGTCGTGACTGGAGCTACAACCGCTGGCACGACGGATGGGGACTCTCGCAGCAGGAACACCGCAGTCAAGAGGAGCAGAGGATTGATCCGACCCAACGTCCGCAAATCCACGGCCAAGATTACCGTACGATCCAGTAAGTCCCCATGCGAAGCGACGACTGCTAACTTGCCCGTCCGAGCAGAAGAAGAAGCAGACGAAGAAAGTCCCTCCCCGCGGCTCAGTGCGTGACTTCCCATGCCGCCCCTGCGTCACCCGCGCCACCAGGGCCCCCGGCCATGAATGTGCCTCTCAAGATAGTATGTTTGGTTGTCCCAGGTCATATACCTGCTACGCTGACATGCACGGAATAGATACTGGTGCTGCGTGCTGGGACTGCGCAAAGAACGGCCACACATGTAGGCCGGTAAGGCAGCTCTGCTCTCTGTCAGGTAACGAGCCACTGACCAAGCTGCATCTCTAGGTCCCCATTGGAGCTCATGCTGCTGTGCGTGCCTTTTGGGACTTGAACCGGCAACTGAGCGACGCAAATGACGATCCGGATGATGCCTGGCGTGCTGCTGCACAGCGGGCAGCACAGCAGTTACGAGCTTGCGGCAGTGGTGCGGTCCCTCCTGCCACTCTAGGACCTGCTCCTGCTTTGGCTTCGTTTGGCGAGGTGGCTGAGAGGAGCCTCGAGGAGAGAAAGGTTATAGCGCTGGAGACCATCGCAGGGGCTGCTCGGCTCTGGATTGTGAGCATGATCAAGTCATTAGATGCAAAATTCAACTACTAACTCAACGCTCAGCAACTCAGTCAGCCGGACGAGGACGAGGACGAGGAAGAGGAAGAGGAAGAGGAAGAGGAAGAGGAAGAGGAAGAGGAGAATGATGATAATTGAGTAGTAGTGATGTCAAATACGACCACCACGGTGACGCCTGATGTCGCTTTGGATGGAATAGAAACGCACTCTGCTGGTCCGGTGCGGACTCGGTCCTGTGACTGTATCTTCCGTAACGCCTCCAAAACGAAGAAACCTCAGCTGAGGTACATAGAGCAATGTACTGTGGGGCCACGTGACTACACCGCTAACCCAATTTGGCACCTTCATGGTGATTTTGGGGGTTTTGCAACAGTGACCCCTATAGCCTGCCATACTGTTATCGGGGGTTAGCATGTGGAGACATGGGACCCTCGACAAACGGACAAGGTCCGTACATTCTTGACACCGTTGTTTTGGATGACATCCATTGGCGGAGTTATTGGCGGACTTGTGGGGCTTGCCACCAGTCCACCACCACTCGACGCCATCATGGCACTCAGATTGAGCTCTTCATAGCCCGCATATTCATCCTTCCATAATTCGGTTAGCTTGCGATTTGTAATATTGGAGCTGGAGCAGCTGGAGCAGCTGGAGTAGCTTACCAATCCGTAGAGGAGCTCCAATGGCACTGTAGAGTTGTCCCCTCCAGCCATATAAGGTGAGAGGAAAGGGCTTGTGGCTGGACATTGTGGAGTCATCTGTGGTGGATATGCCATTCCGGAAGCGGTCTCCATCGGAGACAATGGAAATGGATATGGATAGAGAAACAGGAAGAGATGGATTGAAGCAGTGACAAAATGTCTGCAAGGAAAAAGATGAGTATTTACGCAAGAAAAAAAAAGAGAATCGGTGCACTCTCTCATCGAGGGGATATTCTCAAGTTTAAATACTATCAAGCTCATCCTCCACAACCACCATCAAAATGGTTACCCACCAAGCTCGACCAAGAGGACGGGGTGAAGGCATCACCTCTTCGGGCATAGTGTAATTTTGGTTCACAGACCTGGCTCCAACATTGCCAAAAGTCTACAACTAGGCTCAATTAACCAATCAGAGCCGATAGACCAACTCCAAATGCGGTCTAGCCTGTTGCATCTCAGAAACGGTTCTCAGTGTGTCATTTTGGTAAGATGTGAAGCGGACGGAGCAATCCCTGCCGTCGTACGGACACCAATTAGATTAGATTTACCCAACCCCCTTCAAGAGGGATTGCAAGAACTTTACTCCGTAGTATGCTAATAATAACACCAGACCGTTATCGATAAGATATCACTATGCCAGCTTCTAATACAGTAATCACGTGTACCAGTTCTATCAGTTTACCTGGCCCCATATTCATATGCAGATAACAAAGTGTCGCAAGTCAGGCATGATCTCAACGAGCCTCAGGAAACAACGGCACTTAGTAATCAAACTGTGTGCTTCAAGTAAAATCTGTGGATCCACGTACTGCGGCTTGAAATGGCCACAGCGATCCCCACTTGCGCACCACAACTGGACTAGGATGGCACCGAGCCTCTACCCTACATAAGCACATATCGCTCTTCATTACAGGAGATCGAAAGCAGGTGTGACTGAAGTCCGAAAAGTGTCTCGTCAGCAGGGACCATAATAGCGCAGTTTATGCCTCAGGCACCAACCTCGTCAGTACTAACGCTAATTCCACTATTTGCCACCTGAGGGTTCTCATCTAGCATATGGACATCTGATAAGTCAGTATAACGTAAGATGATAATCAGGTGGCGATAATCTTGTTAATTCTTCAGCGTTCTAAGGGGGCAAATTAAGACTATAAATGAAAACTGTCCCTTTTAACCCTCCTTCGCAAAGTTATGAAATTAAAATAGATGAAACTATTCAGATGTTAACGCCCTGGAAGAGTTCTAGCAGCTTATTGAGTTTGATAATCTAATCTCCACCACCCTCATAGCAGTAGATTGTAGTATGTTTAAAGTAGCTAATATAACTTATAGCATGAAAAAGGATTTGCTTAATTCCCGTCTATCAACCGTTCAAGCTCACTAGAAAGGAATGGCAAGAGCACCACTTTTCCTGAATTGCAACCAATAGCAACATTAACCCCTGATATAGCTGTAATCCCATTGCGACACTCCACTGGTAGCCAAAATAGATTTTTTCCTCTATATGAAACCCAAGTGCTGTCTTCAATGCAAAGTGTTTGGACTAAAGAGGGTGATAGCGCGAGAGATTCTGTGGAGGTTACTGACTCCCTGGCTATAGGAATCACTCTGTTACCTGTGATGAGACCAGTATTATCAGCTGTAAAATAGAGTACTTCCGCAGAATGATCTCGGTGAATCACCTGTTCACACTTTCCCATCTCCACGCTCCAGATCCGTACCGTCTTATCGTCTGAGGCCGAGGCTATGAGCTTTGAGTCATGCGAGAACATTGCTGACCTAACCCAGTCGCCATGGCCATTGAGCACCTGTTCGCATTGCCCCGTCTCCACGCTCCAGATCCGTACTGCCTTATTGCCCAAGGCCGAGGCTACGAGCTTTGAGTCGTGCGAGAACACCACTGACGTGACCCCGCCGCCATGGTCGTCGAGTACCTGTTCGCACTTCCCCGTCTCCACGCTCCAGATCCGTACCGTCTCATCGCCCGACGCTGAGGCCACGAGCTTTGAGTCGTACGAGAACACCACTGACGTGACCCAGTTGTTATGGCCTTCTAGTATCGAGAGGCATGCATCCCAATCTTCATTGATATGTGGCCAAAAAGATAGCCATGTTGGAATCGGGTCCTCGAAGGGTCTCCGAATAATGCTTGTACTAGGGGTGAAAACCAAAGCTGAAGAATAAATCTGTAAGGGTGTCTTATCAATCACTGAGAAATTCATTTTAACAAATCGAACCGCATCAGATACGAAACTTGAAAGGCTTGAAGCTTCCCTATCCTGCTAGAAGTCAGCAAAATTCATACTTATAAAGTTACACTTGAGTTATACCTTGAGCCAATCTGCTAATGATCTAAGTATACTGAGACCTTCTACAGTCCGACCCATGAAGCTCATTGCCTCAAGCCAATGGAGAAAGTGTTCTACCAGGAAATCATAGACCTCTTGCATATTATTCAGCTCAAGATCAATGGCTGTTCGGTGATGCACCCAGTAAAGACAGGCATATTGAAGTTCCGGAGATAAGCATTTATCGATCTGTTGAGAATCAATTGTGGATCGACGCATTCCTGGGAATGACATGCTGCATATGTTCTCGCGGAGACCCTCGTCCATGATACGCAAACATTGCTTGCCCAGATTGCAATATGCAGAGTTCTCATCCACCCAGAGCTCATTTGTCTTCTTCTCTTCGGGATGGATAAGATAATCTCGGAATGACAAATGCAATAGTCGTACAGGCAAATCACGCTCCGCTGGAACATCCAAAACTGAATGGAGTGTATCTAGTCTTGTGTCGATGATATCAGGGGAAATATTAAGTAGCTGTGATAAGGCCAATACAGATAAAGGGCTTGCGAGGGTGACTATGGTGCTAACAATAAGTGTGCACTCATTGATGATCTTGTCCCTATCCTTTTGCAAGACCTCTTTAAGCTGTGAACTCAGGACTGGGCCATATGCTTGGTGAAGCCTTGAGCTATGACCGCTGCTTCCGTGGCTTAGAATTTGGGCCAATTGCGTGTGAGGGCTGCCACCTTTGCGGTCGTTGATGAAGCGACATACGGTTGCAGCAAAGATAAACAGAGGAATAGCCATTTTGACAAGAAGCTGAGTATTTCCGTCTTCGGGCCAGTTGAGTGGCAACCGTCGATTTGTCGGCACAGATGAGTTATAGTCCGTCTTGATTCTTGCAAGCTCGTACTTGAAGAACGCAGTGATATCATCCTTGATGATTTCCTCAGGGATCTCATGAAGGACAAGATCCTGATATGAGCCCTTTATGCTAGTAAAACCCAGGTGAATCGGCAGCTCTGGCCTGCTCGTAATAAGGATTCTCAGCTTTGGAAACTGCAAATTCTTAGTGCGAGATAGGAGATTGATGAGAAGTTTGATGTCTGTTTCTGTATCGCACTCATCAAGGGCATCAACCACAAGCACTAGAGTATCCAATCTCCTTGCGTCAGGGGGATATTTCCCAGTGGCTGTATAATCGGTTGATCGAACTGATCCTGTAATGCTTTTCCGGCAATATAAGGATCAGCATTAATAGCAGCCTCGATAGATGGCACTATTACTGGCTCCCTCTGAGCTAGTTGGGCCGCTATCGTTGTGAAGAACTTTGACATGTTTCCTCGGTCTGGCTCTCCTCTCTTGAAGAAGAAGCTAGCACCAAGGTGACCTGTTACAGCACAAGACTGAGCGACAGTCCGGGAAATGGTAGATTTTCCTGTCCCTGCCATGCCTTTGAGCCAGAAGATAGATTTGGCGCAAGGATCGTTTGCCCATTGATGTATTTGTCGGAGGAGGCTCACCCGGGTATTTGGTAGGCAAGTCGCATTGTGTCCATCGCCATGAGAATCGAAGAATGCCCCATCAGCAACTGGGAGACGATCTAGGACCATTTTCTGGTCAACGCTATGCAAGGTTATACTTGTGGATGACTGTCAGTTATCGGTGACGGTGTCTATATTAGAGCCACATTTGCTATCTTACCTGACATTCTGGACTTCTCTCTTTGTATCAAGCGTCATGAGCTGAACACCATTTATACCCTCCATAACTAAAAATATGTAAATATCCATTTATCTAATGATCAATAGGAGAAAACTAACGAGATTTGATATCAACCACCCGCCGTGTGGCTTCAAGCTCCCTAGTAGGGATATGGCCAAGCAGCTCCACCGCAAATGAAGCTGCCGTAGCAGACGCATACCGCTGCCATCGATCATTTTTATGCGAATCCGCATAATCACAGATACCCCTAATCACGAGGCAGGGAAAGTGGTCCATCAGACCGGCAGCTTCCATTTCAACACACATACACTGCTCTCCGGCAACCTCTAAGATCCTATCACGAGTGCTAGGATCCTTGATGAGTGTGTTTCCAGAAGCGATAACTCCATAGTGAATCTCTGGATCAGTAGAATCTCGTGGATCTCGCTCGACCTCTTGGGAATGGTCGCACTTGTCGCAGGTATTGCCTCCGATATGATCATAGGTTGATGGGAATAAATGATCATTCTCAAACCCTTGATGAGTGAAATTGGTCTTTGGTCTCGTCATGAGGGGATTGGTCGTATACATCCTCCGGAGGAGATCAGGAATCTGGGATTGTTTTCTCTCATACTTTGCTCGCAAGCTCGCCAGGGCATGGAGAAGAACCCAAGGAGGCTTGTTAAGAGACCCTTTCAGCTCCCAGGCTTGATCCAACTTCGCCTTCCCTAGATCATATTGGACCACTCCACCAGTAGTTCCATCAGGTCGGCTCACTACAACATCACCGAGTCGGATATCTCGGCCCTGCTCAGGTTGAGCGATACCTCCCCCAATGCCCACCAGCAAACCAATCCGAATATGAGGCAAGGAGGAGATCAGGTTTGATGCTGTCGTTGCCGCAGGGGTCGTTCCATAGTCTCCGTCAGGAAGTGAAGCGATCACGATATTGTGCTTACCTATGCGGCCTCACTCGTACGAATTCGGGTCGGATCGAGGTTGATCGAAATCTTTAGGGTTTTCATGGCAGTTATCAAATAACGCTGTGGCTGCTGCGCGCTCGATGGGGAGGGCAGCAATCCATCCTATGGTGTAAAGCTCAGGGTTGTCGAGTTGCATCCTTGATGATAGGCAGTCGTCCAGTGACATCGGCAGATCGGTAGATCGTGTTTAGATCCAGGCAAAAGTAGTTATCGTCTTAGCTTCTATCGAAGGATATGAAGCGAGATGCGGGGTAAGGACTTTGCCTTGAAGTGGATTCTTGCGCTATTTCACAAGGGGCACAATGCGCGGATGATCAAATTTCAAATTAAGCGGGCCAATTACTCGTAAAGAGGACTGTGGAGCACAACGCAGTCCAGGCCTGTGGCTTTCGGGTTTAAGTCCACCCGAGGTCCGAGAGTCACTGAATCCGCTGTGGTTGGAAATGGCCACAGCAATCCCCTCCTTCGCACCACAAACTGGACTACGATGGCGCCGAACCTTCACCCTACTACCCGCCTGTCTATTGAGCACATGATACAGAGTAAGTTAGATGGCGAAAATGGGCTTACAGACAAAGACATCGCCGAAGTCAACCAATGTACCACCCGCACAGTACGCCACATCCGATCGAACATGCTTCTCTTCGTAGCAGCAGCGAAAGCCCCCTCGAACGGCGTCGGTCGACCTAAAACAATTTCTCCTCTCATGATGACCGCGTTGCGTGCCGAACTCACCGTCACCTCCTGCATGAATATCCGTGAAATGGTCACCTTCCTTCATAAGGAGTTTGACGTCATTGTGTCAGAGTCTGCCATTAGCCGAGCTCTGAAAGAGGCGAGATGGTCTCGTAAGGTGGCAAATGTTATTGCCAAGGAGCGCAACAAGGATCTACGAGAGGAACACATCTACGAAAGATCTTCTTACCACTCCTATCAGATGGTTTTCGTAGACGAGTCTGGAAGCGATAGAAGTATCGGGACTAGAAACAAAGGCTGGGCTCCTGTTGGGGTCACGCCTGCTCAAGTCAAACCGTGGACAGAGACTCCAAATCCTGCCTGCCTATACCCAAGAGGGTGTTATCTATTTTCGAGTATATGATGGATCAACCGATGCTGAAATCTTTGAGGGTTTTATTGAGGAACTCTTGCCGTACTGTGGCAAATGGCCTGGCCCAAGATCTGTCCTGATTATGGATAATGCATCGTATCACCACACAGAGAGAGTAACACAGATGTGTCGAGATGCGGGCGTCGTATTGCATTACCTTCCACCCTACTCTCCTGACTTTAACCCCATAGAGCGATTCTTTGGGGAACTCAAAAACTACATTAGGATGGTGTGGCAAGATCAGGTGAACCTCATTCAGCGAGATTTTCAGCTCTTCTTGGAAGAGTGCGTGGACGTGGTCGGCAGCCGAAAGGCCAGCGCGGAGGGTCATTTTCGCTGGGCTGGGGTTTCCATTGAAGAACCGCCAGAATAAAATAGAGGCGCCATACTTCTATAACGCAATAATATATTGATCAACGAAGGCTTCTATGTCCCGAACCCAGCGGCGCGCCACGCCCTCTAATACCCCGTGGTCTATGTAAAACTGTGCATCATTATCTTCATGAAGAAGCTCAAGATCAAGTCCCCTTTCTAGCGAAAGGTCACGAGCCAGCTCGTAGTGTCTCTCTGGTTCCGTTCTACTAACTTTTGAGCACTGCCACCTGCAGTATGCCTCGACTGCATCATCTCGCGGTCCAGGTACGCTGAACGAGGAGGATCTCGAAGATGACCCGTCTGATCAGGCTTGCTAATCAATCAACGGCTTTCAATATTGATGCAATATTATTGAATCAATTCAATTCAATTCAATTCAATCCTGGATTCCAGATTACATAAGTCAATGCAATTCAATTCAATGTAGGTGCCCATTGATTGATTCCCGTTGATTCATTACCGTATACCTAGTTTTGGCCCTAGGGTAGGTGAGTGTCCCTGAGGATCGGGGCTGCTTGTATCGGATTGGCCAATCTGGAGGCCCCTGCAAGACAAATACGGCCTCTGAATGGCTCGTCTAGGAGACCTGCCCCGCCTTAACAGCAGAGACGATTGTTTACCTTGTTTGTTTACTATCTACACAAGATGTCCAAATGTCTGACTACGTGCCTTCTGACAATCAGTTATCAGCCACGTCCCTTTCCACTGCCATGACAGATCCTCCAGCACTTTCCGAGTTGCAGCGACCGTCAGGCCACAGCAGTGATGTGCCTATTGACAACACGCCACCCCCACCATACGATGACGCATATGCAGGGCTCAATTGGGGTCGCATACCTGGCTATATTCGACCAAATAACACGTCAGATCGACGCGGCTGGTACTGGGAGCACGGTTTTGAGGTCCAGAAGGGGACAGATGAGAAGAATCGCTTCTGGTTGTGCAAGAGCTGCCATCAAAAGAAGCCGCATAAGTCGTACTTGTTCGCTTCCAGGGGCGTTGAGAACATCAAGAACCACATGCTCAAATATCACCACCTTGATAAGGATGGTGAGCCAGCGGCGAAGCGGCCTAGGCACACTTTTTTCGAGCCCATTGGCCTTAACGCGAACAATCTACGCGATCAGCGGATTATGAATCACTACAACTCAACCTTTGAACCGGATCAGTGGAAGAAGCGTCTTCTTCGCTGGGTTGTTCGTGATCAAATTCCGTTTCACAAACTCGAAAACGAATATTTCCGAGATCTCTGCCAGTACGCGAACCCCCTAACGGCTTCAAATCACTGCCTCCCACACCATACAACAATGCGGGCATGGATAATTGAGGAGTACACGAGCAACAAAGGAATCATCACGGAGTTGCTCCATGCGGCTCAGACGAAGATTCATGTGGCGTTTGACCTCTGGACAAGCAGGTCTATGAAATGCTTTGCAGGTAATTATATATTTCATGTCCCCAGCCTCTGAGATGTTTTATCCATGGGACCATCTCAGAATGTGAGGATAGATCCACACTATAATAAGAAGCTAATGTGCAATAGGACTTGTTGTACACTTTATTGACGCCGACAACACGTTCCGCACATTCCTACTTGACCTACCTGAGCAGTCTACCGGCCACACCGGTATTAGGATTGCAGAACGGGTAAAGGCGGTTCTTGCAGAGTTTGCAATCACTGAGGACCAGATCGGATATTTTGTTGCAGATAACGCAACGGAGAATGATACGTGTCTTGAGGACCTGTCTGCTGACTTCAGCTTCGATAAAGCATGGCGCCGTCTTCGCTGTATGGGCCATGTGATCAATCTTGTCGCACGGGCGCTTCTTTTTGGCAAAGATCCGGACGGATTTGCCGAGGATACAGAGGAGATTGCTGATGATTTTCTAAGGAAGATGAAGCAGTGGCGCAAGGCGGGTCCAGTTGGAAAGCTTCACAATATCATGGTGTGGCTAGGGAGCTCTAGTGAGAGACTCAAACAATTACACGCCCACCAGCGCGCCGTATATATCACTGCTAGCGATCCAGATGCGGAAAGGAAGCTCACATACGATCCAGTTCTCGCCAACGATACCCGCTGGAACTCCAACAAGGCTGAGATAGAGCGGGGACTGCTGCTTCGGAAACCTATTGAGGTCATGATCGGCGCAGAGGTCCAAGCCTGGCAGCAGTACTGGAACAAGATCACACACAACAGCACCCGAGAACCTCCAGCGAGGCGGCGGGAGAAGCCTCATATTGTGGATGATGCACTTGAAGATGACGACTGGCACACTCTTACAATCTATCTTGAAGTCCTCAAGCCCTTTGAAGAGGCTACAACCCGTATGCAAGGCAATCCTGGCACTGCGTCAGGGAGTCGAGTATGGGACATACTCCCTACGTACGAGTTCCTACTTCAACATCTGGAAGAGTTCAAGACGCGATACAAAGATCATAAGGAACAACACTTCCGTTACAATATCAACCAGGCCTGGATGAAGCTTGACAAGTACTATGGATTGACGGACGATTCGCCCATATATGTGGCAGCTGTTGTGCTACATCCTCGCATGAAGTGGAGCTTCGTTGACAAGTTCTGGAACGACAGGCCAGACTGGCGTGACAAGGCTAGGGGTGACGTCAGACAGCTATGGGAAGCTGAGTACAAGCATCGTGTTATTCCCATTCAACCAGAGCGACCTCCAGAGCGGCGCAGAATTGTGGTGGCATCGGGCCTCAACGACTTCCTTGATAATCTAACATGTCCTGCGGCCCAACTGGAAGAAGAACGGGATGAATACGACCACTATCTTGCACGGACAGATGATCCAGAGCATTTGGCTTGTACAGATCCAATCGCGTACTGGATTAGCAAGCGTAGTGTGTGGCCTCACCTCTCACAGATGGCCCTTGATATCCTATCAATACCTTGTATGTCGGATGAACCGGAACGAATTTTCAGCCTTACGGGACTCCTGACGCCGGCGAACCGTGCGAGGCTGGGAGGCGATATAATTGGGGCGTCTTTGTGCCTTGCGGACTGGGACAGGCGGGGGTGATAGATTTGTTAAAGTAGTGGTAAGTCGGCTCCGCCGTAGCATATGTCACCGCGCTTGGTAACTGATGGGCAATCAGCGCTGAAGGTTTCTGTTTAGTAATATCTGTCAATCAATTACAATCAATGTCAATCGACCCCTAAATTGATCAATAGTAATCAATATCAATCTGCTCCTCCGCAGAGCCGCATCAATCAACTGCAATTTGGCCAGAATTGAATTGAATTGATTGATTAGCAAGCCTGCGTCTGATAAGCTTGGGGTGGATCTCCTTGAGCCATCCGCCATATCCTGGCCAGCATAAGCTGGGATATAATTATTAATAACCATAGGCGCTGGACGGCCTGCTGGTTCAGGGCACGAGTCTTGTCTCTTGCGCTTACGATTTGCATGTTGTTGTTCCTGGGCAACAAGCTGCGCGCGAATGTCTTCTGGGACATCATCATGTGTGTCGAGTTTACCACCCCCCTGCACGAGCCTGACAAGGGTTCTCAAGTGATGGCCTAAGAGTTTGTAATGCCTCTTGGTCCCGAGATCCTGCCAGCAATATGGTCCACGATCGCACGGAGGTCCGGGGCATTTCATCACTCGGAAAACATGCTTCCAGGATGCAGGTACATCCAAAACAGCCTGCTCTGCATTAGATCGCATCTCCTGATCGGCAAGCCGAGCACCCGTAACCCCTCTTCCAGTGGTGCCCGTAGTCCTGTCGCTCTCCACATACCGTAGAAACTCGAGAAATTCATAGTCTTGGCAAAGTGGATACAGTCTGATGCCAGCCTGGCCAATGGCTGCTTTGGATATAAGGAGGAGATAAAAATTGCTACTATATGAGTGATTGGATGAATCGTGGGCGTGGCTGCGGGCTAGACTCTTAAACCTGCATAGTGGAGTAAAAAGTGGAATTGCCAAGACTATGAATTTCTCGGGTTTCTACGGTAGTCGAATGAGACATTGATCTTCAGCCTCTTCCCGATGCGAAGTAGGTGGCTCCATGCATGCAGTTGTTTCTCTACGATTGGCCAATCGATTCCCAGCTCTTTGAAACGCTTGGTTATATTTGGCTCGGATCGATCGTTCACGGACATAACCACGGTCGTGGACCCAGGCTTGCAAGGCTTGCTTTTGGCAATTTCCTCCACCTTTGACAAGAGCTCTTCATTCCAAAAGTCGCTGGGAGCCACCACAAGTTCCTCCTCTGTCTGCTTTGCAATGCTTCTATTTTTAAATGTAAATTTCCATTCCAGGATGTAATGTATACAGGTCGGTGGCTGTTCGATGTAGGACTCGCCTGGAATCCAGTCGGCGTACGGCACAAACGGTAGTTGGTTTCGGGTCGAGGGGCTGTTGCATGGCAAGCGGGCTGATTCCCGAGACTCGAGTCGTGGTAAATGGGAGGCTCGTTCTCATCGTCACTAAACCAATCATCCGCAGAGTCCGCATCCATCGTCGTGTTAATAGGGAGCAAGAGGCGAACTTTCGTCGCGTGGCAATTCTCGTCGGAGAGGTGAGTCATAGAGGACACCGTGTCCTTTCCGGGCGCTTTTACCACGTGACCGTGCCCATAATTTTCCTGCTCGACCCTTCCCTCTGCTGTAGGATCCACGGGCGCCTCAGCATCCTCAAGAAGCAATAACCACACATAAATCCACTCCATGTAAATTCTCTGAATGATGCCGACGTAGGACTGTATCTGTAAATCTACGTATCGGATGTACGCAAGCGCAAGCGCAAGCCAAGCGCTTTTGTTATCAAGCCACTCAGCCGATTAGATAACACGGCCAGTAAATGGACGTGATGACGACTGACGAATGGGGGACCAAGATTTCCCTTGGGGCTCTGGGAGAAGGAAGAATTTGTACCTAGTGCCAGAGTCACACTGTCAGGCTAGTCACGTGAATTTCTAGATCCCCTATATACATTAACTTACTTAAAGCTACATTAAGTAAGCCTATAGTGTATGAGATTAATGGCCAATTATGGCCCTATATATGTACTATCATGTAACTCTAGGTATATAGCAGATATGGTCCGTGCTCATTTCTGAGAAAAGTTACCATTGAAGAGGAAGCCGATTTCGCATCTGACAATATTGTCGTACGTAGTATGGGCTTGAGGAGACTAGGACACAATTTGGGCAATGTACGGTAATATTGCTAACTGGTGCCCTTTCGGCTTAAGCCGCCGGGCGTTAATAAATTGATTGATTGATTGAATATTGTCGTACGTGGTTATGAGAAGTGTCCAATTCGGGGGTGTGTCCAATTGGGGGGTGGGTTACGTTACTGGAAGCGGATCAAGGATTTAATGAGTCACCGATGAGGCCATCGGACCCACGTTGTCTCTTGATCCTGCCCTATAAATATCTTCCGTCAGACATAACTCGGCAGCATAGTTAACTTTCAAGCATAGTCCAATCTAGCACCATTGTTTGACCAGGACATAAGACGAAGAAATGGTTTCCAAACTTGATTTCGTGACGCTTGACGTCTTCACTGGAACCCCGTACACCGGCAACCCCCTGGCCGTGGTTCGGGTACCCAGCTCTGTGACCCTGACGCAGGAGCAGAAGCAGCAGATTGCGCGCGAGTTCAACCTCTCCGAGACTGTCATCCTGCACGAGCAGACGGACGAGGATCGCGCAGAGGGCCTCGTGCGCATCAACATCTTCACCGCTTACTACGAGATCACGTTTGCCGGACACCCCACGGTCGGAACGGCAAACTATCTGCTGCGCCTGCTCCCCGACGTTGCTGCAGAGTATCAAGGCGTGGAGGCGCTGCAGCTCAAGGCGGGGCGCTTCCCGATCCAGCTCCACGACGCCGTGGATGGGATCCAGACCTCGGTGGCGCACAACGTACACATACACAATAATCCATTCGCGGGCAGGCCGTACGGGCACTACCCTGTGGTCAGCATCGTCAAGGGCATGACCTTCATATTGGCCCGCCTGTCCGGCGGCCTGGAGGAGCTCGCCGCGGTAGACGACCACCTGCTGGGCGTGAATAAGGTGTTCCGCGGCCAGGCTGAGCTCGACGATGGGTGGCGGGTGGGCAATGTCGGCAGCTACTACTATGTGGATCTAGGCTACGAGGACAAGGGCAGCGTGAAGGTCCGAAAGATCCGAGCCCGCATGTTCAGCTCGAGGGAAGACCCGGCCACGGGCTCGGCGGCCAGCGCGCTCTGCTCCTGGCTATCCCTGCAGGAGCCGGGAGCGGAAACGTATCGCTACCATGTCACCCAGGGCGTTGAGATGGGCCAGAAGAGCGATATCCATCTCGAGGTGAGGACTAGAGTTGCTGATGGGGGGGATAGCCGGACGGAGATCGAGGAAGTCCGCCTGAGTGGGAGTGCAGTCCTGACCATGGAGGGCAAGCTGGCAATTCCTCAAGCTTGATTGCTGGTTACATATGATTGAATAAAAGGAATGCAGCGAAGAGGAGATTTAGACTTTTTGCGCTCTTTCTGCTTTCTTGAAGCGCGAAACTCAGTTGCGGTGCTACAGGTTCTATTACTTTAGCGCAGGAGAACTAACTCATGGTATAAGTCTGCTCAACCAGTCTTATCGACCTGACCTGCTTGATTCAAGGGCATAATGTGTCATGGATTCCGAGCAAGAATCACGTTCTTTGCAGTCTTTCCCTTGGATCGCTACCAGTTATAATAGTTCCTGTCTGGCCGGCATGCCGTTCATTTTGGAGCAAAAGAATATGTCAACCGTGGGAACTGAGCCTTGCGGCCAAGCCACCACTGGAGCAATTGCTCTTCTTTGAAGTCTTCCTCTGGAACCATTTGTAGGTATAGGTTGATCTCATCCGGAGCTTCTTTCCTGGGCTTCTTGGGGAAATTTGCAGTGCGCAACAATAACTTTGATCCATGAAATGCCGGAGGGGAGTCTGGAGACACTGGTGCCTGATTACCTTGAGCATTGTGCCTATCAAAGTAATCTCTGAAGTCCCGAAGGATCGAGTCTACTTGGTTCGGTACAAGGGTCGGAACCACTACATCCACTCCACTTTTGGGCCAAGTAGAGTGGATGGACCATTTTTAGGCAATTACAAAGGGGAGTGATTAACAAGCAACCACCCTGGAGTAATTTGCAACCCATTTTGTGGCTGGACCCACTTCATTGAGGCTGGACACCGGTATCGGCTTTTCACACCAAAACCCCTCACTTTCTGTCCAGCCCACGTTTCCCGCGTCCACACACAAAATCGAACGCACAATAACCCCCAATTTGAAGCCGTCACCACACGCCCTTGCCACCAAAATGAAGACTCTCTTCGGCCGTAAATTTCTCAGCCTTGCCGCCGCGGAGACGGAATTACATTCCGCCGCCAAGGCTGCCAGCTTCAGCCTCGCAATTCAGACTAAGAAGCCCAACGCCGCCAACCCGGTCAGAGTGGTATTCCGCTGCTGTAAGGGCCGGAAGTATGCCTCGCAGTCAGCTGGCGGGATACACGTGACCAAGAAGAGGAAGACTAGCACTCAGATGACCGACTGTCCCTTTAAAATTGCTATTCAGCTGCATCACACCACTGGAGGCGGAGAAGTCTGGATGGTAGAAGGTGTAAATGCCGACAACAGCAGCGAACATAATCACCCATTCTCAGCGCCAGCTGCATTTTCACGATACCGTAAAGAGGCCATTATGAAGCTCAAAGACGGCATCATCAACCGCTGGAATACTGGCACGCAACCTATGCGCATTCTCTCGGAATTGCAGACCCACCCCGACCCCGATGTCCAAGCTACTACCCGGCATGACTTACGCAACCTCCTCAATCGACATCGCCGTGAGCAACTTGCTGGCCGCACACCGCTTCAATGGCTGTATGACCAAATGCGATCAGAGGACTTTATTTTCGAAGACCTAAGGGACGAGAAAAACCACATTTTATGTCTCTTCATCGCCCCAAAGTCCGGGATTTCTCTTCTTCAGCAACATCCTGATGTCCTGTTATGTAACTCCACTTACAAGACTAACCGATTTAACATGCCACTATTCAGCCTTTGCGGTACAACAGCTGCTAAGAAGACCTTCCAAATTGCAACCGCATTTCTCAACGGCGAAGCTGAACCCCAATTCAGCTGGGCTATGTGCCATTTCGTCACACTGCTAAAAACGGCGAAAATTGACCCCCCCCGCATCATCATAACGGACCGGAAGTTGGCCCTGATGAATGCCTTAAAAAGGAACCCCCTGTTAGACGCCGTACCACATATTTTATGCCGGTGGCATGTCAATATGAATATACTTGCTAAATGCAAGCAACATTTCCCTAAGGCAATACGTCAGGGAAATGCCACTATACGTAACTCGGCTTTTCAGGACTTTCTAAATAAATGGAACAGCCTCATCAACAGCAACACAGAAGCTGACTTTCAGAAGACCTTGGCCGAGTTCCAACGCCCTGGAAAACACCCGCAAAAAGCCGTGGATTACGCCATGCACACCTGGATTACGCCATAGAAAGAGAAGCTCGTCCGCTGCTACGTCGATAAACTCCGCCACTTTAGCCACTCGACAACGTCAGTGATAGAGTCAATGCATTCAGCTATGAAGAAATTCCTCTGGTCCAGTCAGGGTGACTTATCTACAGCTTTCCATGCCCTAGATGTCTTCTGGATCAGCCAGAAATCGATTCTTTCAACACAGCATGCAATTAGCAGCCACAAGCAACTCACCACCACGCTTCACATCATGTATGCTGATGTAAAGCATCTCATAGCTGCTCAGGCTATCACTCTCATGGCCCAGGAGCTAAAGACTCTAGATAAGGATGAGTCCAAGGAGCCGGTAGGAGACTGTGGCCCCTGCCGCATCACAACAGTCTTTAGGCTTCCTTGCCGGCACCTACTTTGGCGGCACCGTAAGGACCAAGAGCCGTTGAGGCCGGCTGATATTGACCGTTATTGGCATTGGCAGCGTGACTTGCAGGGCGCAGACACGCGCACTCCTAAGCAGTCAGATCATCCCTATCATCCTCACTTTATGCGGGGAAAGGGGCGCCCTAAGGGTGCCCTAGGACTTGAGAAGAGTGCGGCCGTCCGGACTTCGCGGCGAGGCCCTATTTTAGCTGAGCAGGTTGAAGAGTGGGAGAAGGTTGAAGCAGCTATATCACGTGACCTTCCTATTCGGGATGGTCAGCCTCACGAGCAGCCAATCAAATTCGCGTACCCCACACCAACTAACGACACCACGGCCGCGGCTGCCGAAGTGGAAGCCGCCGTTTTACGCGAGGCGTCGCAACCACGGTCAATGCCACCACCTTCCACGGCCCCTGCTGCAATCAACACTTCAAAGGAGTCAACTACATCATTGGGATTACGAAGATTGGAAGCAGGGGATTCGTATGAGCCTGGTACCGAGCTGCACCGGTCATACATGCGCTCGTTCCAGTACTTGGAAGATGTTGATGATGACGCAGCTGACGACGCCGCTGCAGGCGCTGTGGCCACAACACCAAAGGAACTATCGCCAGTTGGGGATAATGAGCTGGCCGAGGCCTTCAGCCAATTCTCGCTGTGGTCAGAAACGGATGCACCAAGTAAATCACTTCGCCCTGCCTTCGAAGAGCGTATGTACCAGCTAGCACTAGAGCTTGAGGCAGGGGGGCGTGATGAGGTCGTAGATGGAGGCATGGATGATGACGTCAATGAGGAATTTGAATGCCCTGATAGCGGTCCCTCTATTGAGGTATTAGGGTGTTAGTTATTTCTAAAAGAACAGGTTGATTGTGTGCACTCTCAAGCTCTCGTAGTAAATTTGGTGTGAGCTGCGGAATCGGACCAAAGGTGGGGTTCAGCCACAAATTGGGTTGCAAATTACGCGAGAGTGGTTGCTTGTTAATCAGTCCCTTACAAAGTGGATGTAGCACACTTTCGACCGGAGTGGATTGGATGTACACACGTGGATTTATAAGTGGATTTATAGTGGATCTTTGAGGCTCTTCACAACATCGTCGGTGCCTATTCAGCCTCACTTTCAGACGTTGACACTAACTCTTCAACCTGTTGCTGCTGTGATGAATCGTCAACCTCGCTGGCGCTGTTCTCGCCCTCCAATAGCCATTTTGACTCAGCAAGTGCCAGCTCGTCCTCGCTTAGAGTCACGCAGCCGGCATCCAGCTTGCTTTCAAGGTGTGACTTAAGCAATGGATCCAGGTCATTGATAAGGCCAGCACGGTACCAAGAGCGTAAAACTTGACAAATGGCGATAATCTCAGCATCTAGGTTCGTACGCAACCCCGAGACCATCTTGCCAGCAGCTGAAAATAACCTCTCACACTCGGCTAATATCGGCTGGATCGTCAGGAAGTCCAAGGCCATCCTGGATAACCGAGGATATCTGCTTTGCTTAGTTATCCAGTAACCAATTGGATCACGAACGTCGCCGTCGCTGGCCTCACGATCCGTCTGCCACGCTTGGTACTCGTCACCAACAATAATTGCTGCGTATGCTGGTTTTGAGTTCGGCAGACGACTGTTCTTCTCGAAGGGGTTGAAAAACCGAGGTCTTTTTGCCGGTGGCTCGTCGTCGCCTCTGCTGCTGCTGGTTCTAACCTCGAGATGAGCGTAATCGGACAGCCAGACGTCGGCAACCATCTCTTTTGCCGTTTCAACCCAACTAGGATTATGAGCCCACGTTTCATCAAACCAGTCCCAACGATAAGCTGGATGGAGCGCCATAGCCGTATAGTAGATGGGCGTCTCGTCCAGCCGCTGATAATATTCATCCAGCTTATCCCAAGCAAGGTTGATTCCGATGCGGAAGTGCTCTGGATCAGGAAAGTCAGCAGCAAGCTGCTTATATCCTTCCAGTGTGTTAAGCAGCAACTCATAGCCAAGCACCACATCCCAGATATTACCATAGGAGCCAGTCCAGCCTTGCTTACGCCTTCGGATGTGTCCATCACCCTCAAGCGTCTTTACCACGGTTTCAAAAACAGTCAGAATAGCCTCCAAATGGTAAAGAACCTCCCAGTCTTTGTCCGTTAGCTGATTCTCGTCTCGGAGGATGCGTGGTTTTTTTGCCAACTTGGCTTGTGTTACTTGGCCAGTCTTTTTAGACCGATTTTCGTCCTCCCATTGCGCCTTATACTTGATCAGTAGGAGTTCGATAGAGGTTTTCAACCGTAGAGCCCTGCGGATCATGTAGAGTTGTGACAGCCAACGCGTGTCGTTATCGATAATTAGCTTGAGTGGTTTCTTCGATCGGAGTTTAAGGGTGGTGGCGCGATTAATTTCGTCCTGTTACAGATTAGATATACCAAATCAGTATGAGACGAATAGGATTTAGTAAAACCGCTTACCCTCTGGACCTCCTTGAATAAGTAAATTAGCCGATGGCTAATACGCACATCAACTACGATATTGTGTAGCTTGCCAACTGGTCCTTTTTTGCGCCATTGAGCGTATTCAGTATCAGATAACGCTTCTGCGCCTGACAATTGCTGCTCGAACGCGCCGGCGTTTTTGCCAAATAAGAGCGCTTTGGCTGACAAGTTAATTGTGTGGCCAATACAGCGTCCTCGGCGTAGTCGGCCATCGAACCCAAGTTCAGCACCAATGACCTCCATGGCAGTATCGTTATTTTCAGCATTGTCGAGCGTGAAATAGCCAATCTTCTCTGGACCCACGCCAAGAGTGTGTAGGACGTCGAGAACCTCCCCACCGATCGTTGAGCCGAAGTGACGATGAGCCTCTGGAACCCCAATCATGATTTTGCATGGCCGATTCTTCTCATCTCTGAAAAAACAAGCAATGCCGTAGAGGGCAAGCTTATTTCGAGACGTCCAGCCATCAAATGAGATATGAATCGCTCCAGGGAGTTCCTCAGCACCTCGATAACCTTCTGCTTGTGGCGGTTATACTCTTGAATGATCTTATATCGGACAGTCCTGGCACTCAAGTTGGCGCGCTGGATCGAAATGGAGGGATTCAAATAGTCGAAGATTTCTCGGAGGATGGGGTTCTCGGCGAAGGAAAAGGACTGGTTGCTGCTGACAATTAACTCGACTAGCATACGCTGAAAGTGTTGCTTATCAAAGCGTGAGATGAAGCTATTCGCGATATTCTGTTCCGTAGGCTTGTTGACGTCCAGTTTCAAAACAGAGGCAATAGTCGGCTGGATCGATTTCAGTGCGCCTTCGGATTTCAGCTGTGCTGTGCTCTTTTTCTCTCCCTCTGGTGCTGGTGTTTTGTGCTCATGCCATAGATGATTTGCCGCGTTCTGGAGACCTGAAGAGGTAAAACTCGCGATAATGGGACGATTTCTGAGGATACAGTCCTTGCAAGCCCATTTGCGTAAGCCATGACGTTGAATATCATAGCCAAAGTCCCACAGCCAAGAGCTAGTATCACGAGTGCGTTCTGACCAAGTCCAGCCTCTGAAATGGCGAAAAAGACGGTCTTCGAGGTGCTGTTGTTGGCCTGGCTGGCCTGGCTGGTTGGCTGACATCGTCAAAAAATTTCCTGTGCAAAAATAACAGCAGGAAATCTGTTGAAAACGCCCTCAATGGGGGCAGTTTCTCGTATAACGTTATAAGATTAGCTGTGGAGGTGATCGACTTGCTAACTTGGGTCTAGGTACCTCGATTTAATAGGCATTTATATACAAAAATAAGTACTATGGACCGTACAGGGTCAGGGAATATCCCAATCTACCTAAATCCACCTAAATCCACTCCATTACATCCACTTTCAGGTCAGAATGTAGTGGATTATTATGTAAGCTGAGCGCCGACGAGGTGGATGAAATAGAGATGGGCCACTTATATGTGGTCCACGTGGCTATGCAGTGTAGTTGGTCCGAGCCTTGCACGAAGGATAGTTAACCCAATCCTCTCTGGATGAGTGGCGTGCTGAGCACAACGGGGGAACCAGCCTCGCCGCCACACCATCCAACCAAGCAAACAAGCAATCAGTATCAACCGGGAGAGAAATGAGAGGGGAGCAGAGGGTTTTGATCTCTACTGCTAAGTATACCTGACTCGAATATCCCATATGTTACCAGACAGTAACAGTCCTTAGGGACCTTTCAGGTTCCTGATCCTTGCATGGTGTCAGACAAGCTCGTTGATGAAGACATAGACCAGTGGCGCAACCACCAGCGCGAGGAGCACGGACTGGCCTTTGCTCTCCCAGATCTTTTCATTCAAGGACACACGAATAGGTTCGCAGTAGTCATAATGCAGAATTCAAGTGCGCTTGGGCCGACTATTACTCGCAAGACTAGCTAGCTTCTTATTAACTGATGAGGGGGCCCCCTATTATACCAGAGCATAGAGAGCAGGAGTTTAAGGCAATGCCATGACCCTAAAGTACCCAACCAACAAGGAAGCGGGGGAGCTAATCTGGTAGTCTCTACGCAGCCGCTAGTCAAGCCCGTTACCGCCAATAGCGTGTGGGTGGGTGATAAGTGTATGGCCGAAAGTTCCGACGGTTCAAGATGGCTTTGGTTGAGCCGACGTGGGGCGGGATGTTTGTGTTCTCGGAATGGAACCTCGGACCGATTCCGAAGCTATTACTATGTCAGACCATATCCCTCAGAACTGTCCACCTACCATATTCCCACTGGTTTCTGCATTCCGGACAACCCTATAGCCTGCCTCGGCATAACCAAGAACCATGGATTCCGATACCAAGCCTCTTGACACACCACAGCCCGCACCCAAGGCGAGAAAGCGGAATACTGCCGGGGCTGACGCCGACACCAACAGCGAGATTCTACAGCCCCTAAAGCGTGGCAAGTACACGTCTATTGCATGGTAAGCTAACCAGTGGTGAGGGCGAATGATATCATTGCGAACCAGATGGCTAACAGACTCGTCGACATAGTGACGAGTGTAAGAAGCGGAAGCTCAAATGCATCCCAGCTGGGGACTCCAAATGCGAGCGGTGTATCTCTACCGGCCTGACCTGTGTCTTTGCGTTGAGGTCGTTTAGGGCTGTCAAGGACAAGCACGTAGAGTGTGTAGCCTGCCTGTCTCTTGAATCCACCAGATACCTTCGGAACTGTGCTTAGGCTAACATTTCCTCCGCGTTGGAAGCAGCCAACAATTCCAGACTCTCAGCGATGAGATGTCCCAGCTCCGCCAGCAGGTTCAAGATTTGGTCGGCGTTGTGAGGGATCTCAAGGAGCAGTCACAGGAAATTCGATCCGACTCATCTCATCCCCGAGAGATCATAACCATCGAGTCGCCTGCTAGCACTCCTCGAGAAGATGTCCCTAAGCAGCCCCAGTTTGTTGGGCCCACGCAGTCCGCCTTTAGTATCATGATTGGAGAGCGGTCTCTGAACCGCATGTGCATTCCTACATTCGAGTCCTTGCCCCCAAGCAGTGCTCAGTCTCCCACGTTATCGCGTTCCCCGTTGGCCACAGATATTGGCTATTGGGATCACTGTACTGCAAGCGATATTACCAAGTTCTTGGTTGTCTTCCAGGAAGAGGTTGAGTCCGTCTACCCTTTCATCGATATCGGCGAGTATGCTCTACGGTCGCAAGAGATCCTAGCCGCCATCCGGAATGGCAGCCCACTCAACGACGATGTGTCTGATACATCTTCGGTAATAACGTTAAGCAGTAAAGACATCGAAATTGCCAAAGTTGCCGCGGCCATCGGCATTGTCCTTGAGACTAATGGCACGAATGACTTTAGTGACGCCATCGTTGAGTCGGTTGAGAGGAACGTTGCAAGGATCTCGAACCCTCGGGTAGATCTCAAGGAGGTCCAACTTCTGACCATGCTGGTAAGAGAGAAATTGCACCTGTGGATGCCCTTGTTGCGGCTTCTGACTAGAACAGAGTATCTATCACTTCCATTGTGATGAGGAACTGCTGGCGTGGCGGGCGATTGGCATCGCTGCGCGAGAAGCTTTGGAGATGGGCCTCCACCGAAATCAGAGTCTTCTCGATAACTTCAAGGATCCAGACTCTCGCCGTCTCGCCATTCGTGTCTTTTGGTGTGTCTATGTGCTCGACCGCCGCTGGAGCTTTGGTACTAGTCTGTCCTTTGCCCTTATTGATAAGGATATTGATTCTGAGCTTCCTGAGCCTGTAAGTCACTCTCATCTCGTTTGATCATAGGCAGGCTTGATGGTAGGGCGATTCCGACTGACCAAATGACTCTAACCAGGATGCTGAGTTCTCGTGCCTCAAATGTATGGTTGGATACGGTCGACTCTGTTCGAAACTCTGGAATGCCATTCCACCCTTTGGATCAGTATCCCAGACTATCCCCGACGATACGGCAGTGGCTCTAGATCTCTGCACGCAAGAATGGCTAAAGTCTATCCCATCTCATCTTCAACTGCGCCATCCTCGGCTTGGTCTGGCACCGCGCTCTCAGTCGCGGCTCCTATTTCGGTTACGCGCCCTCTTGTATCTCCGGGGAAACTATGCCCGGATTCTAATATATCGGCACCATCTAATGAGCGCAGCTAGCATTTCCGCAAACCCCAACAGCGCCTGGCTCGTAGTTAATTTTGCCCTGGACACTATACAGGTTCTCATGCACCTGCACGCGACGTCGGATATTTACTCGCGACAGCAGAATGCTTTCAACTACTTCCTCCTTAGTGCTATGGCTGTCATTTTTCTTGCTGTTTGCCACGCTCCGGCTGTGTTCGCTGCCCCATGCCGCAAACCCTTCCTTGGCGCAGTGGAGCTGGTGAGAGGGCTTTCCCGTCACAGCATAGTCAGCCGAAGACTCTGGAAGAGCATTCGTGGTCTCATACCACGGATGAGGACTCTGAGCCTGCTGCATCTAGCCCAAGACCAGCTCGACGGTCGAACGGCCCCGAACAGCAAGAGCCCTGCGCCTATTGATAGTCTTGACGTGCATCACGCACACGTCGCCAGCGGTACAAGCAGCAATGGGCGCGCTGCTGGGTCTGTGCGCCCAAGTGATGGCTTTCCTCTAGGTGAGATGATGCTCCCTCATGCGGATCTCAGTAGCTCGGTCCCGGATATGTTTCAGATGAGAGACGACTTGCTGAGTCTCTTTGATGCGTTTGGACAAAGGCAACAAATATGGGAATCAATGAATGGTCAATTCGGTGACCCGCAGGGCCTTGCGATGGTGAATGGAGAAGGAGAGGATATATCTCAAAGGTTTCAAGGATTGATCTAAATACAGCCATGATGGCTTGGCTATCTCTTTCGTCCGATCAAACAGCCTTTAGACAACAAGCTCAGCTGGACTGCTGTGACGTAAACCTTTCCTACAACAACGATGCATTAATTTATCTCTATTTCTAGTTCATGGCCAGGGCTCAATCTGACTTCATTCCCAGAGTAAATCATAGCCACTCCTTGGTGCGCCGTCTTGGCAAATTTATTAACCTCATTGTGTGCAGCGCATTCTGTCTCGTAGTAATTACCGTCATTGATGGAGTTGAAAACAGATATGGCCACCACTGTGAATCCCTGGGCTCGCTGATCAGGCTTGGTCTTTGCCGAGATGATGTATGGCTTTCCGTCCTTTGCACAAAACCGTTAGAAAGAGATTTTGTCAGGCCATTATTAGCGACACACCTTCAGAGCCTTTTGTGGCACCTGCTTGTAAAGATCCAGCAGATGCTGCTGATCTTCCTCCTTGAGGATCTTGAAGAGGGTGACGCGAGTGATTTGTTCAGGTGTGGCTAAAAATGCTCTAGAATGGCCGCTGGAGGGGCTTTCCCGTGAAGAGAAAAGGAAGTAAGAGTTTGGATGACAATGTTGGAGACCGTTCCGAACTCAAATTGGTCCGAATCGTTGGTTTTCGCTTTCGTTTAAACCAACTTCCGAAGTAAAGCTCAATTTCGAAAGCTCCCACCCTATACAAACAGGGACCAATACCGATCAAGTTCGCTGAAATGGAAGGCTAAGAAATGCGACAACTCTGAGAAGTGAAATCGTTAAAGCAAATTGATGGCTCAGCGCAAGCCTTGAGTTTTCCCATTGTCTTATCCTCGACACTTCACAAGGTTAAGTTCAAACCAAACAGCATCAATTCAGCTATCCATGTAAAAAATATGACTACGGTTCTAGCTGCGCTATGAAATGACCCATGAAGCTCTGTTTGCGAAACGTGACACACTGTGTTCCTCCTCCTATATATACAAGCTTACAGCAGCTGTTCTGTCTTAGCTTCAGACTAAGATGATTTAAACTACACGCATTTCAGCTCTTACATGTCTCCCGTGTACATGACCTCTATTCATTGATGATAGGGTTACAGCTATACATTAAATCATCATTAGAGGTCACTAAATCTAAGTCGAATTAGGATCTTGGCCCTTGAGTAACATCATCAGGTCTATTTACAAGATCTACAATGAGGCCTTAGCCACACAATATCGCGCGGAAAACGAGGCTGGTGCTGTGGATAGGCGGACGGTTGGGAGAGACACTATACTATTGAGGCATGGGATTCATTATCGAGGTGCTGTACTGGTAGAGGGAGGCAGATGTGGTTACTCGTCCTGCGATGTTCCGGGCCACACGGTCAATGTCTGGCTCGGCTTGACCTTGTTCCAACTCTACGCTTCGATGTATATTGTTGCGGTATGACTTTGAATGAAAGAGACTAATCCCATTCGGCTGGTAATATTCAATTGCTGTTAACGCAAGGCAGAGTAGTTTTATAGGCGATCTCCATCATTGGGTCCACGCCGTCGTCTAATCCAAAGTTAATCCATTTTCTCCAACAACCTCCGCAAACCTCCCGCTCTCGATCGCTTATTCTTCAAATTCGTCGGGTCTAACTCTTGGGTACCGGAAGTAACCATCTTGTTCGAGCGCTCACTTGATATTAACCTCTGAGCGCTCCGTACTTGGGTGCTCAAGTTTGCCGTCTCCTATGTCTCGATAGCGGCGACATAAGGCTATCCGTGGGCCCTACTCGCCTACTCGTTGTATGCATCTGTCTTTTAGTCGATGGAGGTTGCTGGACTTGTTCTGGGGCGCCCTTTGGAGTTTTTTGCGATTCCTCCTCGTCCCCAATCTCATCTTTCTCAGCCTCCTCGTACATCCCTCGCTTCATCCTCACAAACGATGACATACTATCACAGTCACGGATGGATCAAGATAAGGAAAGACTCTTGATTTCCCTATCTAATGATAGTCTAAAGGTCAGTCTTTTATACATACATCCGTTGCCTTTATCAATAGTGTTGTTATCAGTGGTTTCTATAGAAATGGAACTAACCTGCTGGCGCTGTTGATCCGTATTATCGGTCTCGACTATCCTCGTAACCTCGCTGATCCTTATTACTGTGACACATACCACCTAATCTCCTCACCATTCTGCAATTGGTCCCTCAAGTTCTCAAACCACACATCTTTCATCTTCTCCACCCTGCTCTCATACCTGGCTCTCTCATCAACCACGTTCATACTCAAATAAACCTGGACCACATAATCTGCCACTTGCGCATACGGCCGGCTTTGGCTCGCCAGGTCCTCTGGGTCGTACTCCTCGAGCAGCTTCACTACGGACCGCGAGTTCATCAACACATCATCCATTGAGTTTGAGACGCGCGGTGGGGCACCGTGAAGTCCTCGTCCTGGTACTGCAGCCTTGACCCAGGCGGTCTGGGTGCGCGCAGTGGTTCTGAAACCCATGGCTCGGGAAGGAAATCAAATACCAAGTATAATTGAGACAGTGTCGCCGACGAGGTCGCAGGTCCACTGAGCCAGTCCGGGGCGGCATCGTCGAGGTCATTGAGGATGACGAAGATGCGAATGCTGCGGCGGTGCCGCCGAAACCCATAGCATAAATAAATCGGCATTGTTGTGTCCTCTTCTTCCTTTCCCCTCTTGCTCTAATTGAGCGATTCTTGCGCAGGTTAGATGCTCAATTGCGATAAACGCAATCAATGAATGGCTTGCGCATGAGAATGGCGTTTCAATCGCGCCGCGCCGCGCCAGCCTCACGGCTCGGCGGCACTTATTGGCGAATTGTCGTGTCACATCTATCAACTGATGAGACTACGGCCCGGTCTCAAAGACACGGCTCTCTAGTAAACCGGTCTCGAAGACTCGGCTTTCTAGCAAGCCGGTCTCGAAGACCCGGATCCCTTGGGATCCGGTCTTAGGAGAACCTTATCATAGCTATGAGAGCAGCCTACAAATAGAGCTGCTGCGAGCCCTCAGTTAGATAGAAATCAAGAGCTTCTATTCACATCACAATGCACCCTTCCTTTCAGATGCAACATGTCGTCTGAAGTGATATTGACATGGGGAGAATAACGATGAAAGGCAATTCGCAGCTGCTCTTACTTTAAGTACAGAGAGAGACCCTTGGATGGATGCGTTGGACGACTCGCTTTGTAGGACGCAGCCTCTCCGTGCATTGGGGCTGTCATGTGTAGCTACATCTTAAGTGGCTGGATCCCATACAACAGTGATCCTCCGTCAATCGTCACACGTTCAAACGTAAGCCATTGATCTCATCAAGTTTATTTATCGTCATCTATTAAAAGTCGAGATTTCCCATGTACTAAATTCACAGCCGCCCAAAGCCCTTTATGGTATCTGATAGATACGTTGAGGTATCGGGAATAGCTGCCGTGTACTGTGTGTATGCACCGTACAGAAAAATCTCCATCACAATCTGTTGTTGCCACGCTGTTGACTCCCATCAATGAACCTCCTCAATGGTATACAAGGCGCCCTAGTCTTTGAAGCCCGTCATGCTGAGGCTGACTCTACCCGCATCTTCCATCTGCCCTATCTGTGCTCTTCCAAAGTCCTGGTTATTTAAAGTTCATGTCATGCAGAATGTTGTTGAGTTCTTCATCCGAGATGTTCAAGTCCATGCTGATCGGTAGGACTGACAACCCTTCTCCCGGTTCTTCAGGGAGGCTAGGGCTGTCCACCTTCAGGATCCCGACATCGCATTTGAATCTCTGAAGCCACTCAGCGTTGTCTGCTGCAGTCTGATTCCACAGATCGTCGCTGCAACTTGGTTAACTTATCGTCGCGCCAACGGTAATTAGAGCAACTCACTCATCATAAAGGACCTAACGGGCTTGGTGTTGTAATTCGACGTCGGTTGGTACATGCTGATCTGGATTGTTTGGTGACATCGTCAATGCTACATACCTACCTAGTTCTTTTGCCAAACGGCCATAGCAGTTGGCGTTATTGAGGAAGAAAGGACCCGGTATAATATTATTCGGCAAGAAGCTGGGGGACTGGTGCAATCTTGATTGACAGGGCAGTTTGGTGACTTGGCTGTCGATTTGGTGAAGGGCCCTGCTACCGTAGATTGGTTGCTCCGCTGGAAGAACAAGGTTGGTGAATTCTCGGATGTCGACATTACTTCCGCGATGGGATGTCGCTCCTTGAAAGCTTGCAGCCACGCAGTGTTATCGGCTACGGTCTGATTCCAGTAGTGTTGCTAATAATAACGTACTTCATAAGCGAGCTGGCCAGATAAGCGAGCTGGCCACCCGCAACATGTTTTACTTTCAATCTGCTATTCCTCCACAAAAAACTATGGAAACTCTTAGCAAAGAGAATCGAATGGTCCTGGCTATCGAAGCTATCCAAAAAGACCCCCAGCTAAGCGCACGAGCAGCTGCTAAGATCTACGATGTTAGTCGTTCAACGCTCGGCACTCATCTCAAGGGAATAACTTCTCGACGCGATACCATGCCCAATTCGCGTAAACTTACGGATCTAGAGGAGAAGACAATTGTTGAGTATGTCCTCGACTTAGATGCGCGATCATTTCCTCCCCGGCTTTGCGATGTGGAAGATATGGCCAATCGACTGCTCGCCGACCGCAACGCGCCTCCGGTCGGGAAGTGCTGGGCCTCAAACTTCGTCAAGCGACAACCAGAGCTCAAGACGCGTTTTACGCGTAGAATTGACTATCAGAGGGCCCAATGCGAAGATCCCAATATTATTTGGGGCTAGTTTCAGCTTGTGCGGAATACAATCGCGAAATACGGTATCGCGGAGTCGGATATCTACAATTTTGATGAGACTGGGTTTATGATGGGAATCATCTCAACTGGAACGGTCGTTACGAGTGCCGAACGACGTGGAAGACCAAAAATGGCCCAGCCAGGAAACAGGGAATGGTTTACTGTAATCCAGGGCGTTAATTCCCAAGGGTGGGCGATCCCGCCGTTTATCATTGTTGCAGGGCAATATCACCTCGCGGCCTGGTATGATGAAAGAACTCTACCACAAGAATGGGTCATCGCAACCTCGGATAACGGCTGGACAACAAATGAGAGAGGCCTAGAATGGATCCAGCACTTTGATAAGCATTCAAAGACGCGTTCTTCTGGCTCATATCGTCTCCTTGTCTTGGATGGGCACGAGAGCCACCATTCGACTGAATTTGAACTATTCTGCAAGGACAACAAGATCATTACTCTCTGTATGCCGCCACATTCTTCTCATATCCTCCAGCCACTTGATGTTGGCTGCTTTGGGCCGCTCAAGCAGGCCTACGGTCGACAAATTGAGAATATGATGAAAACCCGAATCACCCATATTACTAAGGTTGACTTCTTTCCTGCATTTCAAGCTGTATTCCAAAGCGCAATGTCAGAAAAAAACATCCAGGGAGGTTTTCGAGGCACAGGAATTGTTCCCTATGATCCAGAAAGTGCGCTTTCTCTGTTGGATGTAAAGTTGCGGACTCCATCGCCTGCGGAGGGGGATTCCGAACTGCCAAGCCTCTGGGTTCCGAAGACCCCAAACAACGCAATCGAAGCAACTTCGCAAACCGATTTTATCAAAACTCGAATCAGCCGTTATCAAGGTAGCTCTCCGACATCGATTTTAGCCGCCATGGATCAATTTGCGAAGGGGGCGCGAGGAATAATGCACCAGATGGCATTATTGAAGGCGGAGGTCAACGAGCTTCGGGAGGCGAATGCGACCCTTAGCCGGCGGCGCAGGGCGAAAAAAACACGACTCCGGCATTCAGGGAGTATGACAGTAGCTGGGGGACAGGAGCTACAAGATCAAAGGGAAATTGCTGAGCAGGTACAGCACGAAATACAGCAAAGTGGTGGTCGGGGGAGGCGGACAGAGACGAGGGAACGGCGATGTGGAAGATGCAGGAAACCCGGGCATAATGCGCGTACCTGTGAAAATGATATAGATGCGCCTGAAAGAGAGGATAGTAATTGATTTTAATTGATTTTGGGCGTTGTGGTTGTTTTATTTTAATATCTGTTGGTGAAGGTATAGTTAGGTGGCCAGCTCGCTTATCGATGGTGCCCGCAATTACGTCGTAATTCGCTTAGACCACGTGACGACTTATCCCCCGCAAAACGCGGCCCGTGAAATCGTATGTGCGACGCCTGATAAGTGCATTTTGATAAGCTCCCCCTGACTTATCAGGTCTCCAGCCTACCCAGCCCAGAAAAACACCACGTAGAAAGGCCCCGATCGATCGAGATGGCCGCGGACGACTCGTACACGGCCGCGGACGAGCGCGCCCGTGCCGCCCGGAGGGCGGGCCTCCAGGCGAAGAAGGACGAACAGCCGGCGAACACGGTGCGGAGTTACGCGGCGAAGCAGCGGGAGTGGAAGGCGCGTCTCCCCTTTCCCCCCTTTTAAGTAGGGCCTCCTAGGCGGCTAACAGACGAATACCTATAGGCCTGGTGCCATACGCCCCGGGCTGCAGCAGACGGCTCGCTCTATAGCTGGCCTGACGGCGAGCTCGTAACGCCAGACAAGCTGGCGGCGTGGCTCAAAGAGGATATCCTCTTACGACGCGTAGCGCTGCCGCAGAAGAAGCCACGGGCGCGGGGTAGGGGTAAGGGCAAAGGCGAGGCCGTACAGCTACGGCAACAGCTCGAACAGAAGCAGCTCGAGGCCGCGGCCCTGGCAGAGGCCGAAAGCCTGGCCGAAGCCCTAGAAGTCCCCCTTAGCGAGGCCGCCGAGCTGCTCGCAGACGACCGCGAGGGCTACGTGCCACCTACAGCCCTTGCGCCGGCTGCAGTAGACCTTACTGAAGGTTCCCTGCTTACGAGGGGCACTATCGACGCCTATATCGCGGCCGTTATCGAGCTCTGGCGGCTCCAGGTGGCCCACGGCAACGCGAATACGGAGAACCCCCGGGGCGCCGCCGTACGAGGCTTCCTTGAGCAACGGGGTCGGCAGCGGGGGAAGCACGACCGCGCCTCCTTTAAAGACCGCGGAACCGACGGGATCCAGGCCGGCTATTCCCCCGATGAATGGCTCCGGATCCAGGATCTCCTTCTCAGCGGGGCCGCATATACGCCGCAAAACCTCCGTACGCGAGTCGACCTCCTCTTCGGCCACTACTACCTCTTACGGGGGGAGAACCGCCGCAAGATGGAGCTTGCAGACCTATCCCTACTTGACTATCCGCCTTCGGAAGGCCCGACCCTCTGTGGCTGCCTCGTAAGCCTTTTACGAGACGGCAAGCTAAATAAGACGGCGAAGAAGGAGTTTATGGGCGCCCTCCGGCATAAGGACCCCTTATTCTGTACGCAAGGGGCCCTAGCACAGCTCTTCTTCTGGCGCTGGCACGTCGCCGGCGAGCCGGCGCCGTCCTTCCGGCGCCGTCAGGACTGGTATCGGATCAAGGTCCTCGTCGGACGGGACCGCGAGCAGGAGCTCTCGTACCCAACGCAGCTACAAGAGACCTGGCGTATCTTCGGTGCCGCCGGCCTTATCGCGTCGAAGAAGACGCACCTCCCGCGCAGGGTAGGCGCCCAGGACGCGGAGACCTACGGCACGTCGCTCGCCCAGATCTCGCAGGCCGGCCGCTGGAACCAGAGCGTGCTCTGCCAGGCCTATCTTACGCACCTACCGCGCCAGTTCATGCGTATCGTCGCCGGCTTCTCGGCGTCCCCAGGGGACTACTTCCTCGCGCGTGCGGCCCACGAACCCCCCTACGTCTTACAAAAGCAGCTCTGGCCGTGGATCGAGGAGTGGGAGCCCCGCTTTGAGGCGCGCGCGCGCCGGCAATGCTGGGCAGAAGGCGGCCTCGACGACGACGACCTAGCTGCCGACGGCTTCCTTAAGCTTATGCGGCGCCTGCGTATAGTACTCTTACAGGACCTGGCTGTCTTACAGCCCCGCTACCCGTCGTTACCCTTCTTTGCCTACGCCCCTTTTAACGGGCCCGAGTGGGACGAGTTCGCTGTCGCTGTGCGCTCTGACGCAGTAGGGGCTACGGAGCCGTTCAGCCTGCTCGTACGACGCGCACTGCCAGAGCTAAGCGGCGTCTTAGAGAGCACGCGCGAGGCCCTCTTACAGAATAGCCAGCGGCTCGCCATCCGGCTAGAGGCCCGGCTAGAGGGGATTCAAGGCGGCCTCGATGCCCTACTCCAGGGCAAGGTCCCTATCACCTTCACTGGCTACTTCGGAGCCGGGCCAGCAGTGGCGCCAGCGCCGGCGCCGTCGACAGCTCCTACCTTGAATCTCAATATAGCTCCGGCCCCGGCCCCGGCCCCAGAGCCTCTAGTACTAGGCATGCCCGTCGTTACAGCTCTGGCTAGGGTCTTTGCGGTGCGGGACGTCTGGAAGGAGTGGGAGGAAGGGATTGCAGGCCAGCCGGCCGTACGGGGGCTAGAAGAGACGTGGGGAAGCCGCTGGCGCCCGGGGAATGGGGTCAGGGTGCAGTTCTGTCGCCGGAAGGTAATCTGGGACGAGCTCTTAGCCCGTATAGCGTCTGGTAAGAGCAAGGAAGAGGCTATTGCAGAGCTAGAACTCTTACGCGCCAGCCGGAGCTTGAACCGGCTCGTCGACGAGCTCAAACAGCGCCGCCGGCGGGGCCAGGGTCAGGGCCAGATACAGGTACAGGTAGGGACCCCCGTGCCTGATGGCCCGGGCCCGGGACCAGGTCCGACTCGGGGCCGGGGCCAGGGCCATCGGGGGCGCTGGACCCGGCTAGGGAGGAGGCTGACCGCCCCTCGTCGACAGTAAGCTGGCCGTCTAATAGGGTCTTTATATATATTTAAAAGACGTATTTTTAAAGATTAAAGAGCCGTAGGATTAGTGCATTATTATCTCGTAGTCTTTGTAGCAGAGCCTAGCCCCTCCTTATCCCTTCCCGGCGCTGCACACGCAAATATCTCAACAGCCAGTAGCCTATACGACGCCGCTCCTGGACTAAACGCACTGCCAGAGTGCAGCAGTCCCCCAGGCCCTAGAACGGCCTCGATTGGGCCGCTGGCTGTCGAGATATTCGCATGCGCAGCGCCGGGCACTTATCAGGTGGTAGTTGTGTAACTAATCGCATACGATTTCCCGAAATTACTCCGCAAAACGACCCCACGATAAGTTCTGCTTATCCGGCCAGTTCGCTTATGAAGTACGTTATGCGTTTTCTGATATTGTGACAATATAATATGAGGATGTCCATATTGGCAATATATTATCTATATTGGGTTGTCAGTTCACAGGCGAATTTACATCGTCAACGCCGAGGAAAGGGACCTTACCCTATACCAGTGCCAGGGATATTTGGCATTTTATTGGCTATCATTCACTTCAACACACTTCTTTGTTGACAATCAGACCTAACACGCGATCACGCGTTTCTTCAACGCGTCAGGGAAGGTACGGACCACGTTGGGCTGGGCCTACTAGCGGTTGTCTGTCAACATCGGCCATCGTCCCCTCTGCGCTTTTTTTTTTTTTAAATCACAGGCGAGCCTACAGACTTATCGTTATGCCCCAACAACGCCTTCCTTTTGTACAATGGTCGCAACGAAGAGTTTCATCAATTTCAGACGACTTTTTGGAGTTTTCCAGCCAGCAGTTACCGGTAGACGAGAGCCGGACGTCCAAATGCCAGTCATCTCGACCTCGCACAGCCTCCACAACCTCCTCCACCAAGCCTAGAACATCATGGGTCTTCTCTCATATGCCAGACGAGGAGATAGAGACGAGATACTACAATCAGCAGATCGGAAAAGAAGAGTGGCGCTGCAAACATTGTAACAGAACCTATGCCTGTTCTGGGGGTACTGCAGCTCCTGCAAAACACCTTACGGACCCTCCTCCTGACGGTCACGGCCTGCCAAAAGGAGGCCCACGAACAGCTAAAGTTACAACTATACGAACTATTCTCGCACAAGCTCGTGCTGCGCCAGAAGAAAATCTCCGAAAACGCCGTCGGCTCAATGATCAATCCGGAGACTCGATCGACCCTGACCAGCTCGAAGTGTTATACGTGAGGTTTATTACGGCCTATTCCCTCCCATTTCAGCTCGTAGAATGCCCAGAGTTCCGAGAACTCTTGGCCTACAACAATGACGATATCGATACTTGGCTTCCAGATACGCACGAGACCATCAAGAAATGGATCATGCGGCAGTATGAAGGCCAGAAGGAGAAGGTCAAGCAGCGCATACAGCCGGCAAAGTCAAGGATTCACATCAGCTGCGACCTTTGGACTTCTCCCAACTCTTTGGCCATCTTAGGCGTAGTCGCTCACTATGTTACGGAAGACGGTCAGCTGGAACACCATGTCTTGGCCTTGAAAGACATCGACAGTGAGCACGATGGTTCTCACCTTGCAGCGGCAGTTTTGGAAGTGGTCGATGATTGGGGGTTTGCTTCAAAACTTGGATATTTCGTGATGGACAATGCAGGCAACAACGATACAATGATGAGATCTCTTTCTCTTGGTCAGTACGACGCACTATTTCTTCGGATTTGCCCTAACATTCACAGGCCTTCTGCGCCGATTTGACATTCAATACGACCCCAGATCTCACCGCCTTCGCTGCTAAGGTCACATCATCAACCTCGCCGCCAAAGCTTTCCTCTTCGTTACCGACAATGAGAAGCTCGAACACGACGATCCTGGTACATATAATGTGACGCTAAAGGAGATCGAGGCATGGCGGCAAAAGGGTCCTCTTGGCAAGCTTCATAACTTTGTCGTTTTCATCCAACGAAGTGTTCAGCGTTGCCAGAAGTTTATGGCTATTAGCCATAACCACAAGCTTGCGCGAGATAACGACACGAGGTGGAGTTCGTGGTATATTATGCTACAAGCGGCCTTGCATCTTAGGGACGCAATCAACGGGTATTTTAACAAATGGGCGGAAGCAGATTGCGCTGGAGACGAGCTCTCTTCGGAGGACTGGATCATCCTCGAGAAGATCAAGTCCTCTTTAGAGAAGCTCAAAATGACTACCAAGGCTCTCGAGTCATCGTTTGCAACCCTCGACAATGTCCTCTTGGCTATGGACTTCGTATTGGCACAATTCGAAGCAGGGAAGGAGGCACATATCGACGACCGGATTATGGCACCGATGTATAACTCGGGATGGGCGAAAATGGACAAGTACTATCGCCTTACTGACGAATCGCCTGCCTACGTTGCTGCGATTGTGCTGCACCCTTCGCATAAATGGCACTACATGCACGAGAACTGGAAGAAGGAGTGGGCTGAGTCGTCAAAGAAGTTGATGGAGACACTGTGGGATGAATATAAACCTGTGGAACCGCATCTTCCTCTATCTGAGGTCCCGTCGACGACTACGAACGAGTTCTTGAATTGGAGAAACAAGCATCTACAACCAGCGCTTATCACAGATGAGTATGAGCGTTATTGTAAGTCTGAACGGGTGTATGGGTTTACAAGCGCCCTTGCATGGTGGCTAGAGGAGACACAGCAAAAAAAACTATCCTAACTTGAGCAAAATGGCCGTGGATATACTGTCAATTCCTGCAATGTCTGCCGAGCCTGAACGACTCGTCTCTGGGGCAAAGATAACCATTACAGATCGTCGAAATCGACTTGGGAGTGATATAATTGAAGCATTAGAATGCTTGAAGTCATGGTTTAGGATACGGGATTTTCAAGGTGACGATATTTTCGCTGCGGCAGTTGAATGATGAAGATCACGTGGAATATATGGGATATATTGTCATACTGCCAATATATTGGGTTCTTGGCAATACAATACAATATGGATCAATGTCATATTGCGTAATACAATACGCACCACTTGACAATACAATAATATTGAGAGGGTTCCATGTTGCCAATATACGTATTGTTTATAATATTAGCAACACTGGCCTCTTCCCAAATCACGATCATAATGATGATGTTTATTCCCCCCGGGGGGACAATTCCTATAGGGCCCTACCGCTATGTTACATACTCCCTTCATGTGCTTCCTCGTGTTGCCCATTGCCCTTACACAAACCAGATTTGGATCACTCCATGTCAGACGGTCCTCTTATTGGCAAGTCACCATTTCCTCTAACGTTCTCTACCTTCACGGGGATTAGTCATCTATTCGATCGAATTCGAATCGAAATCGATCGAATCTTGGCATCGAATCGAATGACAGGTGCATGATTCGATATCGAATCTATAGGAGACGTGCTAGATTCGCGTCGAATCACATATGGCTACACCCGAATCGAATGCCAAGCCATCGAATCGAATGGCAAGGCCCGGTATTCGATTCGATAGATTCGATAGATTCGATAGATGTCTGTCCCTGCTTCCCGTAGTCTTTCTATTCGTCGGCATGCTTTTTGCAAATGAATCTCCGCGATTTTTAGCTCAGAAAACCCCGGAGAAAGCACTCGCTGTCCTGGCCAAGTTGCGTGGTCTTCCCATGGACCATCCATACATTCGGAACGAGATGGACAGTATCTCGGCGCAGCTTGAGGAAGAGAGGGCGCTTGCGGCCAACAATTCAGGTTTGACGTTAGTAAAGGAGGCCTTCACCGTCAAATCTTACCGTCGACGATCCTTTCTTTGCATTACGCTCATGATGTGGAGCAATTTGACAGGAACCAACGCCAATGACTTACTACAGTCCCACTATCTTCAAGAGCGTCGGAATGTCCTCCTCGGCATCAGGCTTACTCGCGACTGGTGTCTACGGAATTGTGAATATTGTGTCTTGTGCGATCTTTATCCTTTTCGTTACTGATTCTCTTGGGCGGAGAAAGAGTTTACTCTGGACAGGTATTGTGCAGGTATGAATATCTGCCATCCCCAACCGGGTTGCTCTTCTGGAAACTTGACCATCAGGCCATGGTACTGATTTCTTGTGCTTCTCACAGGGCCTGGCGCTCTTCTACGTTGGCTTTTTTCTCCGATATAGCCATCCCCAAGAAGGGTCTCCCCCAGGCGCTGCCGGATATGTCGCAATTGTGGCCATTTACATTTTTGCAGCCGTCTACCAATTTGGTTGGGGTCCTGTCGTATGGACTTATTGTTCGGTAAAGTCAAGCCATTTGCTTATTTCTAAAGTTCTTAGACTGATTGGTGAAATAGGAGATCCCTGCAGCACGCATGCGTGCGCTTCAAATGGGCATGGCCACAGCTAGCCAATGGCTGTTCAATTTCGTCGTGGCCAAGAGCACTTTGACCATGTTTGCAACTTTGGGGCCGAATGGTTTCGGTACCTACTTCCTGTACGGCTCGTTTTGCGTCAGTATGGTGGTTTTTGCCTGGTTCTTTGTCCCAGAGACGAAGGGTGAGTTGTTCATCATAAGAAAAGAAGAAGGAAATAACGTATTGCTGACAACAGTCTCCAAAACGCCTCTCTCTTGAAGATATGGACGAGCTGTTCGCCTGTGATAATGTCCGAGGCAAGTTCATACCGACGAGACTAACCAGATTGGAAGCGGAAAGGAATGCCAAGGTGGGAGAGGATAAGTTTGAGCATCTTGAGAATGCGTAAAAACGTGAGTGGATACGAGATAAGACCAATAGGGTTATCAAAGTCATTGTCCATGATATCAAAGGCGCTCCCATGCACAGGCTCAAACAAAGACGGTGTGCCCTAGTAAGGTCAAGGTTCGCTGCCGCAGCAATTCTAATCGATCCGACCAAAGCAGCAGCGAGGTCAGATAGCATATCAATATGCAGATTCGTTCCGACCGGGCCGGTAGACTGTTCATAGCGATGTCAATCTAACGGCGTGCTAAGCGAATCAAATAGATGAATCAACAGAGCCACCCTCCGTCATCCGGTTCTCCACAGCACATTCAGCGCTCCTAATAGTCTAAATAGTCAGTCTGGACACCTTAGACTGCCCATTTAGTCCATCTGACTTAGCCAGACTAGACTAGTAGTCTAGCTGAGTTGCTTAGACTGGACTACTGATCCATCCGTCGCCGTCAGACTAGACTATAGTGCAGACTGCAGTCTATATTATTAGTCTAATAATTACCACTTAACAGACAACATGTGGCCCATTCTCATATCTACCTCCGGAACTTTCCTATCGTATCATCAAATGTTATCTCATCCGCTGCTATTCCTATCATGCTTGAAGATATTAGAGATAGCGCCTATAGCTGCTAGACCGATATAGCAACACTAGAATCTATAATTTAATAATTGTACACATCATATGGATAGACTAATAGTCGGACTAGTGGTCTAAGACCTTCGGACTTAAGAGTTAGGGTTAGCCCGCTCATTTCGTTCAGTCTTGCGTCCACCCCGATCTGCAAACTGGTCGATGATATTTAGAGTCAGTATTACCGTACTACCTTCCACCTGAGAGCTTCACCTCATGAAATGACAAGAGTGTGTGTATATTTATGTGAGTCCGAACTGTTGTTTGGGTAGCCATTAAACGTGCCGACTCCATTCAGTTCTTATGAACACTATTATTCTACGTATACCTTAAATATGATAGTGTCACCATGTCGACAAGATGAATTTTTTCACCTCAAAGAATCCATCAAGTAGGTAATTCATCCGTTCCACTTAGTAGAAAAGGACCCTCTCCGCCGTCCTTAAGCAATGTTGTAAAGCCTCCGCAATTTGTAGTCAGGTATCTATAGTCACTTGCCCCAGGTGGTTCAATAATATAAACATTCGCGCCTCGTTCATAGATGGGATTGGCAAAGTAATAACGGCGATGCTAGAGAAAGAATATTCGCCTTGGCAACAGTTGCAACATGTACAAAACGGGGACATCACAGGCTATACTTGTCCTTGCAAGACGGTATTGTCTTCTCTTCAGTATCTCAAAGTGTTCACAGGGACATTGAAGAAGAGGAACCGGAACCTGGCACTCTTGACGCGACACTCTTGAAAACCTAAGTATCCCCGTGATATTCGAGCGTCAACTTGAGATGCTTGTGTCTATTCACTTGATGTAAGTTCTGAGAAGTAGAGCGACTCATCAATGTTATTTGAGATACGTGAATAAACGAATCGCATTTCCTGCTAGCAGTGTCCAAATTGCTTCAACTGTCTTATCGATATCCTAACACAATCCGGCATGGTGTTGCTTTTGATTTGACTAATAAGCAGCTAAACTTATACAGAAAAGTGGGTGTGATTGTATATTTCTCATCTCATCACGAATCACACCTTTCATCAGTAGGAGTTCGGTGTCTTATTTACTTCGCATGTCTCGTTCCACCATTATTCGCGTAGCTAGACCTACTTCAGTCTCTTCAACATCTCGTTCCAACTCTTCATAGCGTTAGCAGCATACAATTTTGGGATCTCTGGATCGTCGTCAAATAGCTTCTTCGAGAACGTCTCAATACTGATAAATCCTTTATACTTTAGACCCTTCATAATGGCCTCCACGACAGGCTCGAGGGGTAAACATCCGTCTTCAGTCGCTTCAAATGCAAATAGACGAGCATTTCTTGACCAGCTCATTCGTGGCAGCTGTTCCTTGGAGTAGAAAGGATGTCCCGCAATAAGCAGTTGGTTCAATCGCTCGGCATCTCCCAGCTGCACGTAGAATATCTTCTCGACATCCACGTCCTTGACTAGTCTCACCATGGATCTTTGAAGGTCGATATCGCCAGTAGACATTTTGCATCCGGGTATAGTCGGATCGCCCCAGACGCGGGCTACGATATGATAAGTGTCAAGGCAAAGCCCGAAGTTCGGCTTATTGACACGCTTCACAACGTCCCAAGCACCCTCCCATGTATCGATAGGTGTCCCCCAAGCAACAGCCTCGTACGCAAATGAGACGACGGGATCTTGTTGAAGTCCGATTTCTGCCATTTCAACCAGGTCTTTAACGATCACGTCAATATCTCCAGTTGTGCCTTCTCGCAACCAATTGCTAGGAACTTGGACCATCTGGACGTCCAACACCTTGGCGAGTTCCATCCATAGTTTCAGTTTGTCGATCTTGGCTTCATGCTCTCTGCGATCCAGTAGGCCTTCATAGAAGCAGAATGGCTGCAACACGAAGGGTTTGATGCCTTCTTTGTTGCACAGCGACTTGACGTACTTGGCAGCCTCGACTTGGTTGGAGTCCGTCACTCTGCCTTCTAACTTTCTCGCCTGCACAAGCAAATCTTGCTCAACAATTTCGATGAGCTTGAATCCGTGAATAGAGGCCTGTTTAAGCTTCTCATCGATGGAATGAACATTGGCGTTGCCCAAGGAGGGCGAAGCAATTGCTGGTAAGAGTGGCATGATGAGCTGAATAGAGTCGATTGTTGCCAGCGGAATATGGGCGTGTCGTTACGAAGTTCGTGCTAGTTCAATTTTGAACGCAATTTTGAGAACGAGAAGAATGTATCACGATGTGGGCCGAGTGTTATTTTGCTATCGTGGATATCTGACTCTAAGAGGACGAGATAGAAATTAGCAATCCACATGCGGGCTATATGACCTTTTCACTTCTCTCGTCTCCATAACCATGGCATCTGACATGGTAGGCGCAATGAGCCGTTTCGTGGTCCATTCCGAGGTTCGTTCCGTGGTCCGTTCCGTGGTCCGTTCCGTGTTCCGCCCCTTTGCTGAGGTAAAATTTTGGGCCGATGCCCGATGGCCACCAGAACCCTGAACCCGGAATCCGGAGCCTGGAATCCGGAAAAAATCACTGACGGAGGGCGGGTACACCCACCACTTCTTTCTCGGGATGCGGCCGGGTAAAGCATGCACTAGCGTACTTGAAAAGAGAAGAGCTTACGCCGGCATCCGCTAAGCTTCATGTATTAATTTCAGTGTTACGCAAGCGATCAGGGCCAATTGCTCTGCCGCAATCAAATATCCGGAACTTGACACGAAACCCATTTCCCCAAGGTGGACGTTGTTATACCTTTTAATGCGCGTAGTCACTAGACGGGCTCGTCACGCCGTTGATTCTACAGCTGGCACAACGGAACCTTCGAGCTGACTTTATTATCGCGTCTCGGTTTTGGGACACCAAGGACTCTTTAACCATCGAAAGATAATGCCTTTTAAGATGGCCAAGAACATTGATAGGCTGATCATCACTACAGACGTGCTTATGGTCATGGCGTGGGAGACCGTCATCCATTTATATGTGGAAGACCCTGGAAAAGCTCCAACGATGATAAACAACATGAGACAAACCGTTCAGAAACTGAGTCTCGATATACCAGGAACCGTATTCCATTATGAGCAAACCAACCTCATGATTGAGGACCTAGGTAGACTTCCTCTCAGCCCCTCCTTGATCTTTAACGCCTCGCTTGCCTTTCTCCTTCAAGTAATCGCACTCCCCTGTGTATCAAGTCAGTAAGCATTGTCCAGATTTGCGAAACGTAGGCTGAAGGTATGACGACGCGCTGGAACCCATCAAAGATACTTGTTGGTTGTAAAAACTTGTGCCAGAACGGCAAAAGCTGTGGCGGTCGACGAGAACTAGGCCAGTCCGCATTAATTATGGCTGATGCTGTGTATCTCCACTTAACTCATTGAGAAAGTTCTATAGATTGTCACACTCGCATGGTTAGTCAAGCTGCCTACTTGAGATATGATCAACTCTCTGGCCGAATGCACACTAGCACATTGCAGGAATTGCCACAGAATTGAGCTGACTCGTATGTTGGCCAGTTCTAGCTAGCGAGCAAGTTATCAGCAGGAGAGCCAGATATTACACGGCGGAGAAAATGCTGACAATGCCGAGCAAAATGTAGCCTGACTTTATTAGCCCGGGAGCACCGAAGCGAAGTCCAATTCTGGCTGTTCCTCGAGCAACCAAGACTCTTGGTGTACGTCAAACTGGTATTTCCAAACTACGGAACTGAAAAATGTAGGCGACAGAAGCATGCGTAAGATTGACTAAAGTGGATTTTAGGGTACAAGTGGCACTTGAATCGAAATCCCGGCAAGTGACGGAGACTGTACACAACGCAGGATATAACTACCATGACTATTCGGTTGAAGTCCTCGCAATATTAGAGACTCAAAACCACGCATCGTCAGCAGTAAGAGCGACCGAGCTGGTGCCTTGGCCAACTGGGCGAGGAGGTACTGGAGCCCTTGATGCCCGAACGCGACGTCCACTCGCTGACAATTCACTGATGACGCTCGAGAAGGACACTAACCTCGTGCATGTTCAAGCCTTGCGTGCTAGCCAAGTTAGAGCCTTTGAGAGCAAGTGCTACGCAGGATCAATCCGATCAATCCGATCAATCATGATGTGCTAGGTCACCTTCGCTTGAATGGTGAGGATGGCCAAGTGTGCTCTCGGAATCCCCTTGACGGACCGTGTAATAGGCCTCACACTCTAAGATGTTATCAGGTTCTACCTCAATGCTCTGCATACGTCATTCGACCTAGAACATACGATCTCAAGCTCGCAGCACACCACGCAGCGGACGTTTACGCCGGTGTCGCACACTTGCGACCCCTGGGGACAGCAACACAGCAGCTCACCGGCTTCATTATCTTGAAAAACAAGCTCATGCTGCAGCTTATGTTGGTTTAACATGACCTTGACCGGACTATGTGGTGAGGATGCTACTGTCGGAAAGCTCGCGTGGCACTTCAGATGACTTGATAGTGTGTATCCTCCATCTTCTCCCCGTTGCCCCTATTGTGATCGCTTGAGTGTATGTCTGTCGACTAAAAGTGGGGGCCTGAGGTAATAGGCGGTCTCGACCCTGGAGGTCACCACGTGACCACCCGATCGGATGCTTTGTACATGATCCAATCTAACACTAACACCACAACTGCACTTCTCAGGGGCTGCTCCCTATTGCTGCCACTGTTCGCATATCACCACTAGGTTCGTGCGACTGGATATGAAACGCGGCCCGTACTTTGGGGTCGTGTATCCGGTTTCAATCCAACTTGTTGCACCGAGGATTCCAATCCTAACGACATAAGTTTAAATAGCTATGCCCGAACACATGGCTGTTCAATTTCTTTTGTTCTTTAGATAATTCTCATCAATTGACTGGTGCCATCAATGATCCCTGTGGAGCCAATTGTCTGACATACTGCCTACCACAACTGCAGTTCCCAGGGGCTTCCGCTATGGCCCAAGCAGCATTTCCTGATGATGTGCTCCCGCCAGAGGGTACATACGACTCACGAGAGGCGCTACTCGCAGCTATCAATGAATGGGTAGCGCCAAGAGGATACGCATTCATAACTGGGAGATCTTCGCGCTCAACTAGTGGCAGGCAGATTATCACATACGCATGTGATAGATGGTGTCGTCCTCCTAGCGCCTCAAGAGATCGCCAGCGCAAGACTACTACGCGAGGATCCAATTGCCCGTTCTCGATTATAGCGAAGGAATCCCTAGATAAGACTACTTGGTCCTTAAGGTATCGTCCGGATAGACGATTTTCCTTACACAACCACGACCCAAGCTGGCACAAATCGGCTCATCCAGTCCATCGGCAGCTCTCTGATGCGGATAAATCAACAATCAGCAGCCTTACGAATGCCGGGGTAGCGCCAAAGGATATCAGGACTTATATCCGTCAGAACTCGAACACCATTGCAACCCAGCAAGATATCTATAATCGTATTGCAGATAGCAAACGAGAGCTCTGCGAGGGCCAGAGTACTGTACACGCCTTTGCCAACCAACTGGACAAGGAAGGGTTCTGGAACCGGATGCAGCTTGATTCAGATGACCGAATTACAGCAGTATTATTCGCCCATCCAGAGTCATTGGCATACCTCAAGGCTTATCCAGACCTTCTTTTACTGGACTGCACATACAAGACGAACAAATATGGGATGCCACTCCTTGATATGATTGGCTTTGATGCCTGCCAGCGATCCTTCTGTATCGCCTTTGCATTCCTTAGTGGCGAGACTGAGCAGGACTACCTATGGGCCTTGGACCGGCTCAGGTCCCTGTACGAACTCTACAATACAAGGTTTCCGTCTGTTATCCTAACAGACCGCGATAAGGCTTGTATGAACGCCGCAGAGATCTGCTTTCCATCTTCAGTCTCGCTGCTATGCCTATGGCATGCGAACAAGGCAGTCCTCCGCTATTGCCAGCCAACATTCGTACGCCACCAACGAGGGTCAGAGGCCTACCAACAAGGTCTAAGCGATTGAAATGAGTTTTTCAATTACTGGCATTCAATTATGAAGTCACCAGATGAAGAGGCCTTTAATCAGCGCGTACAAGAGCTTGAAAAGCGCTACCTACCGCAATACCTTAAAGAGGTTGGGTATATTAAGGCCAATTGGCTCGATCCGTACAAGGAAAAGCTTGTCAAGGCCTGGGTTGATCAGCACCCTCACTTTGGTAATGTAGTTACCTCACGGGTTGAGGGTATCCATGGGCTACTTAAGAGCCATCTCAAGAAATCTACACTAGATCTCTTCGAGGCTTGGAGGGCTACCATGCAGTACCCACCTACCGGCAGTACCCACCTGCCGGCAAGCAAAAAAAAAAGTTCCCCATACAAAATGCCCAATTTCACTTACACGGTATTTGACCAAGATTGAAGTTATTGGCATGGAGCAATGGCTGTTGTATTGAGAATTTCATGCCGTTTGATATTATCACATTGCTTTTTTGATCACGTATGCGGTATGGTCGCATGGCACTAATGTAAAATTTCTCAAAACGCCTCCTTTACCACCCAGCCTCCCCGACGCTCCTTCGAATGTTTCTCTACACCAGCCTTCCATAATCGCCTTGAAAATGCCTCTAGTGTCTTATACAGAGGATAATGTTGTCGAAGCGATACTGGATGTCACAGATAACGGCCTCTCCCAGAACCAATCCGCCCAGAAGCATGAGATCCCTCGGTCGACTCTCGGGGACCGATTAAGAGGCCTACCGTCAAAGTCCGAGGTCACCCAGCCTGCCCAGCTGTTATCCAAGTCTCAGGAGTCGAGGTTAGTCACCTGGATACTTCGACAAGAGGCCCTCGGCTATGCTCCTTCTCATAGTCAAGTTCGCGCCACCGTCGCTGCGCTCTTGAGACAGCAAGGCCGGGAAAGGCCTATCGGTGTACACTGGCTAGCCAGGTTCATGAAACGTCATCCAAAGATCAAGACGAAGGTAGGAAAACGTCAGGAGGCTGCGAGATTCAATTCTTTTACTCCAATGGCCGTCAATTGGTACTTTGATATCCGGGAGAGCGAGTATGGCTGGATCAAGCCCGAGAACACTGTTAATGTTGATGAGGGCGGTATCATGGCTGGATTTGGTGAGTATTTATCTTTTTTGTTATAAAACCCACTAATCCATTCCCAATCTAGGCCTAGATTCCTTGGTTGTCGGAAGTAGCGATCCCAAGAGGAAGGCCTTCCTCAAAGGCTCTCAGTCGCGCGCTTGGACTAGCTTTATGTCAGATAAACTGTTACGCCAAAAACGTAGCGCCGCTACTGATGTAACAGCTTCTCTTATCGATTGGGTATATATGCCACAATCTGACACTTTATCGAAGCCGTGACTGCAGATGGCCGTCTTCTAAAACCTGGGATTATTTTCAAAGGCAAAAAACTTCAGCAGCAGTGGTTTATCAATGAGTTCAAGAAGATAGCCGACTGGTATTATATCACTTCTGAAAACGGCTGGACGAACAACCATATCGCAGTTGAGTGGCTCAAAGAGGTCTATCTGCCTCAAACCCGGCCAGAAGATGAGTCTGATGCGAGGCTTATTATATTAGATGGTCATGGAAGCCATGTATCTGTGAGTATCTAGCTGGTCTGAATCATCCACGTCGCTGACTCAAAATCCAGGATGAGTGGATGGCTACCTGCTTTTTGAGCAATGTATATTGTTGTTACCTGCCAGCTCATTGCTCTCATGGCCTCCAGCCACTGGATAATGGCGTTTTTAATGCCTCCAAAGCTGCCTATCGCAAAGAACTGCAAAAACTGTCAAGCCTGACTGATTCTGCGCCGGTGGATAAGGTCAGCTTTATCAAGGCATATGCCAAAGCCAGGGAAGTAGGTATGACTAAGAAAAATATCCTCTCTGGTTGGAGAGTGACTGGAAATTGGCCAATTTCACGACGGAAAGCCCTCATACATCCAGAGATTCAGCCAGACAAGAAGGAAACGACGCCTACATCAGAGGGCCGCAGCGACGGGCAACGCGACTCTGATAATACGCCAAAGACCAGCCGTCATATCAGAGATCTGGGGAAAAATAAGAGCCCTTCTACCAGAAGACGGTATTCTGTGATATCGAAAGGGTTTGAAGCCCAGGAGTCAAAGATAGCCTCCCTGAGCGCAAGAATCACCAGTCTGGAGGAGGAAGTCGGCCGGTTGAGTAGAGGCAAGAAGAGGAAGGCGATACCCAATCCCAACAAGAAGTTCATGACATTGGCCGAGGCTCTAGTGACTGGTGAAACTATTTCCGAGCCAATCCAAGCAACTGAAGAGACAGGGACTGTGGAGGATGTGATCGAGGTGGGAGGGATGCAAGAGGATGAAAGTTCAAATTCGGAGGCGGAAGAGTTACCCGTCGTACGCACCCGCGCAGGCCGTGAGGTAAAAAGACCGAGAAAATATTAAAATTCATTCAATTATAACCCGAATTCTAGAAATAACTGTATTCTTATTAGTTTCAGTGACTTTTCCCGTCAGGTTGAAAAGTTGCACTTTGTATGGCGAAACTTTTTTTTTGCTTGCCGGCAGGTGGGTACTGCCGGTAGGTGGGTACTGCATGGTATGAAGCATGCCCTGCTTAATCAATTAGCCGAGCTACAATCCAACCAAGCCAGCCAGCAAATGCGGATACCAATTGAGCTCTCTGGATCACTGTATAGTGTTATACGTGGCTGGATATCTCATGAGGCTTTACGGAAGGTTGAGGAACAACGGAAGCGGCTCTTACAAGGAGACCTGCCTAGCTGCACTGGCTCTTTTACTCGATCTCAAGGGCTCCCTTGCGCTCATACTCTCAAGGCTCTACAATAACAAGATCAAACCCTTCGCCTAGAGCATTTTCACACGCATTGGCACCTCAACCGTCCTGGTGTTCATCAGTTGCTACTAGAGCCTCGTTATCGACCTGATCGGATAGCTGCTGGCTCAACTAGACCGCAATCAAGCACTCAGAGAGAGCCAAGTGCATTCGAGGCAGTTGAGGCAGCAGCACAGCCAAAGGCACAACCTAAATGCAGCAGATGCCACGCATTAGGTCATAGAATGACTTCAAAGGCATTCCCTCAGCGGTACGAGGAGCTTTTGCAGTCATCAGCATTATCAGCGCAGGTGGGGGCAATGCCAGCGGCATTATCGTCAGCATTATCAGGGCATGCACGACCAGCGCCGGCGGTATCATCATCAGCATCATCGGTGCAGGCAGGGGCAGCGCTAGCAGCATCGTCGTCAGGATCATCCGGGCAGGCAGGGGCAGGCAGGGATAGTGATAGCTGCATCATCGTCGACATCGGCGGCACAGGTAGGGAAGTGCCGGCAGCATCGTCATCGCCGGCGCTGAGATATGATGACCCGCAGGTAATCTATCAGAGATATGTTACTGCTAGAGATGATTGGTACAAGGCGCAGCCTCGTGGCAGCCTCAAAACTAACCAGCAGTATCGGAAGGCCCTGGGTCTGCCTCTGCGGTACGATAAAGCAAGCTACCAGTGGTGTCTTGACTGGAAGCAGATGGGCAAGCGCTGTACGACGCCAACTGGGTCTAGAGATTGGACTAAAGAGGAGATGATAGCCTACCTAGATTGGACTAAGGCAGAAGATGACCGGGTCGAGGCTCAGATAGCTGGGGAGGTGGAAAGCAACCTTTTGTCTAGTAGAAGAGGTATGCGTGAGATCTGGGAGGCGGCCGCGGCAGATGGTGAGGCGCAGCAGGCTTTCTATTCAGGTAGATAACTAAGAATTCATCGCCGTTCCGGATCATAGGATTTGAACGTTGCTTAAGAACTGCAGTTGTGGTGTTAGGGCCCAGTTGAGGGCTGACATAACCGCACGCCTACGCGTGCAGGAGTGGAGGCGCGCCTACGCGTGTGCCTATGGGGCCCCATTACTTTAGCGGTAAAAGGTAGTTAATCTATAAGTCCAAGTCTAAAGTGCCTGTCTATCCTGTGTCGCTAAACGCCAAAGCAGTTGTCATCATTCCCATGTCCTTCTCTTCCTCATCCATTAAACCTCCTCACTCTCTCTGCTCTTTTGTAGTCTCAACTTGTTGCGAAGACGCTGCAGAATTGATAACAGTTCGACTGTCGCTGCCATCAGCTTGGCTCACACCAAGTCGGTTTGCCTCGAGGTCATAGTTGTCCGTACGGTTGTTGGCACCCTGCTAGAAGCCTGGGATGAGATCGTCTCAAGCACGAACTCTTGACTCTGCTCAGTGTTGTAGCGGTCAAACTTGTCGTTGCTGGCTGCGGCCTCGCGCTCGGCTTCGGCCATCAAGCACCTCCTTCGGACTGACCAAGCGCTGGTAACGTGGCCAACGAGCCACCAAGCGAAAATGATAGGTAGTGTGGTTTCTAGTTGCGCTCGACAGCCATTGGACCAGATACCGACCAACAGGAGCCAGACATTGTGCGCGGGCAAGGCCCATCCCCAGTGGTAGAAGCCAGGGATGAGATCGAAGGGGTAGACGGTCGTGGCGATGTTGAGGATGATCCATGTCAGCAGGAAGTAGGCGAAGAACTGCATGGGAATAATGCTGCCGATGATGGTATCCACGACTATGTAGTTGATGTCCATGTAGAACCAGATAAGCATCCAAGTCTCGAAGAACTGACCGGCCGATACGCCCCAGCTCTCACGGAAGGCCCAGATGTAGCCAGCCATACACAAAGACGAGGCGGAGCTGTAGAGCTTACTGGCGAAGAGTCGGAAGATGTAGACGTCGCGCTTGGACTGGGTGTCCAACACCTTGGCTGCCGCTGTAATGCCGTTCATACCCATGATGAAGAAGAACTGCATTAGGATTGGCATGATCATGGAAACGGTATTTAGGAGAACTCGGGCTCCCTGTTCGGTGGGCATAATGTCTTGGGCGGTCGCGTCGATCGGGTTGAGGATGGTTGCAGCGGAGGCTGGGTTCGTCATGTTGACTGACGCCATGGCATCTCGAGACACGAAGGGAAAGACCTTGGAGGTGACGCTGACAAGAGTCTGCAGGCTGCCTCGAAGTGAGGCGACAACGGCAGGATAGTAAACTCCATTGTAGACATAGGTCATAGCGTCGCTGGCATCGTATGCCGTGGTGTTGTCGCCTTCGATGGTGGATAAGAGTCGATCAGATGCCCCAGGGCTGGTGTAGACAGCGCCCCAGTAGCCGTGCTTGCAGACAGCCTCGCGAAGTGATTCTGGGGTTGGGTAATCTTTCGACGATCCAAACTCGACAGTCGGAAACTCATTCGACTTCAAGTTGCTGTAGGCTCCTGCTAGGGCACGGCCAACATCGCCTCCGTCGTAGTCGATGGCTAGGATTTTGAGGTTATGCATGCGAGAGCCCGACTTGAACAGAGCGCCGTAGAGATATGACATATTGCCAAGGAAGAGTATTTGCAGCAAGAAGCCGCTCATGATCAAGGGGATGATGTAGAGCTTCCATTTTCCGGCCCAAAGGGAAGACGAGGCAGGATGTCGATTCGGTGATCGGGGAGGAAAGAGTATCATTTTTAGTTTGTGTTAGTGAGTTGGGTTGGCAATATTAATTGTCAAGGAAAGGTTCGTTGAGGATTTGGTTCCAGTCAATCACCAGATGCGGAAGCCAGCCGATATTATTTATATAGAATCACGGACCTCTCGCGACGGAAACTCGGCCTTCGCCTCTCGGGTTGACAAAGGCAGCCGCCGGGCCGCTCCTGTATTAGTCGCAAATCTCAGTACGATCATGACAAAGAGCCTGTCGGACCCGGAAGCCTGGGTCACTTCCGTGGGCAGATCCCGGTTCTACTTTAAGCAAGAGACCGACTACCCGTTGGCATTGTGGGGCAAGCCGCCTACCAACCTCGTCCCGAGGTTGGTACGGAAGGCCGGAGGGATCAACTGGTCATAACCCCCCTGGCCTCACAGACCCTTGCCAATTGTCTCTTAGGTCGACCCTGGCGTGTGAGCCCATTCTTGCTTAGATAAATATCACTCTTGACTACATACGCTGCTCCCAAAGCAGCCAAGTGCCAGGGCTGAGGCACTGGCACTACGGCAGTATTGCTCGTATGATTCCATTCGCAATTTTCCGTTCTCCAGTCAACCCTAGATCTACAATTGTCAGTTGTTATGATAATATATCTCTCTGTATGTAACCATACTGTACCGGCTTCATATATACAAACTACCATTCTCATCTCTACTATAAGAGAGTGCTCTTCTTCTTATACTTGAACTTGAACTGAAATCACTCTTCCTCCCATTCTTATCTACAGGTAAACCTTCTATCTCTTTTACACAGGCCCATCATGCCTTCTACTTTGACTCCATTCTGTTCTATTGGGGGAGGCAGGCATGCCAGCTTCCAAGCTAAGAACCCCCGTGCAGTTTGCTGCCCCCATTGTGGACAACAGTTCAAACCGATCACTGATTGTGTTGATCTTACGGAGGACGACGATGAAGATGCCCCTACTCCTACTGCCGTCCCTACTTCTCGCCCCAACGAGCGCCGCAAACTATCATCAACGATTATTCCTACCAATCGCTCGACTTCACTCCCCGCTGGTATCGAAAATGCCACGCTTGACGCAATGGCTAGGCGTCAAGAAAGCATTGCCAATACGGGCCGCAAAGACCCAATTGCTATTGGGGTTCAAGCTACATTCTGGGTTGGTGCTGGAGCCTATGAATATATTGGCGACATTAAGACCATTGAGTACAGCAGCGCGCCGAAAGCCGTACGGAAGTGCATGGGCAATGTTTCAGTTGTCCTCCATCGCGACCACGGGACTCATGAGGCGATGGTGCGTTATCTAGTCAAGCAACTAGATCTAGAGCAGAGCAAGCATGCGTGGGAAGTTGTCTTCTCCGTCGAGAAAGGTGGCAGCGCGCCTGGACCAGCACGACTGCCCGAAAGGGCTTACACAACTACTAGACTCTACGACCTCTTGCGCCAGACTTCTACCAACTTTGACAAGGACATCAGGAGCTCTAAGGCTTCTCTGAGCTTCTGGCGTTTCTTTGAACTTGACCCTTTGGAGATGCCACCAAAGCCTAGGACCAAGAGGGGTTACGAGATCATGTCGGATGCTGACTCAGAGACATACTCGCCAAGTCCCAAGAAGAAAAAAGGCACTCGCCCAAACGCACGCCTTCCAGCTGTCAAAGAAGAGCGTACTGTGACTGCGAAGTTGGAAGCTATTAAGCAGGAACCAACCACGCCTCTATCGGCAATAAAGGCGGCAATCAAACAAGAGCACATCGTCGAAGACGAGCATATCGAGGATGACGACCCCTTCCTCTCTGACGTTGAGAATAAGACTATGAATGAGTTGTTGGCCGAGATTGTTGTCGCTGGGGATGAGGAGATCAGGGTTGAAACAACCCCTTCAAAGAGACAATCATCTCGTGTATCCAAGAAGTCATGGAAGGTGCAGCAGGATACATAGGAAGGTGTACTGTTGTGGCGTTAGGACCTCTTTATTCTTGTCATTTTAGATACGGGTGTGTGTGTGTGTGTGTGTGTGTGTGTGATCAATACTCTTAGTCTATTTGCGTAACAAAGAGAATACTTGTAGTCCCTTACAGGCGCTTTATGTATATGCACAGCACGGTCCTGATATGATAAAGGGTTACAATTGGTGTGTGATATCTTTGGCCATTGAAGGCCGCATGATACCTTAACACTTATCGCAAGTGAAGCCTCCAAAGTGTCAGGGGTGAGAGCGGGTCTTAGTGTGTGCACTTGCGATAAGTTCAAGACCTGTGTTTCAATTGACAAGTAACCTTTTTGCGCTATTTGCGAAAGCCTTGGGTTCGAATTCTGTTTTTGCCTTTTTTGGGGGGGGCTTGGTTGGCGTGCAGGTTGTGTAATTGCGATGAGGCTGCGCAACCAAGAGAAGGGAAGGTATGCAACGAAGAGGAGTTGCGCAATGAAGAGAACCCGAAAGAACATACATATATGAGGCTCAATTAAAAAGCGTCATCCTCTGCAGCTGCTGCAGCAACGCTTTGGCTGAGTTCTTCCACATTGATGCCATTGTCTCCTAAATGGCCTCTAAGTCGATCAAGGCCACCAGCAGGCGTCTCTAAAAGGCCAATACTCGGGGCTTTGTTCTGCTCGAGATGACGCTGTAGATAATCACGCAAGGCGAGGTATGCAGACAGGCGTGGTGTTTCTCCAGAATCCCTCTCGTTATCCTCCTCTTCTTCCTTAGGATCATCTTTATATCCATATTCTTCTGCAAAGGCTTCACACACATCGATCGTATCGTCCGGCAAATATGCATCAAGGTCATAGGGGTCGTCGGCAAAGGCATTCTGCAACTCCTCGAGGCGGTCTTGAGGAATGAGTTCAGCAAAGTTGGTAGCTTGATGGGCCTCAGGTTGATGATATAGTACAAAAGGCTGGCCCGGCACAACATGTGGTCTGTTGCTTTGCTTGCGAATGTAGTGGGAGTTCCACATCAACACAAAGTCGGCAAACTCCCTGCGCAGGATTGGCATGTAGATATAGAGTAAGGCAATGCGGTCGGGGAGGGAGTCATTAGAGAAATGACTGGTCTGTGTGAGGGTTATGAAGTACTTCTGTAGATAAAGACTTTATGTTAGTTACGGTAATGAGTCAAGAGAGAGAACATACCCGCCAAGCCCCTCCTCTTCCTCGAGAGAAGCGAAGCCACCAACTCTCAATCTTCTCATTACTAGTGCTTTTTCCATATATCCAGCACTGTCGGAATGTAATGGGATCCCTTTGTCCATCATCACGCACACGTAGTCGGTTTTGGGAGAGATACCAATGTGCACCCGCCATGAGAACAGTTTCTCCTCCGCGGTCAGAGCGGACGAGATTCGGCATCTTCCCTCGCTCAGAGAGAACACGTAGATACTGGCCTGCTACACTACGCGATGTACCAGCAGAGATTCCAATATAGAACCAGGTTATGTAGCGCGAGTAGGCATCAATTGAGGCGTAGATCTCAAATCCCCAGGCCTTGAGCTTGTCATGTGCATCAATTGACCAGATGAAGTCAGGCCCTGGGGCAGTCCATCCAACGCGCTGGTATCTCATCGTCTTCCATCGATCTGTAACACTCGCAGGATGGAACTCTCGAAATGCATCATAGAGTACCTTCCGACTGAGTACGTGACCTTGTTGGCGCACGTAGGTATAGAGATATGTTCGGCCGTATGTATTGAGGATTGTATTGCGCCGGGACTGGGATTCGAAGAATTCTCGTAACTTTTCGAGTTGGGGGACGATTTTGTCTTCATCTTGGCGGCGCCAAAGGCCGAGTTCTCGACGTATACGACTCAGACCTGTCTTAGTGATAATGAAACCGTCTGAATGGAGCTGGAGGAGGAGGAAGTGATCATTGAGAACCTGTTGAAAGAATAGGTATTTGATACGATCACGTAGTTCCTCTGTATCCTGGGTCAACGTTCGAAAGGAAGTGCCCCATTTACGGAAGTTCCGGTAAAGTGTTGATTGACTTATCTCTAGGGAGTAGTCAGATGCGAGTTGCTGCAGAATCTCTTGGTTAGTGAGCTTATCGTGAGATCTCCATTCCTCAAGCTGGAATTGATAGAGAGATAGATCGTGAGTTGGCCGAACCATGTTCTCTCATCCCCAGGGATAAGTCAACAAGAGCAATACAGGACAGAAAAGGGGGGAGAGAGAAAGGGGAGAGGCAATGTCTCATACACAAGAGTGGAGAATAGAATCTTTTCATACCGCCTCGTATGCTACTAGTGCTGACGCGGACTGGTCTACCCCTGAGGAGAACTGGTCTACCCCTGAGGAGAACTGGTCTACCCCTAACCAATACGCTTCATACCCTATACCTATGTCAATTCAAGAAAATAATTCAAGAGAGCAAGATAAAGAAGGCATATATAATATCAAGGTGAAGCCATTACTTATTTCTGAGTTATACTTAAAGAGAAGGAGGCGTATCAATCCATTCGTGCCTCCTACGCCATATCCTAAGATTACATGAAACAAAAGGAGACCTGCATCGCGATTTATTTATTTCTTGATGACCTTGACTGGCGAGCTCTTTTTGACCTCCGCTTTAAGGCTCTAGTAAAGATCTTCATGACCTCCCGAAATGCATCTTTTTCGTCAGGCTCGAGCTCATCAAAGAGATCTCGGCCATCCTCACTATCATCAGATTCAACCGCTTTGCGCTTCGTAGATGGTTTGGCTAGAGACAGTCAGCAATGAAATGAGACCAAGATGTAGATACATACGTGATTCAGAACGAGAAGCAAGAGAACATCCGAGCCCTGATCGATTCCAGTCACAATTACCACAGATTGTAGAGCCCTCAGCTACGATACAGCCAATAAGGGCGCCTTTCTTCTGAGCACACCTAGTACAACAGTCCTGCGCCTCCCGCTCGTCTCCCATGAGATGGCGGATCATCGCATCACAGTTCTGACTGCGACTGAAGTTCAAGACGTAGGGGTTCTGCTTCAGACTCCGCATATCATACCGGGATCGGAGCTCTAATTCTCGGGCCGGCTGTATAGGTTATTACAGAGCAGACCGGGGCAAGGACCAAGAGACTAACCTTATTGAGCTCGAGGATCGGAAGCACTCGAGTCGAACAGTGTTTGAGTGCATTCATTAGGGCCCAGACGGTGAGGTCTGGGTTTGCATCAGGCTGAGCAGCTTCATGGTCAAAGACGCGTGTCTCTATACCAAAGATCTCTTTGGGCAGGAAGCAGAGTCTACTGGAAGGGAAACCGATAAGAGGTTCAGGTTCAGTACTCGTCGAGGCAGAGCGTCTTGTCTGTTGAGCCATTGGAGTGAAATTGAATTGATAGGGTTATGTGAACACACATAAACACCACGTCACCAGTAGCATGAAGAGAGTAAGGCTCGTGGGTGCCACAGCAACACCAGGATGACAAGGGGGTCGAATGAGGATACGGATATTACGATCACTAGGGGTGGAGTCGATGTAAGTGGAAGAGTTATTTCAGTACTGAAGGGAGTGAGGTCCTCTAACTTGGTGTGCCCTGATTGAAATTGGGCCAGCAGGGGGGTTATGACCAGTTGATTCCTCCGGCCTTCCGTAGTTGGTCCGAAAAACCTGTGTCAGCCCGTTTAATCTGTGTCAACCACTTGGGGTCCCATAATGGTGTGAAATTGACCATTTCACGATCATGATCTTTCAGGCTTTGCGACACAGTCATTATAAATGGAATGTAACTGAAAGCTAATTCGTTCGAAAGCCCCGGAATAGCTGAAAATGATGCTATTTACAGGAAATAGTAGATATCGCATTTTCGACCTCAATTGCGCCGCCCGCTACGAGTGACCCGTTTGACCTCCCCAGTAGGACTGTGTTATGATGATGTTGCCCTCGTAGCCACAGTGGCCTGTTCCTCACGGAAGTCCCTTATGACGTTCCTGACACGCTGATAACCCGATATCCTTGGTATTGTGACCGGAAGTTGTGGTGTTGTGAGGTTCTCGTCATCCAAGTCATCAGCTAGATCTAAGGGATCTAACGGCGGCGATGAAGTCATTCCTAACGGCGTTTCTACATCTGGAATATCGTCAGGAATATCGCCACCGCCTGTATCATTGAGGCCGATGAGATCAATATCATCATCATCGTCTTCGAACGGTCCAGTGCCCCGGAATTCGACCTCATCGTCGCTATCAGGCCAAGCGGTTTGATCCATCGCGATAATCGGTCTCGAGGCATGTAGGGCCTGTTCTTGGGCCTCGGAAAACGCCCTTTTTGGCCGTTGACTAAGAACATCGTTATGTTCCTTTCTTTGAGCTTCGAGGGAGGCAAATCGGGCTGAATTTTCGGTCTGATAGAGCCACTGATTGAAGGTTAGTCTTAGCTGGCTTTGGATCATAAGAGATGCATTTTCTTCTCTCCAACGGGCCTTGAACGCATTGATCTCTTGAATAATGATCGTCCGGGTTGATCGCAGTTGTGAACGCTGTTCTTTGACCTCTGCAGCTGCTAAAGATGCCTCGTGTTGAGCCTGAATATCAGGAAATCCAACGCTTGTGATGAAGTCACCGCTTGGCCTAACCCGTTGACCAGTTTTCCTCCTCTTGCCATATTTCTCTATACGGCTAAGCCGGTCAGCTGAAAAAGCCTCACGTTCTCGATGCATGAGGGCTGCTTCGGCGACCACGTTGCGGACGTTGGTGATAGCCTCGAGGGTCGGGGAGCTCATAATCTCTTGGTAGCGCTGATAGATGCGTTCTATCTGATCCTGGGCGTCTTGGAAGCGAGTCTCCACAGGTAGCATCTTCATAATAGAGGGATGTATCGCTTTCCGCTGTTGCCGCTGTTTTGCGATGATGCTGTCGATCACAGGCTTTGCTGAGGGTGGCCAAATACCCGCCTTTTCGAACCCTGACATGATGTTATGCTTCGTGAAGCCGGCTGTGTAGACCGACTTGAATACAGTTGCGAATTGCAAGCGGGTAAATGCTAGGTTACCTTCCCGAATAGATTTCCGAAGTTCCTTTTGATGTGCGTTCTTAAGAGGCTGAAAAACACCAACATCGAGAGGCTGCGTAAGATGCGTTGAATGTGACGGCAGGATGCAAATTACGATATCAAATTGAATACAATATTCAATAAATTCGTAGCCGAGATGACCAGAGAAGCCGTCGATCACAAGCAGACGGTATATTTTCTCTTCTTCCTTATGAATCGTTGGAGGCGCGGGCAACCGGTCATGTGGGGAGAGGGCATCACGAAGCCACTCGTCACAGCCAAACCAGTCAGTTAGAGAGATCCCTTTTGCTCTAGCTTTTACAGAAGAAAGCCAGGAAAACGCATTAAAAGAATGAAGCCATTCTAATGTGATCTGTTGGTTGCTGAAGCCGGTGTCTGACTGTGCAAACCGCATACCTGGAATAGCATCAATTTCGGACCAAGACTCCGTTGGCAACGCCTTGAAGATAAGCCAAGGAGGAATGCTAGTTCCGAGGGCATTTGCGGCCCCTACTTGCGTACAGGACTCGCGGTTCGATGGGTCAACGACTTCAGGGCGTTGAGAACGGGTTGTGCGGACCACAATGACTTGGATGCGTTCTCGAAGGCATCCAATGCGTATTCCACATTCGTCTTCATTCCATATCTCAGAAGGGCTAAGTTGGTACTCGTTGATGATATTCTGGAGACTAGAGAAGAACTTCTCGATATCTTCAACGTCAGATGCTTCGAATGCCTTACGTGCCTTGTCCACAGCTTTAAGGAACGTCTTTCGAAGCTCTGGGTGACGGGCACGGAAGTCAGAATACCAGGACTTCGATATCTCAGTCCTTTCTATGCCCCTAGAACGCAGGAAACCTAGGGCGGCCTCTTCAACTTGTGACTTTTCTGCTGGAAAGCCGGACTTCTCGAGCCACAGGATGTAAGCGACCAGGGCAGTATCTTCAGAGGCTGTCAGAAGCGCCGGGCGGCCGCGGGCAAGAGGAGCAACGTAGGATGATGAAGTCGATTTGATTATCCTTCGAACAGTCTCTCTAGATGTAGGTAATTGAGCTGCAACAGTCCGATTTGAGGGTGGTGATATAGCAGCTTTCGCGGCACTTCGTGTATTATAGGGCACATTTGGACTAACTGCCGCAAGAACATCTCTTCGTAGCTCGGCCCGGAATTTATCCGACGCGTTCTGCGGAGGCTGTTTTAGCCTAGAAACAGGGTGTCGAGGGGGCATCTTGATGTTGCGCGGTGATTACTTAGAAATCGTCAATTTGGGTGTGTTTTTGGGCATCTTTTGGTAGCGGTGAGGCGAAAATCGGTGACACAGATTAAACGGGCTGACACAGGTTTTTCGGACCAACCTCGGGACGAGGTTGGTAGGCGGCTTGCCCCACAATGCCAATGGGTAAGTTAACGAATGAGACGCATGAAACCGGTGACTAAGCGGAAGTTCGCTCCAAGGTTGCACAACAATCCTTGCGTAGCATGATTGGAGTAACTCCATTGCGTCATAGAGAGCCAAATCTGTTAGGGTCGTGTTGCACAGACCAATCAACTACGGGTTTTGTACTTAGTCAGCGGAAATACTGAGACAACTGCCGCCGGTGTCGCTCGTCTTAAATCCGAATGCCGAAAACTCCAGGGTAAGATCATCGGTTTGTTGCAGACCAAGTTTACGTGAGGGACTGCAGGCTGTGGATGGCGCGGCCCGCAGCGATTCATCGCTAATCCAGGAGATGCTCCAGACGACGCTACAGACGATGCTCCAGGAAACGTCGAGCCATCTCATGAGCAAGCAGAAACAAATGCTGGAGAGGCTCTGGGATGCCTTGATGGAGAACCACCAAAAAGCGACAAAGGTGATGAGCGATCAGGTGGAGATGATCCGACAACTCCAGAAGGAGATTCGCACAACCAGAGCCGAGGCAGCCGAGGCAGCCGAGGAGCGGAAGAGGACAGAAGAGCTTAGGCGTATACACGAACAAACGACCGATCAGCTCAGGGCCATACGAGAACAGGGAGCGGAAGATCACAAGCAGATAACCGAGCAGATAACTGAGCAGATGAACGAGCAGCTTGGGCAGGTACGGAGGGAAGCGGCGGAAGAAATGAGACAGCTACGAGAATAGCTGGACCTGATGGCTAGAAGCATCACAGCCAACAGTGCCTAGACAAACCCATAGCCATCGTATGCAGACGTAGCCCGCACCCCACCGATGAGCCAGCCCAGCAATGTTCGAACTCTATCTTCTCTGCGAACAACGCCATCCGCGTTTACCGATACTCTCTTCTGCACCATCGACACATCGCGCGTCAACGAGGAGGAGAAGGGTAAAGCACAAGTGGGAGGAGTCCGACAGGCCATCGAGGAAGAGATGAGGAAGAAAGAGGGCCGACAAGACTGGAGATGTGCAGCCGTGGTAAGAGACGCAAAGAACGCAGACCGTATTAAGGTGATCTGCCGAGACGAATCGGAGATGCAGCTCGTTAGAGAGGCGGCAGAGAAAACAGCAGTCAAGGGCGCAAGAGTCCTGAGGGACCAACTGTATCCGGTCAAAGTTGACGGTGCGAACAGGACAGTGGTACTGGACTCAGCTGGCAACGTGCTGCCAGGCGCGGCGGAGGCGCTGGGAAAGGAGAACGGCGTGACGATTGCCAAGATGCACTGGCTCAGCGACAAGGAGAATGGGAAATCCTACGGCTCGATTGTAATCTACGTCACGAAGGCAAGCGATGCGCAACGCTTACTAGAAGAGAGATACTTTCACCTCGCTGGGGAGTCGGCCAGCACCAACGTTTTCGAGCGACGCCAAGGCCCGGTCCAATGCTACAACTGTTGGGAGCTTGGTCACAAGGCCTTCACCTGCAACAGGCCCCAGCGATGTGGCAAATGTGCAGAGACGGAACACCGGCACACACAGTGCCAGGCGATCGAGCCGAAGTGCGCTCTCTGCGGAGGGCCACACGAATCGCTCAGTCGCAACTGCCGAGTGCGACAAATGCATGGCAACAATGTGTACTAACCTCCAGATCCTCCAGCTCAACGTGGGGAAGAGGGATGCAGTGCAACTGAGCATGATGAACGACGGAGACTTGCGGGACGACGCGGTGCTGGCAGTAGCCGAACCATACGCATTGAACATGGACGGTACGGTGGTGACAGCACCGAACAACCACAGAAACTGGACGAGATTGATACCGACGAAGAAACACGAGATGCGATGGCCGATCCGCAGCATGCTCTGGATCCGCAGGGATCTAGAGGCGGAGCAGGTGCCGATACCGTCAGCCGACCTGACGGGAGCAATAATACGACTGCCCGACCGGGACGTCCTGGTGGTATCGGTGTATGTGGAAGGGAGTAATGAGAATGCTCTACGCACGGCAATGGTGCAACTGCACAGGGCGATATCGGGCTTCCGCAACAGCACAGGGAAAAGAACGGACGTGATCTTGGCAGGCGACTTCAACCGCCACGACCAACTATGGGGAGGTGACGAGGTGACAGGCAGACGCCAAGGGGAGGCATATCCAATCATCGACCTTATGGACGAGCATGGCCTCCTCAGTCTCCTCCCCAGAGGAACAAAGACCTGGGAGAGGGGTAGTGCGGAGAGCACGATCGACCTGATGCTCGCGTCGTCCGAACTGGCCGAAGAGATGGTTCACTGCGGCATACACCCAACCGAACACGGGTCGGACCATAGGGCAATCCGGACAGAGTTTGACCTCACAACGCCCGAGAGGACGGCTAGTCCAAGACTGCTCTTCAAGAACGTACCGTGGAACACGATCAAGGAGAGGGTGAAGGACCAACTAGCGCCGCTCCCGTGGGATGGCGGAGTTCAGGCACAGACAGACAGGCTAATGGAAGCGGTCCTCAGCGCAATCCACGCATTGGTCCCACGAGCGAAGCCATCGCCATACGCAAAGAGATGGTGGACAACAGACCTTACCCGACTCCGGAAAGCCTACACGTACTGGAGAAACCTGGCGAGGGCACAGCGTCGCGCAGGCCATAGACAGGACAACCTAGAAAGCAGAGCGAGGGTAGCAGCCAAAGAGTACCACGACACCATCAGATGACAGAAGAGGGTCCACTGGGAGGACTTCCTCGCAGATGGGACCAACATCTGGCAGGCGGCCAAATACCTTAAACCTGGTGGCGACATGGTCGGCGACAAAACCCCCGCGCTGAAAAGGGCGGACGGGACGACAACGCAGGACAAAGTGGAACAGGCAGAAGAACTGCTGACAACATTCTTCCCACCGCTACCAGCAACCATAGAGGAGGAAGGCCCACGACCGCGACGGAGAGAAGTGGCCATGCCGGACTTGACGATGGAGGAGGTGGAGGAGAAAATCATGGCAGCCAAGGCGTGGAAAGCGCCCGGAGAGGACGGACTGCCGGCGATGGTGTGGAAGTAACTGTGGCCGGTGGTCAAGGAACGCGTGATGCATCTGTTCCGCACTTCACTGAATGAAGGACAGCTACCAGACCAGTGGAGGAGCGCCAAGATCATCCCGCTCAAGAAGCCGGACAAGGGCGACTATGCGCTCGCAAAGGCCTGGAGACCAATCTCGCTGCTGTCGACGCTAGGCAAGGTGCTCGAAGCAGTGGTGGCGGACAGGATCTCGTACGTCGCCGAGACGTTCGGGCTCCTGCCCACAAACCACTTTGGGGCAAGGAAACGGCGGTCGGCAGAGCAGGCACTGCTGCTCTTCCAAGAACAAGTATACAAAGCATGGCGGAACCGCAGGGTGGTCAGCCTAGTCAGCTTCGACATCAAAGGCGCGTACAACGGCGTATTCAAGGACGGACTGCTACAGAGGCTGGAAGCAAGAGGCATCCCCAAGAAGCTGGTGCAATGGATAAGCGCGTTCTGCTCCAATCGCACGGCCAGCATCGTGGTGAACGACTATGTATCAGAACAACGGGAGCTGCCGCAAGCCGGCCTTCCCCAGGGATCGCCGCTTTCGCCTGTGCTTTTCCTATTCTTCAACGCAGACCTTGTGCAAAGTAAAATTGACTCGAAAGGCGGATCGATAGCCTTTGTCGACGACTACTCAGCCTGGGTCACGGGACCGACGGTGGAGGCGAACGGGACGACATACAAGCCATCATCGACCGGGCACTGGCGTGGGGGAGGCGTAGTGGAGCGACATTTGAACATGACAAGACAACAATTGTCCACTTCACGCGCGTAGCTGAACGTACCAGCGAGGTGCCACTCATGATCAATGGTGAGGAAGTCAAGCCGAAGGCGAAGGCCAAGCTCCTGGGCGTGGCCATGGACACGAAGCTCAGGTTCAAGGAACACATGGCCAAGGCCGCCACTAAAGGTCTCTCGGCAGCCATGTGTCTAAGAAGACTCAGGATGCTGCCGCCGCAGGCTGCCAGACAACTCTTCGTCGCGACCGTGGCGCCAGCCATGGATTACGCGTCTGTCGTGTGGTCGCATGCGCGCGGCGAAAGGGAATTAAAAGAGTTCAACAGGGCACAGAAAATAGGAGCGCGGGCCATCACGGGAGCCTTCCAGACGGTGGCGAGGGCAGTAGCGGAAGCGGAAGCCAACATCCAAACAGTACGCGAGCGACATGCCCTGGCCGGAATGAAGTTGTACATCAATGTGCACACACTGCCAAAGAAGCACCCGCTCGCGACACTCAAGGTGTCGACGAGCCGAAGGTACATCTCGCCGATGAAGAGATTGGCGCTGACCCACGGCAAGAACGGAACCGGGCGGATGGAGACAATTGACGCCTACGCAGCACCGCCGTGGCACGCCCGCGTGTCGTTGGTGTGCGAGGTAGAGCGGAAGATGGCGATAGCAGCAGCCAATAGTGCCGAAGATATCACTATCACGACCAGCGCTTCGGACAGAGGAGGAATGGTGGGCATGGGAGGCATCATCAGCCACAAAGCAGCAGGGCAAGAGAATAGGGTCGTGGCCAGGTACTCGGTCACTCTCGGCTCGCGAGACGACCAGAACCCCTACACGGCCGAGCTGGGGGCGATAGCGATGGCATTGCGATGCATGCCTGACGGACTACGGGACCGAAAACTTACCATACTGTCAAGCGGCCAGTCAGCGCTGAAGGCGATCGCGCGACCGCGACAACAATCGGGACAGTGCGTCATCCGGGAGATCTGCAACCACATCCGACGGCTGGGAAAAGGCAACAACAGGGTCAAGATGATCTGGGTACCATCGCAGAACGACGATTTCCCTTTGGGACCTAAGGCGAAAAGACAGGCCCAGAGAGCAACTGAATCGGGGCGCGCGGCAGAGACGCAGCCATACCAAGCTCGATCGACACGAACAAGACTGGCAAGAGAGCAGCTACAACAACACCAGACGCTACCAGACAGAGTGGGCGGCTTCTCCAAGAGGGTTGACAAAGCGCTACCAGGCAAACACACAAAGGTGCTATACGACAGACTGAAGAGGCGCGAAGCAGACACGCTTTCACAGCTACGCACGGGAATGGCGAGGATCAATAGCTACCTGTTGAGGATCGGCGCGGTGGAATCAGAGTTGTGCGACTGTGGACGGGCAGTCGAGACAATGGAACATTTTCTCTTTCGATGCACCAAGTGGGATGCACAACGCGAAGGCATAAGACAATTCGGGCAAAGCGAGATGGGAAACCTGTCGTTCTTTTTGGGAGGAAAGTCGGCATTGGACGGACCGAAGTGGTCACCTAACCCAGTGATCTTGTTGGACTGGACTGGACTGGATTTCGAGGTCGGATCCAGTCCAGTCCAATGCACATGGCTGGGGACTCCTGGAGCGCCAATGCAAATCCAGTTCTTAAAATGGATTACCTTAGTCACGATTACGTATTTGCTAAAGGAGTTACCGCGAGATTTACCACGGAATAGAGCCTTGTTACTGCTGTTGCGGTATGATTGACACAATAACGCTGGTTAACGCAAGCCCTCCTGGACCTGAGCAGTATCATCCTCCTCGAGGAAACCATCTTGATCGACGATCTGAAGGTCCTCATTCTCCATTTTAGTTTCAGATCCCTCCCCAGCCTGGTGAGTCTCCTGCAGATCAGACTCCCCTTCTAATCTCCCGATGTTGATATCCTCAAAAGTATTCCGTGCAGGTGGACCGTACCAAGATCGGAGGCACTCGCTAGCTTCAATGATGTCCATCTTAAGCCTCGACCGCCGGTCAGAAAGCAGTATCTTGGCGCTGCTGAATAGCCGCTCGCACTCATCCGACATTGACGGAACGGCTAGAACATCTAGCGCCATGCGTGCCAGGTCAGGTTGCGTATGGTAGCGATCGTTCCAATACTTGATAACGTCAAAGGTTTCGTCCTCACCAAGCCGGATAACATCCGTTTCAAGGAACTGATCGAGATGGTCGATGGCGGGTAGGTCGGTTGCCTGGGCCTCGTGACGAAGCTTCAGACGTTTATGGCTCTTGACCGCCGCAAAGGCCTTCTCCTTCCTAACCGGAGCAGACAAAGTTGGAGGGAACGAATCGGAAACCGAAGCCTGCTTTATAGAATGTCTGCCCCGATACTCCTCTAACCAGAGCTCTCTAACAAGTTTCGTGACGCCTGGGATCCATATCCGTTTTTCTTCTTCTGTCCAAGTCTCGACGTACCACTGGCTTTTGAGAGTCGGATTCAGCGAGATGGCGGCATAATATGCCGGTGTCTCATCCACTTTCTTGAAGTATTCCTCAGCCTTACACCAGGAACGTTCTGCCGAAGCGGCAAGAAATGCGAAGTCATCGGCTTCAGCAGCAAGATCTCCTCGACTGGTCTTCTTTCGCATAGCCGCCTTGTGGAGTTCCTCGAATTTAATCTTGGCCTGCTGGATCTCATTTAGCAGCCAGTCAAGCGTCTGAAAGTGGTCAGCTAGTGTTGAATGCCTGCCTTCCGTCGATAGGGTTCCGTCATAGAACGTCTCCAGCTGATCATGAAGGTGTGCAAGCTCGTCCCACTGCTGCTCAGACAGGCGGTCTTCAGCGAGACTTTTCTGGCTCTGGCCAGCCTCATACTGGTCACAGAAGATTTGAATTCTCTCCTTAACGTTGAGAGCTCTGCCAATTGACATGAAGTATGAATTCCAGCGAGTCTGCTGGCTTTGGATAAGCTGGGCTAGATTAGTCCTGACCTGCTAGTTCCCAGAGGGTGCTTAGGTAACTCACCTCCAAGCCATCAAACTCCGATAGTTCTCCCCCACAGACAATAGATCGGAAAAACTGACGGCGCTGAGGACTAGCTCGAATGTATCTGATGATATTATGAAGCCTTCCGATGGCGCCGCGCTTCCGCCAGAGCTCCCGGACTCGCGTCATATCACCCTCTTTGTGGGCAGCGTCTAGATCTTGACAGAGCTTTTTGGCGTCCTTTCCGATCAGGAAAGCCTGCGCGCAGAGATTCACGATGTGCCCGAAGCAGCGGAGGCGCCTGCGTCTTCGCTGCTTATCTGACATACTTGGGTAGACGGCGCGCAGGACGGAGTCAACGCACACATCGTTGGCCGATGCGTTGTCGGCCATGAAATAGCCAATCCGGTCCGTAATCTTGTAATCCTTGATGACCTGTAGCAGGACATCGGCGATGTTTTCTCCTGAGTGTTCCCCTTCCACTTCGCGTAGCGCTAAGACAGCCGTTCGGCGCAGCCCTGATTTGTCTATGAAATGTGCTACTACCCCAAGCACTGCGAGGTAGTGTGGCGACGTCCACAGATCGAAAGACAGCGAAATGCAACTCCGGCTGTCGAGCATATCCTGCCGCAATCTCTCCTTCTTCACTTCGAACGAATTCATCACCCACTGGCGAATACTCGACGCTGCCTTTGGAAGGAAGTCCGCTAAGGGTGGGAATAAGTAGAAGAGGAGGTCGCGAAAGTAGTCATTCTCAACCTGGAAGAAGGCGATATGGCAACAGACCAGCCAGCGGACGAGGAGTTCCTTGAACCTGTCCAGGCGGCGGGAGAAGATGATAGACTTCATGTCTTGATAGTCAGATATCGAGGGCTGGCTCGAGTCTACCGAGTCTCCTCGAAATCTCTTGCGTTCCCCTGTAGTCTTGTCGATATCATGTTTCAGGTGGAGATGGTCAAGTGCTGTAGAATTGCCAGTTGAGATAGCTGGAAGGTCTTGTTGACGACGCTGTTTCTCGCAGAGATAGCAGTACCAGACACGTTTTTCATCTCTTTTTGACTGTAGATCCTCACCGTATAACCAAATAACAGACGTACGCCTCTTTGTTGATTTAGGGCCTCTTGCCAGCACAGCACATCGAGTATATTGCTGTCCCTGAAGATTGAACTCATCTGGCTGGATCAGGGAGTCCGAGTCACGACGACTGTGGATTGATTCCGGAGCGAGAACAACATTGCCCGACTCAGAAGGTTTATTGGAAGCGCGAGTGAAGAAGTGGGTGATTGTCGATGCGGCCATTCTGGAACGTCAGTTAAGGTTGCATTGTTGGTCAAATGGTATATCGGGTTCCTGCTGCTAGTTATATGGGCAGGCGGTCACATCGCCTGCGTGCTACATTTCCTCGTTGTCTCGTTACCACTGCTCGTCATGAGCATGCTGTATTCCAATCAATACCGCGTTGTCGTCGTGTGCCCTGAAACGAAAAGTGGCGTTGAGGCTTCCTGCTTTCCTAATTAGGCATAGTCCATTGGAGCTCCAGGAGCTCCAGACGTCTCGATCCAGTCCAGTCCAAATTTTCGAAACTGCGAATCCAGTCCAGCCAAATCCAGTCCGTCCAAATCCACTCCAATGCTAGTCCAGTCCAACAAGATCACTGACCTAACCTACAGGCGGTGCGAGCAACGATCAAATTCGCGATGGAGACGGGAAGACTAGGAGCAAGGGAGGAGAATTGAACACATTAACAACCAGAACGGGGAAATCCTAACACAACACAGCCTCATTTTGACAGACCACGCTTCAGCTGCTGAGGATAGGATGCTGAACACTTGGAGAGACCGACCTTCAAGCAGGCCTGTCAGACGGAGTCAAGCGAGGCCAAAAGAAAGCGATTCAGGGAGAGAAAGTGGGGCTTTACTTTGTGGTCAGGATTGAAGTGGCAGAAATGTAAATAGCATAGCGTGTTCCATGGCCCTATGAGATCCGTTCTCCCGGGCGTAATAAATCTACTACTACTATTTGCTGACTCATCCCCGCTCCTCGTGCCTGGTGGTTGAGGCATGTCTGGGCGACGTCAAGATTCATGGATTTGTTTCAACTTGCACTGGTTGGATTGGAACGCCGTCAAGCGGGTACGAGAACCAGAAGCGGTAAAAGCAACAAGGCTCAGCCCTCTCGGAGTTTATCATGGCAGATGATCGGAGCAAGGGACGTCCATTACCATGCTTCGAGGCTATTAAGCTAGCTGGAAAATTAGATTATAATGAGACATTAGACCTTGAGCTCCCCCGGTCGAGATCTGTCATCGAGACCAAATGTGTCTCATCGTTATCCCCGAACTCAATAGCATACTCCCTCTGACAGATGATTCCTTCAGCGCCCGTTCGCTGCTGAGAGCCCTTCGCGTATACAGTTGTCCGCGTGTCAGACCCCAAAACCCTGCTCCTGTTGCTTGACTTGCCAGCCTCGTCTCTTCCGGTCTGACCAGAGGGGTGTTGATTAGAGGTACCCAAAATCCTCGGAAACAGCCGGGCGAGGAGTATCCTCAGAGATGGCAGGCAGGCGCATATAATTCCGATGTTCATCTCGATAATAGACCATGTAGTGATTCCGAGGGAGCCCTGAGTAGGGTTGGGAACATGTAGTGTAAATCGAATAAGGGAGTGTAGGCGAAGAATGCTGATAATCGTCACACTAGAACCAGGTTAGATTGATTCTGGGAAGAGTGATGGGGAGAAACCTACAAGGTCCCAACGCAAAACATAATGCCAACTCCAACCTTCTTTTTCCAGTCCAAGTTCAAAGCCTTCAACTGTGATAGAGGGACTATCAACATCCAGATATCAATGGCAATGCCCACAGCTGCATGACTCCAAACTATGGCATTTGAATTGGCGCAATGCCCTTGATGTTCACCATCCCACTGATTCCAGAAGTAGCTGACAGGCTGGCATTGGAAACCAAAAGCAAGACAAAATGCAATACCAGATACAGCATTAAGTATGACGGTGCCCCATAGGGTCCGGCGGACACTTTGAGTTGGGAAGATGCGGAGGTAAAAGAAAAGCAGAGAAAGCTTTAGCAATGGGAGCGTTGCCATATAGGCAAAGCCTCCAGCATATAAATATATGCCAAATGTAGTTATGTCGGCGGGGGATAGGGTCCATATGTCTCGGCCGAGCCCGTGGGGTATAGTGCCACAGACCATAAAGAACATGTTAATGAAGCATGTTAGGTAGCTGAGGAGGATGAACCAGTCGTCGAGCCAGATCGGGGCGCCCCAGAAAATCTTGGCAGAGAATCTCTGGAGCACGAAAAGCGCAGAGATGATTGCGAGTGCGATAGCCTGTACAAAAGCTCCCCGCGAATTGTCGCGGACGGGCGCACCGCAGCTGGTCTGGCTTGAATTCGTGGCAACTTGAGGGAAGTTAGTCGGCATAAGATGGAAATCGTTCAGGCGACATACTGAGAGATTCCTTCACAGTGCAGCTCTTTGTTATGCAACCCGCCGCCTCCATCTGGAAGGCTTGGTTGGAGCAAAGACATCCTTGGTCCGTATCCTTGCATGTCGAGTTGGCCATGGCGGTAGTAAAACACTGGACCTGAAGGGGGTGGAAATTGAGCAAGGTTCGATGAGTTGGTGTCGCTTGGACATGACAAACTTACCGCGCAATCGGGCATCCCAGTAGGCACAGATGGTGATGCTGATGCGGTCTGTGCGAGTGCCAGGAGGCAAACCCGCACGGAGAGTAGCCAAAGGGCTTTCATCTCTAATATGAGGAGGCCAGCGACTGGCGAGGGTCGCGATAATTGAGAGGGCAGAGAGGGATGAGCTGTATATGTAGATTGCTGTTGAGTTGTGATACAATACAATAAGGGGTTTGACAGCTCTGGCAGAGTTATTGTCACGCACATGCTTTAAAAAGCTAGACTACGGAACCTTTATGTGGCGTTTGCCAGCATATCAGATGGCTGCGAATAAGATTACCCGCTACGGAGAGTCCGGCATTACGCTAAGTCGTTAGGGGACAGACAGTTGCAGGGTGACAACGAGGAATCGTCGCTAAGCAGTATCGTGTTAGTCTGGTTGCGCGCATGACACCTCACTTACCCCGGGGCTCCCCTCAAATCCAATCGGATGGCTAGCATTTCCCCCACCGCGCTTTGACTTTTGCACTGATGGGACATGGGACGGAGGAACCCAGTGGCTGATCGGCAGCCAGCAGCGACAACACGAAGGCAACTTCTCGGAGCCAGAACCGACCCCGACGAACTTTTAGCGGGGTGCGCGCCAGACCGGGCTTGTGGGCCACTTACTCACGTTTCCCCCGCCGTCCCAACTTAGTGGCCCATGCGGCCCAGCCCCCTTCCCCCCGCCCTTTTAGTGCGGCCGCAATGCCCATGCAGCCGCATTAGTATCCGGAGGGAGGGGAAGGGAAGGGACGGGTTCTGGAGAGTTTGCAGGTGTGTGACAAACGGCGGTTCGCCCCAATTCATTCTTGTTGAATTGGAGGCATGTTGGAACACCAGGGCTCCAGGGAGTCACGTGAGAAATAGGGGGTGTCGGGACCGACTCGGAAAGGGCTCGCCGAGCCTCCGGCCGGATAGCCGGTATTAGGAAGAAAAGGAAAGCTAGACCTCCCGGACCTCAAGGGGCGGGAGCTACAGTCAAAAAAGATACACAATACACACACATGTTCAAGGTCATCAAGTGGTCATACGAGCTATCCAACACAAATAGTCGAAGATTTCTCGGAGGATGGGGTTCTCGGCGAAGGAAAATGACTGGTTGCTACTGACGATTAATTCGACTAGCATACGCTGAAAGTGTTGCTTATCAAAGCGTGAGATGAAGCTATTCGCGATATTCTGTTCCGTAGGCTTGTTGATGTCCAGTTTCAAAACAGAGGCAATAGTCGGCTGGTTCGATTTCAGTGCGCCTTCGGATTTCAGCTGTGCTGTGCTCTTTTTCTCTCCCTCTGGTGCTGGTGTTTTTGTCACGGGCTAGGGCCTATATCCTTGCGGCTGTGCCGTAAGACGTACTAGGCACGTGCGCGCTAGGGATGATAATCGTTCCACAGCCCAGGGGCACTTGGGAACTTCTTTCTTTCTTCTTTATCTTTGATGTAAATTGCATCCTGGACTAGATAGCTGGAATACAGTTACTAGAGGCCGTTCACACTACCCCTATTATTATAAGATCATTAAAATCATAACCCATTATAATAAATAAAATATTATTAACGTACATGATAAGCGAGTCGGAAATACAAGCGAGTCGGAAAAAATTCCTCAACTCTCCTTCTTTTTATTCAATCAATCATTTCTCAACCACCAAATATGTCACAGTCGAGCAAAGAGGCAAATATCATCCTTGCCCTTCAGACTCTTCAAAATGATCCAAAATTACGCGTCTACCCTACTGCGAGGATTTACAAAGTCCCGCCTAGTACCCTCTATGATCGACATCATGGCAAACCTTCTCGAGGCGATATTATCCCTAATTCGCGTCGACTAACCGATCTCGAGGAAAAGATCATTGTTCAATTCATTCTCGACCTGGATTCGCGAGGATTTCCCCCGCGACTGCGTGGTGTTGAAGAAATGGCTAACCGACTGCTCGCTGACCGCGACGCGTCACCGGTCGGCAAGCGCTGGGCTTCCAACTTCGTCAGGCGACAACCAGAGCTCAAGACGCGTTTTTTTTCGTAAATATGACTATCAGAGGGCCAAATGCGAAGATCCAACTATTATTCGCAATTGGTTCCGGCTCGTGGAGAACACAATCGCGAAATATGGTATCGACCTAGCCGATATCTACAACTTTGATGAGACCGGCTTTATGATGGGCATAATCGCAAGCGGAATGGTCGTCACAGGCGCAGATAGGCGTGGAAATCCGAAATCAGTCCAGCCTGGAAACCGGGAATGGGTTACGGTTATTCAGGCGATCAATGCGGAAGGCTGGGCGATCCAGCCATTCATCGTGGTTGCAGGCCAATATCACCTCGCTAGCTGGTACCAGGAAAGCAACCTCCCGGGCGATTGGGCTATTGCAACAACTCCAAATGGCTGGACCGATAATGAAACAGGTCTTGAGTGGCTCAAGCACTTTAATCGGCATACAAAGAATCAATCGACCGGTCGCTATCGTCTTCTGATCCTCGATGGGCACAAAAGTCACCACTCCGTCGACTTTGAGAAATATTGTGAAGAGAACTACATCATTACGCTATGTATGCCGCCTCATTCATCTCACCTGCTTCAGCCTTTTGATATCGGGTGCTTTGGGCCGCTTAAAATAGCCTATAGTCGAGCAATTGAGCAATTGATCAGATGCTCCATAACTCACGTTTCGAAGACCGAGTTCTTCTCAGCCTTCTACGCTGCCCACAAAGCCGCCATGACAAGGAGTAATATTGAGGGAGGTTTTCGAGGGGCCGGACTTGTTCCCTTGAACCCAGAAAATGTCATATCGAAGCTTGATGTGCAGCTACGGACTCCAACACCGGTGAGGGAGGAGATCAGCCTTCCCGACCCTTGGGTCTCGAAGACCCCAAATGTGAACGGCCTCTAGTAACTGTATTCCAGCTATCTAGTCCAGGATGCTATTTACATCAAAGATGAAGAAGAAAGAAAGAAGTTCCCAAGTGCCCCTGAGCTGTGGAACGATTATCATCCCTGGCGCGCACGTGCCTAGTACGTCTTGCGGCACAGCCGCAAGGATATGGGCCCTGGCCCATGACACCAAAGACTATACTTGAAGCTAGCTCTCAGTCTGAATACCTCGAAAGACGAATGAGAAGACATCAGAGCAGCTCTCCAGCATCAATTCTTGAGGCGCTGAAGTCACTTTCAAAGGGAACGAAGGCGATAATGCATCAGAACGCCCTATTGAAGTCTGAGGTCCAGATCTGTTAGATTGGATCATGTACAAAGCACCTGATCGGGCGGTCACGTGGTGACCTCCAGGGTTGAGACTGCCTATTGGTGCAGATACCTCAGGCCCCCACTTTTAGTGGTAATTGGAACACATACGCAGTCACGGCCGGGAGACCTCCCAGATACACACAGACAATACACACACAATCAAGTCATCCAAGTGCCACGCTAGCTTTCCGACAAGATCCTTCGACAGGCAAATGAGACTCTTAGCAAACGGCGCAGAGCGAAAAGAACCCGCCTACGTAAAGGAGGGAAGATGACTCTAGATGAGGGGAGGGATGAAATGGATCAGAGAGATATTGATGCGCAGGTAGTAGCTGAATCGTCGAGAAGTGGTGGTCGAGGGAGGTCGGCGATGCCGAGGGAAAGGCGCTGTGGAACTTGTGGAAAGGCCAGTCATAATGTAAGGACCTGTCAGGTTATAATTGAGACTTCTGAAGAAGAGGATAACGATTAGTTTTAATTGATTTAAGGCGTTGTTGTGTTTTTATTAAAGTTTTTATCTTAATAGTGTGGGATTTTTTCTGACTCGCTTGTATTTCCGACTCACTTATCATGTACGTTATAATTATTATAAATTAGCAGAAAATAACTATATAAAGAGAATTATAATAACTTACGGGATTAGGTATATTAAGTAAATTTTATACGTATTGTGTTAGATTGCTGGTATGACCAATTGATGACCTTGAACATCGTGTGTATTGTGTATCTGTTCACTGTAACTCCCGCCCCTTTAGGTCAGGGAGGTCTAGGTCTCCCTTGCTTCCTAATGCGGGCTAGCTGGCCGAGGGCTCGGCGAGCCCCTGTCGATGCGGCCTCGATAGCCCCCTATTCCTCACGTGACTTCCTGGAGCCCTGGTGTTCCATGCCTCCAATTCAACATATTGGATCACTTATACCGAGGAAACTACCCGTTGGCATTGTGGGGCAAGCCGCCTGCCAACCTCGTCCCGAGGTTGGTCCGGAAAACCTGTGTCAGCCCGGAAAATGTGTGTCATTGAATTTGGGATCCTTAATGCTGTAAAATGGACCATTTCACGATCGCGATCTTTCAGACTTTGCGACACAGTCATTATAATAGGAATTGGGCGATGCGAGGGCTCATTCGAAAGCCCCGGAAATGCTAAAAATGAAGCTATTCAAAGGAAATAGTAGAAATCGCATTTTTGGCCTCAATTGATCCGCCCGGTCCAAGGGGCCTAGTTGAGCCACTCGTCATGACCCCGTTGAATATGTATTTGCCCTCGCACCCTCAGCTGCCTGTTGCTCCCGGAATTCCCTCAGGATGTTCTTGACACGCTGATAACCTGATATCCTTGGTGTTTCAACGGGTAGTTGTGGTGTTGTGATGCTATCATCGACCGGGTCAGAGGCTGGATCCAAGGGGTCCAAGGGCGGTGATGAGGTTATCCCTGGCGGCGTTTCTATATCTGGAAGATGGTCCCCGCCTAGATCTTTAAGGCCTTCGAGCTCAATATCATCATCATCATCATCTTGGAAGGGTCCAACACCTCGGAATTCGACCTCATCGTCGCTGTCCGGCCAGGCACTCTGATCCATCGCAATGATCGGTCTTGCGGCCTGACAGGCTCGTTGTCGGGCTTCAGAAAATGACTTCTTTGGTCTCTGAGATAAAATATCGGCATGTTCCTTCCTTTGAGCTTCGAGGCTTAGGTATTGGGCTCGGTTGTCGGTCTCATCAAGCCACTGATTCCATGTTAGCTTAGGGTGGCCTTGAGCTCGGCGGGAGTCATTTTCTTCTCTCCATCGAGCCTTGAGGGCCGTGATCTCTTGGATAATGATCGCCCGAGTTGATCGCAGTTGTGAGCGTTGTGCCTTGACCTCTGCGGCTGCTAAGGTTGCCTTGTGTTGAGCCTGAATATCAGGAAATCCAACACTTGTGATAAAATCACCGCTCGGCCTTACCCGTTGACCAGTTTTCCTCCTCTTGCCATATCTCTCTATTCGACTTAACCGGTCTGCTGAGAAGGCCTCACGTTCTCGGTGCATCAGGGCGGCCTCAGCAATAACGTTGCTGACGTTGGTGATAGCTTCCAAGGTGGGTGAGCTCATGACCTCCTGGTAGCGCTGATAGATACGTTCTATCTGATCCTGAGCATCCTGAAATCGAGTTTCCACGGGCAGCCGCTGTAAAACGGAGGGATGGATCGCCTTTCGCTGTTGCCGCTGCTTGGTGATGATGCGTTCGATCACAGGCTTAGCAGATGTGGGCCAAACAGTGATCTTGTTGGACTGGACTAGCATTGGAGTGGATTTGGACGGACTGGATTTGGCTGGACTGGATTCGCAGTTTCGAAAATTTGGACTGGACTGGATCGAGACGTCTGGAGCTCCTGGAGCTCCAATGGACTATGCCTAATTAGGAAAGCAGGAAGCCTCAACGCCACTTTTCGTTTCAGGGCACACGACGACAACGCGGTATTGATTGGAATACAGCATGCTCATGACGAGCAGTGGTAACGAGACAACGAGGAAATGTAGCACGCAGGCGATGTGACCGCCTGCCCATATAACTAGCAGCAGGAACCCGATATACCATTTGACCAACAATGCAACCTTAACTGACGTTCCAGAATGGCCGCATCGACAATCACCCACTTCTTCACTCGCGCTTCCAATAAACCTTCTGAGTCGGGCAATGTTGTTCTCGCTCCGGAATCAATCCACAGTCGTCGTGACTCGGACTCCCTGATCCAGCCAGATGAGTTCAATCTTCAGGGACAGCAATATACTCGATGTGCTGTGCTGGCAAGAGGCCCTAAATCAACAAAGAGGCGTACGTCTGTTATTTGGTTATACGGTGAGGATCTACAGTCAAAAAGAGATGAAAAACGTGTCTGGTACTGCTATCTCTGCGAGAAACAGCGTCGTCAACAAGACCTTCCAGCTATCTCAACTGGCAATTCTACAGCACTTGACCATCTCCACCTGAAACATGATATCGACAAGACTACAGGGGAACGCAAGAGATTTCGAGGAGACTCGGTAGACTCGAGCCAGCCCTCGATATCTGACTATCAAGACATGAAGTCTATCATCTTCTCCCGCCGCCTGGACAGGTTCAAGGAACTCCTCGTCCGCTGGCTGGTCTGTTGCCATATCGCCTTCTTCCAGGTTGAGAATGACTACTTTCGCGACCTCCTCTTCTACTTATTCCCACCCTTAGCGGACTTCCTTCCAAAGGCAGCGTCGAGTATTCGCCAGTGGGTGATGAATTCGTTCGAAGTGAAGAAGGAGAGATTGCGGCAGGATATGCTCGACAGCCGGAGTTGCATTTCGCTGTCTTTCGATCTGTGGACGTCGCCACACTACCTCGCAGTGCTTGGGGTAGTAGCACATTTCATAGACAAATCAGGGCTGCGCCGAACGGCTGTCTTAGCGCTACGCGAAGTGGAAGGGGAACACTCAGGAGAAAACATCGCCGATGTCCTGCTACAGGTCATCAAGGATTACAAGATTACGGACCGGATTGGCTATTTCATGGCCGACAACGCATCGGCCAACGATGTGTGCGTTGACTCCGTCCTGCGCGCCGTCTACCCAAGTATGTCAGATAAGCAGCGAAGACGCAGGCGCCTCCGCTGCTTCGGGCACATCGTGAATCTCTGCGCGCAGGCTTTCCTGATCGGAAAGGACGCCAAAAAGCTCTGTCAAGATCTAGACGCTGCCCACAAAGAGGGTGATATGACGCGAGTCCGGGAGCTCTGGCGGAAGCGCGGCGCCATCGGAAGGCTTCATAATATCATCAGATACATTCGAGCTAGTCCTCAGCGCCGTCAGTTTTTCCGATCTATTGTCTGTGGGGGAGAACTATCGGAGTTTGATGGCTTGGAGGTGAGTTACCTAAGCACCCTCTGGGAACTAGCAGGTCAGGACTAATCTAGCCCAGCTTATCCAAAGCCAGCAGACTCGCTGGAATTCATACTTCATGTCAATTGGCAGAGCTCTCAACGTTAAGGAGAGAATTCAAATCTTCTGTGACCAGTATGAGGCTGGCCAGAGCCAGAAAAGTCTCGCTGAAGACCGCCTGTCTGAGCAGCAGTGGGACGAGCTTGCACACCTTCATGATCAGCTGGAGACGTTCTATGACGGAACCCTATCGACGGAAGGCAGGCATTCAACACTAGCTGACCACTTTCAGACGCTTGACTGGCTGCTAAATGAGATCCAGCAGGCCAAGATTAAATTCGAGGAACTCCACAAGGCGGCTATGCGAAAGAAGACCAGTCGAGGAGATCTTGCTGCTGAAGCCGATGACTTCGCATTTCTTGCCGCTTCGGCAGAACGTTCCTGGTGTAAGGCTGAGGAATACTTCAAGAAAGTGGATGAGACACCGGCATATTATGCCGCCATCTCGCTGAATCCGACTCTCAAAAGCCAGTGGTACGTCGAGACTTGGACAGAAGAAGAAAAACGGATATGGATCCCAGGCGTCACGAAACTTGTTAGAGAGCTCTGGTTAGAGGAGTATCGGGGCAGACATTCTATAAAGCAGGCTTCGGTTTCCGATTCGTTCCCTCCAACTTTGTCTGCTCCGGTTAGGAAGGAGAAGGCCTTTGCGGCGGTCAAGAGCCATAAACGTCTGAAGCTTCGTCACGAGGCCCAGGCAACCGACCTACCCGCCATCGACCATCTCGATCAGTTCCTTGAAACGGATGTTATCCGGCTTGGTGAGGACGAAACCTTTGACGTTATCAAGTATTGGAACGATCGCTACCATACGCAACCTGACCTGGCACGCATGGCGCTAGATGTTCTAGCCGTTCCGTCAATGTCGGATGAGTGCGAGCGGCTATTCAGCAGCGCCAAGATACTGCTTTCTGACCGGCGGTCGAGGCTTAAGATGGACATCATTGAAGCTAGCGAGTGCCTCCGATCTTGGTACGGTCCACCTGCACGGAATACTTTTGAGGATATCAACATCGGGAGATTAGAAGGGGAGTCTGATCTGCAGGAGACTCACCAGGCTGGGGAGGGATCTGAAACTAAAATGGAGAATGAGGACCTTCAGATCGTCGATCAAGATGGTTTCCTCGAGGAGGATGATACTGCTCAGGTCCAGGAGGGCTTGCGTTAACCAGCGTTATTGTGTCAATCATACCGCAACAGCAGTAACAAGGCTCTATTCCGTGGTAAATCTCGCGGTAACTCCTTTAGCAAATACGTAATCGTGACTAAGGTAATCCATTTTAAGAACTGGATTTGCATTGGCGCTCCAGGAGTCCCCAGCCATGTGCATTGGACTGGACTGGATCCGACCTCGAAATCCAGTCCAGTCCAGTCCAACAAGATCACTGGGGCCAAATGCCGGTCTTTTCGAACCCTGAGATGATGTTATGCTTTGTGAAGCCGGCTAGGTAGACTGCCTTAAAAGCAGTTGCGAACTGTAGGCGGTTAAATGCTAGGTTGCCTTCCCGAATAGATTTCCGTAGTTCTTTTTGATGTGCATTTTTCAAGGGCTGAAAAACCCCAACATCAAGGGGCTGCGTAAGGTGTGTTGAATGTGACGGCAGGATGCAGATGATGATGTCAAATTGAATACAATATTCAATTGCCTCGAACCCTAGGTGACCGGAGAAGCCGTCGATGATGAGAAGGCGACAGATTTTATCCTTTTCTTGATGGATCGTTGGTGGTGCTGTCAATCTGTTGTGTGGGTAGATGGTATCACGAAGCCACTCATCACAGCCGAACCAGTCCCTCAGAGAGATCCCTTTCTGCTGAGCCTTAGCAGAAGAAAGCCAGGAAAATGTATTAAAGGAATGAAGTCATTCGAACGTGATAGTCTTATTGCTGAAGCCGGTGTCTGACTGTGCGAACCTCATGCCTGGAATAGGATCAATCTCAGACCAGGACTCAGTTGGCAAGGCCTTGAAGATGAGCCAAGGAGGGATAGTTATTCCGATGGCATTCGCAGCCCCAATTTGTGTGCAGGACTCACGGTTCGAAGGATCAATGACTTCAGGGCGTTGGGATCGTGTGGTGCGGACCACAAGGACCTGAATACGTTCTCGAAGGCATCCAATACGAATACCACATTCATCTTCATTCCAGCACTCAGAAGGGCCAATATTATGGTTGAGGATAATATCCTGAAGACTTGAGAAGAATTTCTCGATGTCATCAACGTCAGAAGCTTCGAATGCTTTGCGTGCCTTATCCACGGCCTTAAGGTATGACTTTCGAAGCTCTGGATGACCAGACCGGAAGTCAGGATACCAATGCTTTGACATCTGAGCCTTGTCAACACCCCTAGAATGTAGGAACCCTAGGGCTGTGTCTTCAACTTGTGACTTTTCAGCTGGAAAGCCGGACTTTTCCAGCCACACGATGAAGGCAACAAGGGCAGCATCTTCAGCGGCGGTCAGAAGCGCGGGGCGACCACGGCGTGAGGGGGGACTGAAAGATGTTGAAGAGGTATTAATGATCCTTCGAATGGTCTCTCTGGATGTGTTGAATTGAGTCGCCAGGGCACGAATAGTGGGTTGTGATGAGGCAGCTTTTGCTGCCCTTCTGGTGTTGTAGGGCACATTTGGATTGAGTGTTGCAAGCACATCCTTTCTCAACTCGGCCCGTAATTTATCCGGAGTGTTCTTTGGCGGCAGTTTAACCCTAGAATCGGTGCGTCTAGGAGGCATTTTGATAGTGCGCGTGGATGACTTAAAAAACGTCAATTTGGGTGTATTTTTGGGCTCTCTTTGGTAAAGGTGAGGCAAAAAATCTTGACACAGAATAACCCGGCTGACACAGGTTTTCCGGACCAACCTCGGGACGAGGTTGGCAGGCGGCTTGCCCCACAATGCCAACGGGTAAAGATTGTCAGTTGCCTCAAGATAAGTTCGTCAGTTACCCTATATCGTGCTAGCGCCCCTCTTATTTCCCACCTATTAGAGTTCGTCGGTTGCCAACCGACGCAGCATATTGTGTCAGGGGCCTTACGCTAGGCATGTCACGCGCTAGGCGTGTCACGCGCCCGGCATAACAATCCCTCCTACCTTCCGCGATAATGCTACCCTATAGCACGGAGGAGGGATGAAGATATACGCTAAGCCAAAAGAGGCAACGTCCGTATTTTCTTTCCTATTCCAGTTAAAATGCGTGACTCTAATTGGCTACGAAGTGTATTATATAATCGATAATTTATATCAAGCGGATTCAATCGAAGAGCTTTGGAAGATTGATTGATTGATACGGAGACCTGAGCTCGACTTGATTGAAACTTGACTTCCTTGATTGGTATGGATTGATTGGAGGGCAGCGCTGTGGAAAATATCCTGGATGGTGACGACGGAAAAAACACACGAGCGCTTGTACTCCTTGACGTTGCTTATGTGCCAAGGTTCCATACGAACATCGTCAGTGCTAGGAGACTTGCGGGGAAAGGGTTATGGCATTGCGGAGTCGACAACACGCTTCGAGTAGGAACCTATGGGGATAACGATATCCTCTGTCGGCTTACCGACCACTACGACCTCGATGTAGTCGAATACAAGCCCATTTCCTGCCCCTACTTCTTGCTCCCGTAATCACCCATCTCAGTGTTCAACGCCTTCCAAAACGTATTCTCCTCTTTCCAAGCGGACGACGCCAAGCCAAAGCGACAGAAAACGGCGATCTCAAGGGTTCCACTTCCGCCTCGACAGGACACTGCCGGACTATGGCATCTTCGCGCTTGCCACGCAGGGCCACAAGCGCTAGAACAACTCGTCTTACAGACGAAGGGAGTGCGGATCAAGTGGTAAGTATGCTGACGAGCGCTACAAAACAGTGGCTGACCATAGCCCTAAGAAGTGTTCGCGAAGGGGCCAGATCTAACAAGGTCTAAGCGCTACCCCGTGGTGGGCGAAAAAAAAAGCTTTTGCCAAGTTCGCCGATATCTTCTCAAGATTGACATCTCAGCCAGCAAGTTTCGATCCCATATCGCTCGAGGAATGGGGGAAGATCGTCTCGGCTCGAGTGGGTAGCGGATTTGAGGAAGACATCAAGCAAATGATTGAATGGATTGCTGCGGCCCCGGTCGAGAAGGTCTAGTACGGCACTGTTGAGATCCATTGTTTGACGGATCAATAGCTATTCCGATCCATTGGTGGCTGGGATGTGGATGTCTTCTTGTCAATAGCTTCCGCTGGTTAGCGCTAGTTTCTTCTTCTTCAATCAACACAACATGCTCATTTCAACAGGCACAAGTGATGCATCTGAAGATTTATCATACGAGGACCTCGGCCTCAAAGCCTCAACTTTTGAGGACTGGATTCGCAGGACGCAATAGGAAGGACCGCCAACTGAGAGTCCATAAAGGTCGCACTATTTCAAGCTGATAGAAAGAGAAATGGAGCGCATATTGTACACATTTACTTCGTAATTCAAGTGAAACTGCAGTTTAAGCATAGAGATTAAGGAATGCCACACATGGCCTATGGGATCATGGCTTTGTGATTTGCACTCGGCAGTCGCTCTCGACCAGGGTCCACAAGAGCTCCAGAGCTTCGCTCAGGAGCTCGCGCCCTGTCAGACAATTGGCTCCGCAGGGATCACAGTTGGCATCGCGTTAATTGATGAGAATTATCTAAGGAGCAAGTGCTCCATGAGAAGCGCACGGTTCCCGTGCAGCTCTTATACAATGAAAGCTTTGCCGGTTTAGGCAGTAGCAGCTGCCTGCTAGGCAGCTGCAGCCACTGTAGGCAGGCCGGACATGCGACACGCCCCTTTCCTGGGTGTTTTTCTGTTCTTCCTTTCCTCTCCAGCCCCACGGTACATACTGTACAGTACTCGTGTAGTCGCTCAGCTAGTTGCCAACACACTCAGTTGAGACCGTTACATACACATGTGAAAGATTTTGCTTGTTTAGGCAGTCGTAGCTGCCTGCCGGGCAGCGATAGCCACTGGAGGCAGGTGAGTGGCCGGCCGGGCTGACACAACAGGCGCGGACGTTCGCGCCTCTATTGGCTCCCGTGAATCAAACTGCTTTTATGCCATGGCAAGGTATCGTGCCGCAGTCCACTCTCTGCATCGTCGGCCCCAGATAATCATCGGCACCGTGAGCAAGCTAACGGCAATGCAGAGACAGCCAGAAAGGGTACACATGTTATACAGGCCCATCTTCGCAATCCAGGGACTCAAACACATGGCAGTGAGAGTGCCAAAGGCGTTGCGGACAAACACGACACCGATGCTTGCATCACCAATTACCTACAGGACGTGCACGGTCATTAGTTTGTCCCCGGCGGCAGGGTATGACGATCGAGATCTTTTACTTACATCTCTGTATGAGTCCATGAGATATACAACGCAAACATTGCCCAGGGCTGTGCTTCCAAAGCCAAAGATTCCCAAGCCAACAGCGGGGATATACCATGGCATGCCCTATATAACCTGTCAGCGGCCACATCTCGCAAGCCAAGAAGATTCGTGTAGCCTGCCTGTGAAACAGAGAGCCCAAACATGAAGTACCCAGCAGGTGTAATTAGAACAGTAGGCAGAGCAAGCCATAGACGCATCTCGGGCTCGTAAACTCCACCGTTTCGTCTCGCGAGCCATTGAATACTGTAATCGGACAACTGCCCACCGAAGAAACCGCCTAGAATGGAGCCGATGAAAGTGGGAATGTTGAGGAGCCCCACACCTGAAGAGGAGAAGTTGTATGGAGGCAAAGTGAAGTATATCGCTTGCACATTTAGCAGGATGGCAAGCCAGGCAAGCTGTGACCCGTACACCAGGGCGACAAACGCAACTCCGGGAAAGGTAAAAAGAAGGATAAAGGGCCGATAGATATGTATGAAGAGCGCACTACTCCCACCACTAGCAGTGGTGAAGAGCGACATCCGTTGCCAATATGATTTGAGTGGAATGTCGGCCAGCGTGTTGCTTTGTTCCATAGATAACGTGTCTGCGCCAGTGATTTTGCTTTTCCGGTCTTGCTCAATGCCATCAATGTCGTCCGGAATGTCACCTCGAACCATGGGTGTATATACGGTCTCCTCGTAGCAAAAAGCAAACAAGAGCAGTGTCACTCCAGCTAGAATAGAGCTCCACCACCATATCCTAGATTCCAATACAACGTGTCAGCTTCGACATGTACACAGGAGGAGGAGAATGACATGGGGAGAGAGGAGGCAGGACGGAATGATCTCGCGTTTGCTTACCAGCGCCAGCCTTGTGAAGCGGCAGAGTAACCAGCTGCAACAGGCGCCAGGTAAGTACCGGTGCATATCATGATGGTGAGAATGTTTGTCCGCGAGCCGCGCTGGTGCACGAAGAACAAGTCGGCTATCGTCAGAGCGCAAATTGTCTCAGTGATTGAGCCTGCCAACCCGGAGACTATGTTGAACCCGTACAAGTCGCCAAGGGTCCGCATACGCGCCTGCCAGATGGTCGTCCCTACCATGATGACGATGCTGAGGAGATAAACGGGACGCCGACCGAACTTGAATGCAAAGGGGATGAACATGATACCGCCAATTGCTAAGCCAGCAGTGGAGACGGCAAAGGATTGATTGAGTTCTTCCCACGAAAAGCCAAGCTCTTCGTGGACTTGGCCATAGACAACCGTGCCAATATCGATGATGGCATAGACAATCAAAGCATAGAAGCAAACAAGGGCGAAATTGGCATTTTTTCGCGAGCGCGACCAGTTCAGCGGATCATTCGGGTCATCGCTCGGGACCGGTTGTAAAATGACCCGCCCGTGTTGTCGCTGGTCAGTGACTGTTCCACTGTAAGGCAATGGACAGGACGGTTTAGGAGGATGCCTCGCTTACGGTCTTCTAGCTGCACGGTGCCTGGCGGGAACGGCCTCGTGTCGGATCTCTCTATATCGACGCTGAGGGGCATGGCGACGTGCTGGCAGATCTCCCGATGATGTTAGGTAAATAATGAGAACAATATAGTTGGGTTTGGCAACAGGACGGAGGCATTTCCTTATGACACTCCCGTTCAAAAGCGTGTAGACACGTGGTGGTATATATATTAATGCGCGGGATGACTCGTCTCAACACGGGCTCTTGGACTCCACTTCCCTTACAGATGGGTCCGACCATGTCTCGGGACTCCCCGGACTTCTGATGTTTTAGCGTGGCGGGAGGCTTATTCAGTCCTAGCGTAGGACGCACTGAGGATGTTGCGCGTTGTGGGGAAAGTGGGTATATGCGGGGACAAAGCAAGGACACTACGGAGGACCCTTTCAAAAGTCATTGCCTGCTTGCAAGCCACATTTTGCTTTTTTTTGTCACAAGAATATTGAGTACATCCCACGAACGTTGACGCTAAAAGAGGCCCTATATTATAGCGCAATTAGCCCATAAGCGAAAGAAAACATAGGTCTAACACCACTAAAGCTGCGGTAGATTTAGTGGATAGTAGCCTGTAGCAATATGAGGCTGAATGTATTGTCAGGTACCCAGCAAGGATTCGAGGGTGTGGCGTCCTTAGCGTGGGCAATGACTTTTGAAAGGGTCCTCCGTACTCTGCGTGAGTCATGGCTAACATGATGCTGAGTGTGTGGAGGTTAGGGCGGCGGCTGTCCTTGTTTGGATTAGTGCGGCGGCTCTCCTTGTCTGGATTAGTGGCACTCGTGAGGCGCAAGTGCGACTTCCCCCGTGGAGACGGAAGCTGCCGTGCTATTACCATATCATCTCGCGTGCTTTGCGTACTTTCCTGTGTCCTTTTTGACGAGCACGCATTACCGTTTCCCGCTGTTGTCGGGCGGTATCCATGTTTCGCTCTAGCGACGCGTGCCCCACGGGTCCAATCAAGGTTTTGTAACTTTTGTTATTGGCTCTGGTCGAGCAAGCGGCCTTATGCCAGGGGGACGAGCCGAGGTGCGAGCCAGGCCAATATCAGATAGGAACGGGTATAAATGTAACTGCTCCCCCGTGTTTCAAGTGCGACTTGTTACTATGTACTGGAAGAAGCTGCTTGTTACCCTCGTGGATCTCCAACGACGCAAGTTTGACGACCTCCGATACACTTCAGCGCAATGGCTTCCAAATTAAAGATTGCCCTAGTGCAGCTCCACTCTCACGTCTGCCACCCTTCCAACGCCCCTCAAGTACACATCAATTAATCCAGACGCACAGCCAACCGACCTGTCCAGCAATTTCAACCGCGCGGCCGAGTACATCCGCAACGCTGCCGAGGATGGTGCCAGTATTGCAGTCCTGCCCGAGTACCACCTCGCAGGGTTTTGCGAACAACTGCAGGATCCCGAGGCAGCCACACGGCAATCCGCCGAGTACCTGAAGCGCTACCAAACGCTGGCAAAGGAGCTGCATATCGGCATTGTCCCTGGGACGGTGCTCGAGCCCAAGACGCAGGGTGGAGTTGCCGGCGACCACACAGGGCCACTGGCAAATGTAGCATACTTCATAGGCCCAGACGGAGAGCTGCTTGGACGTTACCAGAAGAAGAATCTGTGGCATCCCGAGCGGCCTCATATCGCCGCTGATACCGAGTCCCCGCACCGCGCATTCGACACGCCGTGGGGGAGAGTGGGTCTACTCGTGTGCTGGGATATAGCTTTCCCGGAGGCCTTTCGCGCTCTCATCGCCGACGGGGCGCGCATCGTCATCTGCCCATCATACTGGGTGGCCGGTGACGGCGGCGAGGGCCGTCGATTCAACAGCTCATGTGAGGCGCTGTTTCTACAGAACGTGTGTGTGGCGCGAGCATTTGAGAACGCCTGTGCCGTCGTCTTTGTGAATGCCGCTGCTCCACTGGGAAGCACCGACGGCAAGGATCTTCTTGGAAAGGAGTACGTTGGGCAAAGCCGAGTGGCGATGCCGTTTCAGGGTTCCCAGGGTACGCTTGGTGCTGCCGAGGGTTTGAGTGTCGTCGAGATAGAAATGGAAGCTCTGGATGTGGCAGAGGACGTTTATAAAGTTCGGCAGGATATGGCAACGGCTGGTTGGCACTATCCACTCGCGTACGAGACTAAGAAAATGGCTATAAAATGATATGCGCTGGCTAATAACTGGCTCAACCAGGGTGGCGATCAATTCAATCTACTCACGCCTCCGGTGGACAAAAGATCAATATGTGAACCGTGCGAGAGTGCACGTGCCATAAAACAGACCGTGCCACCCCTGACTCAACTCAATCGACGCCCCAGATTGAATTGATCGCCACCCTGGGCCCAACTGAGCCACTTAGGTATTGGTCATATGCAGCGACATCCACATGCAGGCAACTTGTCGATTTCCGGCTGCGCAAAAACTGTCTACCGTCGACGCCACATAGCCACTGCATCCTCGTTATTTCGACGAAAGTGGGGAGGTAGGAAAGCCGCCTCCGGGTTCAACATCGACAGCTCGGCCTTGCGAAGTCTTGCAAGCTGCACTGGATGAGGCTTTCCATTGCGGTGTTCTCGATAGCCTAGCTCAGTACGTCCTGTGCCCATCGGGACCTGAGCGGCCTCACGGCCGCTCGACGGGAAATACAGATTAAACAAAACAGTGCTCAACACGGAAGCTATTGCAATGGAATTGAGTCCATCAACTTGAAATGCAAGTTGAGTGGATTGAATTGATGCACGTGACTTCAACTTCAACGAGATTGAAGACATTGAAAGTGGGAAATGATGACCAGCCTGAGCTGTATCAGAGTCACTCGCACATTACTCGATGGGTTGAGTAGGTGGGGCAGGCCTCCATCTCTCCCCTGGAGAGATGGCTGCATTCATCGTATCTTTGACGCCTTCGTAACCCTCTATCAGACCTTCGAATCATCCCAACTCCACCAACATAACGCCAAATTATATATAATTATAGCATTAAAATGCCCTCAACTTGCTCTTTCTAATTATATCGAATTTATCGCAAAAACGTCGATATGCAGCAAAGGCGGCGCGGTTATATGTAGCAGGTCGCGAAACAACACGTCCCACGCGTGCTAACGCCTTCCAATAACGCACACTGACAGTTAGGGAAACCTACGCTCGCTACCGCGCCGACGAACACCTCGTTAAGAAGTATACCCGCCTCATAAAACAAGGCAAACGACTACCGAACCCAAAGTCTGACAGCACCGGTGGCGCGATGAACGCTTGTATCTGTAACGGTCTCAAGGTAGTGTATTGCAACTAGCTAGGCCACTCTACAGAGTATACCAAACTTAAGGAAAGAAGAAGAAAGAGAAAGAAGAAGAGAAGGAGAGTTGAGGGAGTTCCATCCATAAATATACTCGTCATGGTGGCTTAAAATCAAAAAGTGGGCCACGAAAGGCCGAGGGTTTCCGAGGCCACCTACGGGCACAGCCCGTTACAGTATCTCTATCGAAGAAGAAAGGGCGATAATCACCTATCTCCGGCAGGTAGAAAACACACCTTTCGCCCTAACTAAAGCTTATGCCGTAAACAAGGCCAATTATCTACGCCGACTTCAAGGTGCTAGCCCTATTTCTTCTTCTTAGCTTTCAAGGTTTAAGAAAAGGCATCCCGAGATATCCTTCAAGAAGGAGAAGCCCAAGGAAATTATCCGCATTAGTGCGGAGTTACAGATACCTGAGATACAGGCATGGTTTGCTGAATATCGTAAGGTTATTCGCACTTATGATATTCTTCCTTAAAACCTTTAGAATTTTAACGAATCCCCCTTACAAATCGGCTTCACGAAAGGCAGCAGAAAGCTCGGCTATACAATGATGAAGAAGGCGAAAAGGCCTATATCCTTCCAACCGGGTAATAAGGAATCTTTAACGGCTGTCGATGCTATTAGCGCTGCTGGCAAAGCAATCCCTTCCTTCCTCATCCTTAGCGCTAAGATCCTGCTCGAGGACTATACGGCTTCAACTTTGAACGACGATATCATCCTCACAAGAACGAATTCTGGGTATAACAACACCGACCGGGCCTTCCAGTGGCTTCAACATTTCAATTGGTGGTCTTTTCACCACAGTGATAGCTTTGCCGGCTTCACTATTGAGCAGTGGTTTGGCTATCCGTATGACATTACGGAGTCAACTTTAAAGGAGCGATGTAAAGGCCGTTCGTTCCATCGTTAACGCATAAAGTCGGTGCCTTGGCTGCTAATAATGGATAGATTTCATACTCATAAGGACCCTTAATTCGTCTGGTACTGCGAATTATTCGATATCATCCCTTTTAAGCTTCCCTCGCATACAAGCCGTCTCATATAACCGCTTGATGTTGGTGTTGACCAGCATATAAAGTCACAGCAACAAAAGTACCTCGTGGAGCACGTGTAAGGCGGCGGGATGCAGGTATCTCGATATAACTTCCTTTGTATGCAGAATGATATCTATCGGAAGGCGTTCCGGGCCTGTTACATCTATGTTAGGTTCGAAAAAGCAGGCCTTTGGCCTATATCTGAAGACATCGTCTTAGAACCTCTGATTGAACAGGAAGCCGACCGCAAGGAGCCTCTCTTTCCGGGTCGGATCCAGTCTATCGAGATGACGCCCCGACGCACAAAACGCAAGCTTCAGGCCGTTCTGGAGACGGACATCTTCAATGAAAGCATAACGAACGTTATGAAGGATGTAATAACGGCACTCAACGTTTCTATCATCTCTCAGCAGGCCCAGAATCGCATCCATAAGCTTACGGAAGAGCGCATCAGCCGTGAGGCACGACGTACGAAGACCCGACGGCAGATTCAAGGCGTCAAAGATGGCGCTCTTTCCATGGGTCAGCTTCGAGCCAAAGTGAAGGCACGAGCAGATGAGGAATACGAAGATGAAGCAAAACAGCTTACCCGAGCCCAAGAGAAGATGATGAGGGATATCCAGAAGCAAGAACAAGAAAAGGCTCGTAAAGACTGTGTCGGTCAGCTGGTCTTACGAGGCAGGGCGGCGGCGGCGGCGAAGAAACAGGCTGAAGAAGACTATCGCGAGAAGTTAAACAACCAGATCCCTGAAGAAGAAAAAGACCAAGCAACACAGCTTCTTAAGCAATGGAACAAAGCCGATGACCTTAAGAAGTGGTCTCTTTATCACACAAGGCCTCTGCCTATTCTCAAGATGCTACCGGAAGTTGTTAAGTGGAAAAGGGAGGCAGAGGCATAGGCACAAGAGCGAGTGGTTCAAGAGCTACAACTTCCTGACCTCCCGGAAGATACACAAGCCGACCCCGAGGCTCCGGGAGACTACCTATCGCTAGGGCTTTCGTTGATGCCTCTTATACCTCCGAGTGACTCCTCTGGTGTTCAAATTGTCCTAGAAGGGGGCAACCGCAGCCAACCGAACCCCTTTGCGCTACCCTTCACTCATCAGCCCCTGGGCTTATCACAGGCAGAAGAAGAAGCCGTGATAGATAAGATTATGGAAGAAATTACTGCGCAGGAAGTGGTAGATGATGAAGATGATGATAATCGTCTTATTACGCCGAGGAATCCTCATTTGAATGCATCGTGGTCTTCTTCTGACGACGATGAAGATGCCTCTTTTATTGTTAGTGTAGGGCGGCGAATTACATTGCCGCCGGGACGTAAGCGAAGGTATTAGGAATAAGAACAACAGCCCTCATTCCACCATTATCGAGAAAAATAGAAAAAAGAAAATACAGCACGTATAATAGTACCTATACTTTACTGTGAATTAATTTTTTGAAGATATCTTTCAGTTTGATGAGGATATATTGATTTGAAGGTCTGATAGAGGGATACGAAGGCGTCAAAGATACGATGAATGCAGCCATCTCTCCAGGGGAGAGATGGGGGCGTAAAGGGCCTGCCCCACCTACTCAACCCATCGAGTAGGACTCGTTGCAGTTGTCATTGGGAGAGGGAGGAGCAGTTGGGGAGGGTGGTACTTTTAGTGCTCCATTTTAGCAGAAAAGGAGGTAAAATCGCACACAGAAAGATTGCTGTTGGTACAAAACCGGCTTGGCTTCGCCTGGGTACCACTGTGTTGCAGATCCAGCCTGCCTACAGTGGCTGCAGCTGCCTGCTACAGCTGCTACCCCCTAAACCGGCAAAGCTTTCATCTGTGTATAAGAGCTGCACGGCTCCCGTGCAGCTTCACATGGAGCTCTTGCTCCTCAGATAATTCTCATCAATTAACATGATGCCAAATGTGATCCTTGCGGAGCCAATTGTCTGACACACTGTCTATACTGTGTATCTTTAAGCGATACTGGCCGCTGCCACGACCGCCACCCTGTGGAGCACTGGGCAGTTCGGCAACTCGCGCCATTCCAAGTTGAGGTTGCCGCCGCGCTAATCCGTAAAGTGCTCGCCCACAGATGCTTATTAACTACGGAGCATTTATCTGGGGCCTGACATTGTCTTCCCTAAACCGTAACTTCCCTCAACCACTACCTGCATAGTTAAGACATGTTTGCAAACTTTGAGCTGTGGTCGGGTGGCATGGTCGAGCACTCGAACAAGGCAAGTCTGCCGCGATCCACAAGCGGTTGCATTCCCTGTACGTTCCTTGACCCCTGCTCTCAGCGCAACTCGCCTACTGCCAACGGCGCTAATTACGTGTGACTAAAGGCCGCCGCACCAAGAAAAAGTGCGACGAGAGGCGGCCGGCTTGCGGGCGCTGTGTACGGCGAAGTCAAGGCGAGTGCACTTGGCCGCGGCCTACATCCTCGCCCTCCTCCGCCACGGGCCCAGATGACGGACAGCAGCCTCAGAATGGGAGAGAGACTACTCTGTGCACAGTGAGGCCTAGCACCGATTCTGTGCTTGGCATATGTGCCACCATGCCGGGTATCCAACCTGCGTTTGCCTGGGAGCTGATGTGCTGTGCCAACCGCGCAATTCACGGCGCCTACTTTGACGATCACTACTCCATCTTTATCCCCTTACTCCCGCTGCTGGCCGAGTTTCCCTCTTATGCTTACACATGGCTGGCACTAGGGGCTGCTCAACTGGCGCAGCAACTACCGTCCGCAGAGAACCCATTGCGACTCATGTCGCTAGAATACCACTCGCAGGCAATAGGCGGCCTGCGCCAACACCTCCACTCTGCCCCAGTACCTCAGGAATGGGCCCTGTGCTCCATGCTGCTACTTCACATTTTCGAAAAGTTTGGCGACGGGTACCGATCGCCCTCGGATGTACATGTTAAGTCGGCGCGAAGCATCTTTCTCCGCCATTTCACCCATTCGCCTCCGAGAGACATGCGCCACATTCTACAGCTAGAGAGCCTGGTATACCGAGTCGCCATTACTAGCACTTTCCGGCTAGGGCCCATGTGTCACCTGGAGGAATACTCCTCCCTGGACGAGCTCCTCGATATATGGGCGTCGTCACCGATCACTTGTGGTTTGTGGCAACATAGCCTCTGGATCGGTCTGCGGCCGCCCATATTCAATGCAGTCTTTAAGCTATCAGTCCTCCTCCGTCTCGTGCCCCTCCAACCTTCCTGGAGGTCTGAGCTGGACAAGCTAGAGGGCAACTTTCGGCACTATCTTGGGCCTTATGAGGCGTGGCCGTCGCACATGGGCGACCCAGATCATCCACCGGATAGCGGTGGCAGGCCTTGCTTGTCGCTAGCAGACCAGGCCCGCGCCGCGCACTGCCTTTACGCTTATGCCTGCCACATAATCACGACCAAATTGCGGGACCCTGAGTCAACGCAGTCCGGGGATCAGGTCCGTCGAGTATCCCGCCTCGGTTTCCGCCTTCTGGCGTACCTGGCAAAAGCCGGGTTCCTATCACCAGTGTTGATATGGCCAGCCACCATCATCAGTCTCGCCGCGTCGAGTCCGGAGGACCAGGATATAGCGACGCTGTACATCAACGGTCTAGCCCACAAATCTGGATCACGGGCCATTACATCAGTAATGCGCCTTCTGCACCTTGCATGGACGAGAACCAGTAAAGAATGGCCGGCCGGAACGAATATACTCTTTGACTTCGAAGCGCTCGGCGACGTTTTTATCTGAATAGCAATGAACTTGCATGGCTTTGGGCAAGCGTGGGAGACCCTGAAGACAATGGACTATCTGTTCGTAAATTCAGGCAGGCTGCGGAGGACACCCGGTTCGAGGAAGCCTCTCATTTCAAGTCGGGAATTGACTGCGGATGGGCGAAGCTCGAAGAGACTATTACGTCAAAACGGATCGTATACCTGTCTATCGAGCCGCGCTAGCGCTTCACCCATCCTATGGCTATGACCACTCTGAGCGGCACTGGAAAGTCGCGATGGACAAGCCGCAATGGTACAGAGACATGCAGTCCGCTGTTGGTAACCTGTTCGATGAACACGCCAGACAGGCTGAAGTGGAAACGCAGGCTCAGGCGGGGCTTTTGGAGAGTGAAGGTGGTGAGACCGATGCTGAGGTCGACGATTATGGTTCCTTTGGGAAAAGGTCAATCCGCTCCTTGAGTACGCAGCGAAAGAAAGCCAAGACAATCAGGCTTGTTGGCATAGTATGGACCGTCCCATACTGTCTCCGAATGTGGAAACGCTATCCGGAAATAATGAGCTTCGACAACACGTACAATACAAACCGCTTCAAGCTGCCGCTCTTTCAGATTATGGGGCAGACCTGCCTAAAATCTGTCTACAACGCCGCATTCGGTTTGGTCGATAATGAGAGACGCGAAGGGTTCCAATTCCTCACGGCAGCGGTCAGAGACTTGACCGAGAGGCATGCGATTCCACTACCAGATGTTGTTATTACCGACTACGATCAGGCGATTAAGGAAGCACTGGATAGCTAGTATCCCGAGATGCTAGCAACAGCTATGTATCCACCATATCAACGCAAACGTTCTTCTTAATGCGAAGCGGAAGTGGAAGAACGCAAAGGAAGATGGGGAAAGTGTCGAAGGCGGTAGCTCTGGCAGTGAACAGACGCAGGCAGTGTTGTCTCCGGGTGATATGGAGGTTGTGCTCGCAGCAGAGAGACAAGAATGCCCGCTGGTCCAGAGTAACCTCGCTGCGCCTGTACCGCACAACTACCGCGGTGTCCTCGACCTGTGGAAGCTCGTCGCTTTTGCAGAGACAAAAGAAGAGCACGAAAAGGCTTGGGTACGCCTATGTGACAAGTTCAACGACCAGCAGGCCATCCTTATGTACCTCTACAAGACGTACTTGCCCATACGAGCGCAATGGGCACAATGCTTCATCAAAAAGTACCGCAATTTTGGGGTTCGGATGACTTCCGGCACCGAGGCCAGCAACAACAATGTTCAGAGTTACCTGCTCAAGGGGATGAGCCATTTGTACTCGCTGTTTGAGGCTTTCGAGGCCATGCTGAATGATCAAGAGCGAGACTTCATCGATGCCTGTTCGCAGGATGAGGTACTGACTTCTCGTACACATTCTGGCCCCGGCTCAGAGTACCTGGGAGAACTTCGCACGGTGATGTCTGAGCCGGGGCTCAAGCTTGTTGCCAAAGAACATCGGCGTGCTTTGAGATCGACACCAAGCAAGTCACGTCCTTGGCCGGAGGCGGTAGGGGATTGCAACGAGGATTGTTCCGTCTCATTGCAGCTGGGGATACCGTTGCAACGCATCACGCATCACGCGCACCACCAGGATAGCCTAGACACAAACCACCAGCATGTACGTAAAGCCACCAAAGACCCTCCCACGCAAACTTCACTATTGTCAAAAAATTTCCAAAATCTTACGAATAGGCTTTTTTATGAATTAATACTTCCCATACTTCCCAAAAAAGAGTCGTGCTATTTCAATAACCCCTTTTTGCTAGTCATATAACTTTTCGCACGTGCAACGTCACATGACTGAAAATTTCCTCCTGCAGCCACAACTCCTCCCCCTTTACATTACACAGTCTTATGTGGCCACTTCACTCCTTCATAACACCGCCAATATCACGATTTCGATCGATTTTTTACGATGAGCCGCGAAACCGAGTCCCTTTTCGTTAATGACGATAATTTCACGCCAATTGATGAATTTTCCGATGCGTCACAAAGCGAAATCGATCTCCCTACAGACAGCGAGCCGTCTTCATTAGGAACAGCCGAAATCTCCTCAAGAGAAATCCCTCCTCCACCTGAATCGCCGAATTTCCATACCTTCGATGAACTTTTCAACTTCCTTCAAGATTTCTATCTTAACAACGGCGCTGCCCTCATAAAAAAAGCTGCTACGAAGAAGCGAGACATCGATGGCACCCCCCAGCTACGATATGTAACGCTGGCCTGCGATCGTTGCGCTGCGGTACGAGCGTCTCAATCTACAGGCATTCGACAGTCATCAAGCAAGAATATCAACTGCCCGTTCAGAATTGCTGCTAAATGCAGTACAACTACGAACTATTTTTGGATCTATGAACCCAGAGGCCGTCACAATCACCCTGCCTCTCACAACCCGTCTGCCCACCTCGTCTTTCGAAGGAGAACTTCAGCACAGCAAAGCCTCGCCAAGTCACTTGTTCAAATAAATTCCCTTCCTGCACGAGAAATGGGCGAAATGCTTCGCCTGTCATCACCAACGCCGAGTTATTTCACACAAAAAGACATCTACAACGATCGACAGCGCCTCCGATCTCAGCTCCTTAATGGTCTAACAGCAACCCAGGCCTGGATTTCTATCCTACGATCACAGGGTCTACGGCATTTCATCAAATATGAAGATGATGATGAAAATCGCGTCCAGGCAATTCTGTGGACTTATCCTTGGTGTGAGATACAGTGGAAGCGTTTTCCTGAGGTCCTAGGTCTCGACAACACATACAAAACCAACCGCTTCAAAATGCCGTTCTTTCAAGTAACTGGAGTCTCGGATCAGAGGTCTGTCGTAAACTTCGCCTTTGGCCTCATCAATAATGAAAAGGAGGATGCCTATCTCTGGCTTTGCCGGCAGCTAGATGCATGCAGACAAGACCTTCATCTTCCAACTCCATCTGTGGTCATAACGGATAAGGAAAAGGCTCTTAAGAACGCCCTAGATCAGGTTTTTCCAGCTGCTCAGCAGCAACTTTGCGTATGGCATATTAACGCTAATGTGAAGGCGAAGATTAGATCACGATGGAATTCTGATGACCTCGATGACCTCGAAGACCTCGAAGAAGATAGCTCTGACGCTGATGATGCATCCGAGCCTGCGAATACGATTACATCATCTCTTAATGGCCCACGAGAATACGAACCTAACCTCGACCGCCTAGCATCACAACCAGCATTGCCCCTCGATGACTCGCATAGCCGTGACGGGATGTTTGAGGCCTGGAAACGTGTCATCTATGCCCCTACAGAGGCTGACTTTGAGGCTCAGTGGAAGAGGCTTAATAACACGTATCCTCTTCAACATCGTATCCTAAATTACATCTCAAAGGAATATATGGCTTGGCGGCTTCAATGGGCAAAGTGTTATATTGATAACTATCGCAATTTTGGCCAGAGGGTTAACAGCCCAACTGAGACTGCACATAAGGATGTAAAGTCATTCCTAGTAACCGGCACAGGCGATCTTCTTACCCTTCACCAAGCCCTTGAGATGATGCTTGAGAAGAAAAAGCGAGACTACATTCACCGCGCCGCCGATATGAATATGCGTATCCGAACCAAGTTTATCCACCGCGAATGGCTTCGTGATATCAATACGCAAGTCTCCTATGTTGCTGTTGACCTGATGGCTCACCAAGCCCGTCTCGCGATAGCGGCACATCATAGCGAGAAAAACCCGTGCCCGAAGCCTCTTTCTGTGTGTACGGGCAAGTTCACACAGCAATTTGCACTTCCGTGTGCTCATCGTATCCTAGAGCGGCTTGAGGCTAATGAGAGCATCCAAAAGCATGATATTCATCCTCGTTGGTGGCTTGAGAAGCATCTCGTAAGATACCTGCTTATTTATATGTAAATCATGCTAATTTCCACTTCCTAGGACTTCGAACAGCCGCTCCTTCGAATCCGAGACCCCCATATTGCTCAGAGCCTTCGCGGCCGACCCCGGGCTACAATGAATAAGAAGACAACAGTTCCTTCAAATCTTAGGTCTCTGTACAGCGATGAGACTATCACAACAACAACATCATCATCACCATCATTAACACGATCGTCAACACCATCAACAGCCAAGGGTCGGAACCACTACATCCACTCCACTTTTGGGCCAAGTAGAGTGGATGGACCATTTTTAGGCAATTACAAAGTGGATGTAGCACACTTTCGACCGGAGTGGAATGGATGTACACACGTGGATTTATAAGTGGATTTATAGTGGATCTTTGAGGCTATTCACAACCTCGTCGGTGCCTATTCAGCCTCACTTTCAGAGGTTGACACTAACTCTTCAGCTTGTTGCTGCTGTGATGAATCGTCAACCTCGCTGGCGCTGTCCTCGCCCTCCAATTGACTCAGCAAGCGCCAGCTCGTCGTCGCTTAGAGTGCCACAACCGGCATCCAGCTTACTTTCAAGGTGTGACTTAAGCAATGGATCCAGGTCCTTGATAAGGCTAGCTCGATACCACGAGCGTAAAACCTGACATATGGCGATAATCTCAGCCTCTAGGCCCGTACGCAACCCCGAGATCATCTTGCCAGCAGCTGAAAATAATCTCTCACACTCGGCTGACATCGGCTGGATTGTCAGGAAGTCCAAGGCCATCCCGGATAACCGAGGATATCTGCTTTGTTAGCATACGCTGAAAGTGTTGCTTTATTAAAGCGTGAGATGAGCGATATTCTGTTCCGTAGGCTTGTTGACGTCCAGTTTCAAACCGAAAACCGAGGCAATAGTCGGCTGGTTCGATTTCAGTGCGCCTTCGGATTTCAGCTGTGTGGTGCTCTTTTCTCTCCCTCTGGTGCTGGTGTTTGGTGCTCACGCCATAGTTGATTTGCCGCGTTCTGGAGACCTGAAGAGGTAAAACTCGCGATAATGGGACGATTTCCGAGGATACAGTCCTTGCAAGCCCATTTGCGTAAGCCATGACGTTGAATATCATAGCCAAAGTCCCACAGCCAAGACCTAGTATCACGAGCGCGTTCTAACCAAGTCCAGCCTCTGAAATGGTGAAAAAGACGGTCTTCGAGGTGCTACTGTTGGCCTGGCTGGGCTGGTTGGCTGACATTGTTCAAATTAATTTTTTTTGGCAAAAACAACAGCAGGAAATCTTTCAAAACGCGCTCAATAGGGGCAGTTTCTCGTATCACGTTGTAAGATTGGCTGTGGGGGTGATCGGCCTTGGCTAACTTGAGTCTAGGTACCTCGATTTAACAGGCAATTCTATACAAAAATAAGTACTATCGACCGTACAGGGTCAGGGAATATCCAACTATACCTAAATCCACCTAAATCCACTCCATTACATCCACTTTCAGGTCCAAGTGTAGTGGATTAAAATACTTCGAACACCCATTAAGTTGCCAAGGCAAGGGACTTAACGGCTGAATATCCAGCCCGAAGGGTAAATACCGTATACCTGCTATTAAATTCTCCTGGGGGAACCCCCTAGAACCCCCCTTTCAACTGCGGCGGTAACCAGCTGTTAAACCACTTCAAACCTGTAGTCAGGGAGTTGACTGATAGACATAGGGGTCCCCTTACCACTTTCTGACAGGCCCAATCAACTATATACCGTATATCGAATTTCCCCTTTCCCTGTAGCTTATAGGAAAACGTCATTTAATCAATGTAGCGCGGTGGATACGGCGGATCGGTCAGCTGTTGAGCCTGACGGCGTTGTTGGTCAGCAAGGCGCATCTTCATCCCTGCCTTATAGTTAGCCACAAACGCAGTACGTAGGAAACGCAGGCGTATGAACCTTCCGTGGGCGTGTGGTTATAGAGGCTCTGGCGGTCGAACGGCGCCTCAAGGAGTAGGCCTTCTAGCGAGGTAACTCGTGAGACGGCAACATAACTAATACCGGCCTGGAAGTCGCGTGTAGCGAGGTCAGTAACTATCTGATCCTTCGTTAGGCTCTGGCATTTGTGAACAGTGATAGCAAATGCCACGATCAAGGGAAACTGCGTGCGAGCGCAGGTCTCGTTGCCCACTAGGAAATCACGCGTGACTGGAAGGATGGGTACGATTTTCCTGCCCTCGTTCGTTGTTAGATACGGCGGCCCGTCGTAGCTATCGAAATCCACCATAATAACCGCCGGGGGTTCTTCCCATGGGTTGGTGCCTTCGTTCCAGGCGATGTCGTATACAGTACCCTGGGCGCCGTTAACTAGGCCAGCTGGCTGCCATAGGTTAGTCGTAAGCATCACCCTGGCGCCTTTAGCAACAGGGAACCTGTTAGATAGGTTGCCAGCGTTGTCGCTTGGCGCCTGCCCCGCGCCGTTGCCCCGATTCTTTGCCTCCACCTGTACTGCCGGGTCGTTGAGGTGCACCATATGCTCGTAATTGTACTCGTTGACCCGGGCCTTTGTAGAATACACCCGCAAAGCGGCCCTGAAGCTGTCAATCTCGCTCTTTGTTAGCTTGGCCTGTACCCGATTACTAAGGAGGTTCCATGACGGTATAGATAACTTAACTTCACGCAATTCCTGCAATGCCTGACGGAACTGGGCCTGATCATCGCCAGTTTGGCGCTGTACCGTGGTCAAGAAGATGGTGCGGTCAAATAACCGGTAAGCCACTTGCCCTCTCCTTTCCAGCGGAGACAGGCTGGTGCTAGTCGAATACAGCGGCTTTTGCCGGACGGGTGGTAGCTGGAAGAAATCGCCCACCAGCAAGACGCTCACGCCACCAAAGAACTCGAGGCTACGCTGTGGGAAGGCCTGCCGTAGACGGGAATCGATCCGCGCTAGCTGCTCAAGCCCTAGCATGCTCTTTTCATCGATAACGAGGTACTTGACGTGCCGTAGGCGGGACTGAAGGGCGGCCGCATCGGCTGGGGGAAGGTCGGTAAAAGCACCACGTACTGGGAGACGTAGCAACGAATGTATGGTGCTGCCCTGTATCTGGTTACTCGCAACGCCTGTTGGCGCTACGCGGCAAATAGGGCTAGGATTCGGTAGGGCAGCCGCCTGAAGATGGGAGGAAAGCACCTTGATAAGGAAGGACTTGCCTGTACCACCACCACCGTCAACGTGGAGAAGGATTTGAGTAGGATTTTGCGCCTGGAAGTGGCCCATGAAGGTGTCGTACACGAGCCGTTGTTGTGGGTTAAGCTGGTCACGCCAGTGAGGGCCAAGGACCTCCACATCGTTAGCTATAGGGTGGCTAGCGATAAGGTCTTTCGAGTAGCCGTCTCGAAGTTCCGGATAAGTACCTACATGCCGTGTCCAGTCGTAATTAACGTCGATATCGCGGCGGCCAAGTAGGTCAAGACCTTCCTGGGTAAGGGGGTTGTCAGGTAAAAGGGCGGCGAGGCGAATCCAGTCTTCGTCATCAAATTCCTCCTCCACAGGCAGAGCCTCGTATTGATCCTCTTGAGGCTGTAGTTGAGCCTCTTTTGGCTAGCCGTAATGGTCATCACCATGACTGTGGTGTTGCTAACAATGCAAGAAAGCCTCAACGTGGGAACTGAAAAGTTGGCCGTCAAATGTCAGAAGCTCATCAACTCGGCGATGTGGGTGGTTCAATGTTAGCTTTACACGGCAGTAATCTGGCCACTGTTGACCTTCTGGATCAGCATGATAGCGAGGGAAGTAAACTAATACACGAGGCCTGCCGTTAACATTTCCTGGCTGCCATTGCTTCCACTTGGAAGGGTCCCTAGAGCGGAAATTCCAGTATTTGAGGAAGGAAACGTAGGTTAGGTCCTCTAGGGTTTCTAGGCGTTGACTGTACTTTTCATAGATATTGAAGGTCTCATCAACCTCATCGCCGTCTATATGTAGGGAGTGGGAATGCCTGTCAGGATGACGGCAGTCAACATATAGGCAGGTTCGTGAGCCCTCCTGTAACGGCAGGCCGAGGAGCAAGTGGCAAACCTCCTGCTTTGAGTAATCCCGCTCAGCAACCAGCTGATTTAGGAGCTTTGACGTGAAGGAAATAAGGGGGTTATGGTCCTTGACCTGGGGCATCAGAGCTTTCCCAATCTGGGCAAAAGACTCACTTTTCTTTTCCGACTTGGAGCAGTATTTGGCTGCGTAATCGATCACCTGCTGTAGGCTCGTGCAGGGCGAGACATCTGTATTGGCTAGCCACGCAACGGTAAGCAAGCGGTTGTAGTGGTTAATCTGGCTATCGTTCCGCTCGCCCCTGAAGCTCCAGTGCTTAGAATGAGGAACCTTGTCAAGGGAGGCTAGGAGGCGCTGCCCGTGAGGAAATCCAAAGCGGCACTCTACCTGCTTGGTATGCTTATTGAGCTGCATACAGTAGTTGTTACAGCGGTGGCGTTGCACGCGGTTGACTACCATTGATAGGAACTGAACAGTAAGGGGATACTCCAATAGATTACTGATCAGGGGATTCCCTTCCCCAGGCGCCTGTATTCGCTGAGGCTCTGGGTTAACAGCAGATACGTGATATCCCCAGATACGGGCGAATCGCTCCCGGGACTGATCATTGTCAGGATCTAAGTCTGGAGGGCTATTTAACCAATAGAGGCCGTGGTGGTGACTGGACCCCCTGCCCTGCCACTCGTAGCGACCCCAAAAGTCCGTTAGGTTAAACTTCTGCTTCAGGACAATAGTTCTAAACAGCGTATAACGCTTATGGAAGTGGTAAGCGGCGATGTGGGCGTTGTCTCTCAGTAGTTGCCGGGACAGGGCCATCCGGCTCGCCTCAGGAACTGCTTTCCACTCGTGGAATCGAGGCATATGACGGTATAGGGATTCCCAGTGGTAATCAGCTGCACTTGCAGTAGCGAAAAGGCCAGGCCTGCCTAGATTATAGGCATATGCTTCCAATTCCTTCCTTTGCTTATACCAATACGGCCGGGTGCCCCTGATTACAGCGGCTTGGCGCGTGATCGACTGGATCAGGCCCTGAGCCTCTGGCTCATCAGGCTTAGCCATCGCTTCCTCTAGGTCAGCCCGCGTAAGGGCTTGACGGCGGCCTTCGTGTTGCTTGACGAAGTAGTTGCTTCGCTTTCGGACCTGCGCACGTAACAGCGTGTTGAGGGCGACGAATGGCCACGTCTTATGGCGGGCAAAACGTCCGTCTTGCCATCTCATCGCATGTGCAAGGTAGTCCTGGTACGTGATGCTCCGTAGGCGAGGCTCCACGAAGTCCGCCTTGCCGTCAGGGTAGAGGGTAGGGAACGCGAGCGTTAACAGCGGCTGGGAACGGTTGAATTCGTTGATAGGGGTCCTGCGAATGGAAGGCAACGGCATCTGGTGTTGAGCCTGCGCGCCAAGCGGCATATGCTCAAGATCAGCCATACGCTCAGGATCAGGGGTACCATTAAGGAATCGGGACTGCAGGGCGTTTAATTCGGTATCGGTAACCTGCAAATTCGGGATCGCTGATGCGTCGGCATCGCAAGGATCCTCTTCTACTACCTCCACAACAGGGCCTTGGGGGACCTCGCCGTCAGGTATGTCAGCCACTTGGCTAGCAACGGAATCAACTATGCTGCCGTCAAGAGGAAGCCGTTGCAGGCGATCCTGGCTCACGACGATATCGCGATAGCCCGGGTGGTGGCGCTGTAAGTAATGCAGCCAAATCAACAGGCATGAGCGGCGTACCCGGAAATCGCGAGCAAACTGCTGCTGGAAGCGAGGGTCGCCGTCCATATTAGGCGGCCGCAGGAGTACAATATCTAGCTCTTCAGGTAGGACTGGGAGCTCTTCAAATAGCCTACCAACATTGCGAAGAAAGTGGACAACGTGGCCGCGGTATTTATATTGAGCGCCACGTACCTGTAGGACCTTCACGTGCACGTGAATCCTAGCAATAAGCATCTCCTCAACCATCGTTAGATCAGGTAGATTGCCGGGGACTTCCCCAAAGTCAAGGTTATTCGTAGCGCTAAAGAAGTAGGGCTCGTCAGGGGCTCTCTCCCTGTCTCGACCAATGCAGCGGCTGCAGATTTGCAAGCTATTTCGCTTCATATCGAACCAATGCTCCCGGCAGCGAATGCAACTATGCATCTTATCGTCGTTCAGGGCAGTATAGAACTCCCGCACAAGGGCCTGATCCTCCTCACTAAGGGCAGGCAAGTTAAGGTCCCCTGTAAAAGGTGGATCAACGATCTGATCAAACTGTCGCTCTTGAGGCTCTGGCCGTGGCCGTGGGTTAAAGGTGCCTTGACGTGTATAACGGCCGCGGCAATGACCCTGTGGCAGTAATGAAGGTGTGGCAGGGAACGATTCCTGTGATATAGGCGTGCCTAGCACAACAGGAGCCGTTGGAAGAGTGCCTTGAGGAATTGGCGTTTGAGGAATCGGCGTGCCCAGAACTACTGTTGGCAGGCTAAGGGTAGGAGTGATAGGGGAAGGTCCCTCTACCGCGCTTGGGGTAGATGGCCCCAGCAGAGGTCTAGGCAGTCCCTGGAGTGTGGGCGCCAGGCGACGGAATAAAGCAGGCGTGGCAGGAGGTTGTAAACCGTGCACAGACGCAGGCGTTGGCGCAGTCCGCCTTGGAGGCGTCAGGTTAGCTAGAGAATCGGTCCTTTTCGTGGCTCTGTGTGGCGATAGCCTCAAGGCGATATTCCGCATGGCGGCAACGGCGGCTCGGGATTCAGCTACACGTTCCCTTCGGCGTGCCCTACAGCTAGCACACTCTCCTGTAAACTTCGTAGGGTCCTTGACGCTTCGAAATTCGACTTCGGGCAGGTCTTGCTTGCAGGTACGGCAGTTTCGAACTGCCTGGGGTATATCGTCCTCCATCTGGCCATACATATATCACCTCTTATCCACCTAGACTGCTGGATATCGCTCGGGCAGGGAGGCTTGGCTTCGCGACGGCTTACGTCCAGTACTATGATAGATCTCGATAGAGAGCTTGTCTTTGAGGTAGTTAGATCAGGTCTGAATGATCAGGGAGGAAACTGCACCGCTTCCCGGAGGCAGGGTAACCGGGGAATCTTGAGAGGTAGGCCCGATGCGGGAGGTGATATGTGAACCTAGATACCGTTAGCAACCTGATGGGTTTGATAGATTCGACGGAACAGGGAAGCAGCCGCCACGTAGGTTTAATGTAAGGATTGCATTGAAGAAAAGAAGAACCTGAAAGCTCTTGGAGAGCTTGCCAAGCTAGCTAATTACCTGGTCAACGCTCAGGGGTTTGTGCGGCTTCATTTGGTGGCGTTATCAGCGGACCAATTCGTGCGCGAGTTGAGTACAGGCCAGGCCAATTAGCCAATCAGAGGAGGTTTTATGCTCAATTCTTTCTGACTGAGTAAAACGCCCTTCGGGCTGAATTACGTAATCTGAGCGCCGACAAGTGGATGTAATAGAGATGGGCCACTTATTTGTGGTCCACGTGGATTTACAGTGTAGTGGGTCCGACCCTTGTCAACAGCAGCCTCAAGGACGATAAGCCAGAGCCAGAGCCCTAATAACGTACGGCGTATGACTGCAAGCATCCGCCGAGACCGCACACAAGCCGAAATTGAGACAGATTTGCCCCCATCGCGAGCCTCAACACCATCACAGACACGGTCTTCAACACGGTCTTCAACACGGTCTTCAACACGGTCTTCAACACGGTCTTCAACACGGTCTTCAACACGGTCTTCAACACGGTCTTCAACACGGTCTTCAACGCAGTCCTCAACTCGATCACGAGCCGGTACAAATACAAGGGGAAGGGGAACAGGAGGCAGACGCGGAAGGGGGGCGCAGGCTAGCTCAAGGCCCTCGGCAACGCCAACGCCATCCGGCGATAGCTTCATTCCGGCTACTCAATCGTCCCTACGAGATGAAATTGTGGTCAGGCTGTAAGAGATTTCTGTGTGATTCTTGGTCATCTCTAGCTGCTATAGAAATTTTGGTGTGAAAAGGGGAGGTAAGGAAATCTTAGCGAAATTGCCGAATTTCACGTGACAGGTTATATGACTAACGTACTTGATAAGCATGCGACGCATCCAAGTATGCGACGCACTTTTCCCTCCTACACCTAACTTTCTACCTTATCAATTCAATCTCAACCACTAAGCATGCCACAGCAAAATACTGAGGCTAGAACCCTTCTAGCCCTTCAAGCCCTTCAAAATGACCCGAAACTAAGTCTCCGAAAAGCTGCTAGCATCTATGAAGTCTCTGAGCCGAGGCTGCGTCGCCGACGGAATGGCATTCAATCTCGACGCGATTGGATTCCCCAATCGCGTCGGCAATCCGATCTAGAGGAACAGATCATTATTCAATTCATTCTCGACCTAGATTCGCGAGGATTTCCTCCGCGACTGCGTGGTGTTGAAGAAATGGCTAACCGACTGCTCGCTAACCGCGACGCGTCACCTGTCGGCAAGCGCTGGGCTTCCAACTTCGTCAGGCGACACCAAGAGCTTAAGACGCGTTTTTTTTGTAAATATGACTATCAGGGGGCTAAATGCGAAGATCCGACCATTATTCGCGGCTGGTTCAGGCTCGTGGAGAATACGATCGCGAAGTATGGTATCGACCCCGCTGACATCTACAACTTTGATGAGACTGGCTTTATGATGGGCCTCATCGCAAGCGGAATGGTTGTCACAGGCGCAGAAAGGCGTGGAAACCCGAAATCAGTGCAGCCTGGAAACCGGGAATGGGTCACAGTCATTCAGGCGATTAATGCGGAAGGCTGGGCGATCCAGCCATTTATCGTGGTTGCGGGCCAATATCACCTCGCTAACTGGTACCAAGAAAGCAACCTCCCGGGCGATTGGGCTATTGCAACAACTCAAAATGGCTGTACCGACAATGAGACGGGTCTTGAGTGGCTCAAGCACTTTAATCAGCATACAGAGGATCGATCAATCGGTCGCTATCGTCTTCTAATCCTCGATGGGCACGAAAGTCACCACTCCGTTGACTTTGAGAAATATTGTGAAGAAAACCACATGATTACGCTTTGTATGCCGCCTCATTCGTCTCACCTACTTCAGCCTCTTGATTTCGGGTGCTTTGGGCCGCTTAAAACAGCCTATGGTCGAGCAATTGAGCAATTGATCAGATGCTCCATAACCCATGTTTCGAAGACCGAGTTCTTCCCAGCCTTCTACGCTGCCCACGCAGCCGCCATGACAAGGAGTAATATTGAAGGAGGTTTTCGAGGGGCTGGACTTGTTCCCTTAAACCCAGAAAATGTCATATCAAAGCTTGATGTGCAGCTACAGACTCCAACACCGGCTGCAGAGGAGGTCGGCCTCCCTGACCCTTGGGTCTCGAAGACCCCAAAGACAGTGCTTGAGGCCAGTTCGCAATCTGAATACCTTAAAAGACGAGTGAGAAGGCATCAGAGCAGCTCTCCAGCATCAATTCTTGAGGCGCTTGAGTCATTTACTAAGGGAACAAAGGCAATAATGCATCAGATGGCATTATTGAAGTCTGAGGTCCAGATCCTTCGACAGGCGAATGAGACTCTTAGCAAACGGCGCAGAGCGAAAAGAACCCGCCTACGTAAAGGAGGGAAGATGACTCTAGATGAGGGGAGGAATGAGATGGATCAGAGAGATGTTGATGCGCAGGTAGTGGCTGAATCGTCGAGACGTGGTGGTCGAGGGAGGTCGGCGATGCCGAGGGAAAGGCGCTGTGGAACTTGTGGAAAGGCCGGTCATAATGTAAGGACCTGTCAGGTTGTAATTAAGACTTCTGGAGAAGAGTATAGCGATTAGTTTTAATTGATTGAAGGCGTTGTTGTGCTTTTATTGAAGTTTTAATCTTGAAGGGTATGGAAAAGTGCGTCGCATACTTGGATGCGTCGCATGCTTATCAAGTACGTTAGCAAAAAGGGGTTATTGAAATAGCACGACTCTCTCTAATTATCGATACACTGGCAAAGTACGGCATTGCTTCTAAAGTGGGCTACCATGTAGGGGATAATGCCACTTCAAATGATACCTGCTTGTCTTATCTCTCACGGCGGTTACGAGAAGACTATGGGGTACGATAGCTCTTCCCTTATCTCTGGATTAGGATTAATTGGTTACTAGTTGACGTTTGATCCCTCTAAGCGCCGTATCCGCTGCATCGCCCACATTATTAACCTATCCCTTCAAGCATTTCTTCTCGCGTCTTCAAAAGAGGCACTAATCGCCGCTCTTAATGCCGCCGATGATACCTCGAACGATCAGTTGTTTGCACAGTTCTACGACACCTTGCACGACGCCGGACAGACAACAAGAACAGATGAGGCCGATCAGAGAAGAAGAGCTTCGCGAAGAGGCAATCGTATACTTGAGAACTTCACTGGATGGCAGCATATCGCGCCCCTACGGAAAGTACACAACATCGCGGTCTGGATACGTAAATCTACGCTTCATTCGGCTATATGGGACGATGAAATAAAGCTCCGACTAGGCATAGTTAATGCCACACGCTGGAATTCATGGTATCGATTGTTGGATAATTTTCTGCGGTATCAATCCCGTGTAAAACAGTTCCTAATTGACCATGATAGAGAGCTTCAAGACGATATCCTGCTAGCTTCAGAGTGGGAGTTTATTGAACGGACGCATCGTTTCCTACAGCCGTTTACCTCAGCTACATTATTAGCCGAAAGGGCGCGATCTACACTCTCCCAATCACTCTCGATAATGGATGTTTTATTGCGACAGTACGAGAAGTATAAGGTCGGTGGCGATGTTTTTTCTTTTATCTAATTGATCGGTTAACTAATTGTCTTATTTAGGAGCTTTATAGTTCAAAGGAAAACCATGATCCTCATATGGTACACTGCATCGATATGGGCTGGTTTGTACTTAATAAGTACTACACCTTATCAGACCAGACACCTGTGTATGCAGCCGCACTCCTTCTCGATCCCTCGAAACGAAGAAAATACATTGAGCGGAATTGGCAAGAATCCTGGCACGCGCCTGCTATTGCTGCTGCCCAGCAAATTTGGCTAGATGAATATAATGCCGCGCCAATCTCAGAATCCTTGCGGGTGCCTCTAGATGTGTCCTCTTCATCTGGGAGGCAGCGCAACGAGCTGGATGAGTTGTTGAGCGATATTGCTGTTACTGGCCCTATCTTAGACGACGCTGATGACTTCGAAACCTTTATTGATGCACCGCGAACCCGGATAGCTGGCTCTCCTCTCGAGTGGTGGCTACATCGAGATCAAAGGAAAGCATATCCGCGGTTATCCCGCATGGCAATTGATATCCTCTCAATCCCTCCTGAATCATCTGATGTTGAGTCTCACTTCTCATCGGCGCGGCGTACGCTATCATGGGATAGAGAGAGCATGACCTGCGAAAACCTGGCGAAGGTTGAGTGTGTGGGCAACTGGATGCGCGAGGGCATCATTGTGCCCAGGTCTCACGGTGGCAGGGGCGTTATTTCGAGCGTTGCTGTTGAATTTAGCGTTGAAACAGAGGCAGAGGACTTTCTAGATTAGGGTACTTTCTTGTTCTTTCCTCTAGCCTGCAAGAATTATATGTGGTTTATCTGGATATCAACCTTGCTAAAGTGGCTATGTGGCTGTATGGATATCTACCTGGATATATCGATATCCAGATAATTTCTCCCACTTATCTGGATATCGATATAAGGGCCAGAATTTCGGTGGATATCGATATACGCAGGTCTGGACTTCAAGATAGCTAGAAAAGTGTCTAATTAGACACTTTATCCAATGGGTCTTTGGCTGCGGAAGGTGGCAAGGCTTGAATGTCGGTTTGCAGCTTAAGAGTGCGGTGAGGGTTTGAGATGGACGGACACGCGACACCAGCAATGAGGGAAAAGAGGGTTCTTGCGGCAATGGGCAAGGCAATGATGCATTTGAAGAGGATGTCATTAAAAAAGAATAATAATACAATGTCGAAAGTAAAAGTCATCACCACTGTCCCACTGGAAGGTCTCGTTCCATCACAGTGTTGGTGATGATGATGTCTCTGTCCCGTCGCCTGCTGCGACCAACTTCCATTTTAAAATCCCCGGCCCGTAGCCCCCTGGCTAGATGCTAAGGGCGGCCCCCGGCCCCCTTCTCAATCCACCGTCCAACCCGGCCCGCTTCAATAACCTGACCCCCATGGTCCACATGACCCACGCATCATCCTCCCAAGCGTTTAGATAAGATATCGAGCCTTATTAATTCAACCCTCCCTTCTGCTGTACGCCCTCATTAAGAACGCTCATTATATTCCAGGATGAAGAACAGTAGCTGCATAGTAAATCGGTATTTCATCAAGCTTAATATAGTATTTATTATGTTTGGCCCACACAGAATTAACACAGACAGAAAGATAGCTGGACTCTGACCGATTTGCTACCTCTGTCTTAGCACTCTCTAATGTTAATAAGACGAACTTATATATAATAGCAACCTGCCAAACCATACCATACTGTACTTCTACACCTCCTTTTTAAAGCCGAACTTAACAGTCATGTTTAAATCTCAAAAGGCAAGAATTAAATATAGCGAGAATGTTGCTAAACCAACTCAGAGCTTTCCAATCTGCATCAGTAAGGAGATTATCTTCCTCAAGATATAGAGGAAGTGAGCTTTGCGATTTTGCGATTTTAGATCGAGATTAGGTTAACTTCCTGTTCGATTGGATCGTTATATCCACAAGTTCTTCGAGGTAGCGACAGAGCTTAATTGTACGTTCAATTATGTAATATTGCAACAGCCAGTGTGTGCAGTTATTAAGAACGACATTAAGCGTGCCGGGGTAGCTCCTATTAGGGTTATCGTCTTGTAGACTGCACAGAATCCCTATTGCCTTATTCAATCAGTTGATCCAGACGACAATATTGTATAATTTTCCAACTGGCCCTCTTTTTGTCCACTTGTCAAAGTCGTCCGGGTTAAGGTCTTTAAGAGCTTGGGTATCGTAGACGAAAAGTATAGCCGTAGCGACAAGGTGAAGGATATATCTAAAGTAGCGAATTCTTCTGGCTGCAGGCTCCTGCCACTTGAACTTGCGCTCTAATTCCTCTATAGCCTTATTGTTATTTAAAGCATTATTAAGAACAAAATATCCAAGTTTGTTATGTAGTACAAGCTCGAATTCTTCCAGTACCTCCATAACCGCTGCGCAGATATTTTCCCCAGTGTGGGCTATGCGACGTTTAGGAGGATTTTTTGAGGCTGGAGAGTTTCATCGTTAAGGAAGAAAGTATTAATAGAAAAGAAAGAATGCCTATTCCAAGAGGTCCAGCTATCGAATGCAATATGGACTTTACTAGGGCTCCGTAGCAAAGCATCAGTAACGTAGGCTTTATAAGTGACGTGGTTCACAAGCGAGTTGTACAGACAAGCGAGTTGTACACTTCCTGCTACCCTTCAACCTTTATCGCTTAATTATAACACCACAACCCAAAATTCTATTCAGAGTAATTAGAACTAGATTCTCCAGATAAATCTACATTCTTTGAGCAGGTTCTTGCATTATGACATGGCTTCCCGCAAGTTCTACATCGCCGAACGCTCGCTGCAGCCCGCCTCGACCGACCACCATTTTGTCGCAATTCTTGAGCTACCTGCCGATCAACATCCTTCTGAGCCAGAATATTATGAGCATCCCCTACAGCAAGGGCCCCTCCTTGCCGCACACGCGTTTTCTTGGCCCTCCGGCGTTTGTTGAGTGTCTCATTTGCAGCTTTAAGTGACTTATTCTCCTCGCGCAAGAGGACCACCTCATGCATTATCGCCTGTGTTCCTCGCGCAAATTGGTCAACAGCATCATACATCGGTGTTGGAGAGCTGCTCTGATGACGACCAATTCGATCCTTGAGGTATGCAGACTGTGATAGGGTTTGTATCGGGTTGTGTGGTGTCAAAGAGACCCAAGAGTCGGTTGCTTCTGAAGGGGGGCCAGTCGGTATTGGAGTCCGTAACTTGATATCCAGCATTGATAAGACTGCCTGAGGATCATGAGGTACTAAACCGGACCCTCTGAAACCAGCCTTGATGTTGGATTCGGTAAAAACCGATGAGAAGACTTCTTTAAAGGCGGAAAAGAACTCGACCTTAGTGATGTGGGTAACGTGGTACTTCATCAGCTCTTCAATCTTATAACCATACGCTCAGTGTGAGAAATAGGCGGTTCAGTCCAGTCCAGGGTGTCTGGACTGGACCGCCTGTGTATCTGGAAGCACTGGACTGGACCGCCTGCCATAATTGGACTGGCACCAAGAGTCGGTCCAAAACTTGATACGGCGATGAAGTTCCGGTATTGTTGCATTGATACTCAGTCCACATCGCATTGAGCATCGAGAACTGCACTGGGCGAGAAAACTATGTACAGAAAAGGAGGCTCGGAAGACTTCATAGGGCGTAAGCGAGTGATGTCGATGGCAGTATCAATCATAGAGCTATCGTGGCTATTAGTTAAACTTAACTGGTCCTTGGCATTAAGCGCATCTATCGTGATCTCCAAATAATTATCTCGTCCTCATCCCACTGTCGGAGACACTGAATAGCTCCAATCGTAGCTGCTGATAATCGGTTCCTCTTCTTTGTCACCATGTCCCCCATCCTACTATACAACCGCTCGTTATCTGCCTCCGTTGGTGGGATACCGTAAATGTCAAGTGCCATCCGCGCAAGCCGAGGCCAGCGGGGTCTGTTATACACCCAGAATGAAACCGGATCCCTCTGGTTCGCGAAGGAGGTGTCAACCGTGCCTTGGAACTCATCCATCTCGTCTAGCGGCGGCGGTGGTTGGGCTGGCTTCTTACCAAGCTGTGCCATCGGCCCAAATAAATCCTCTTCAGAAGGAAGCTGAGTTGTGTTGAGAATCTCGTCCAGGATATCGTCCTCCGCTTCCGGAGGAGGCTGCTCTGGGAGTGGCAGATCCTTGTACTGCTGCCAGAGGTCATGGAGTTGTTGTTCTGCCCTACAGATCCAGCCATCATCTGCTCGGTCGGCCCATAGTTGCTTAATTTTCGTCAGCCGGAGTTGAGGGTGGAGGGCCACAGCGGCCACATAGACTTCAGTGTCGTCGAGCTTCGTGTAATACTCGTTCAGCTTCTGCCATCCGAGCTGGATGTTCAGCTTAAGGTCCTCGTCCGGATCGTGCCTGTATTGCTCCATTAGGCGCTCCAGATGGTTCAAGAGAAACTCATAGCAAGGCAACACCTCCCACATAAGGCCGTTGCGGCCCTGCCGTGGATACCCTTCGAGTTTCTTTGTGACCAGCATCGACGGTTTTAATATCTCCATATACCTTGTGACCGTGACCCAGTCCTCAGTTGACATCTTATCTTCCACAATCAAGGGTTTGGTTGGAAGCTTGATATGCTTATCCGCCTCTAGCCGTCTATTTTTCTGTGTAACCTGGTCAAGACGTGTATTGTGAGCGCGCTCCTCCTTCTCGGAATAGGCGTCGATTGGGGCTCGATTGAGGACGGCCGTCTCGAAGGCATAGTAATGTGAGTTCCACCGAGTATCGTTCGGCCGTTTAAGCTCGGCAGGGGGTCGGCGGGGCTCATCGTCCAGAAGACAATTTTGGGACTCGATTTGTAGCGCTTTAAACTCTCTGGCGCGGCCGCCGCCAGCGTGTCTATCAGTAATCCACATAATGATGTTGCGGAGCTTGCCTAGGGCACCTTTGCGCCGCCAAAGCTCGAGGTCATCCTGGAGGGCGCGAGGAGCATCACCCTCGGTCTCGAAGGCCCTTAGATCTTTGCCATACATGATCTGCGTGGCCACGAGATTAACAATGTGGGCTGTACAGCGTAGCCGACGTTTGCTGGGATTGAAGCCAAACATTCGTCCAAGTGCCTCCACGCCTGTGTTGTTATTTCCGGCGTTATCCAGGACGGAGTAGCCCACGTGCTTCTCGAGGCCAAACTCCTTGATGATCTCCCCAACGCCGTCTGCAATAGCCTCGCCCGTGTGGCTCCCATTGATTGACGGTATAGACAGGAGGATCTTCTTCTTCTTGCCAATGGGATCGAGGAAGTGTGCGAACACTCCATTGAGGCTAAGAAGATTGCCAGCAGTCCAGAGATCGAATGTAAAGTGGATGTGGCCTTCCACCTCCTGCAGCTGCTCTACAACAACAGCCTTGTAATGGTGAAGGTCTCGTTTAATCCAGCTCACGAGCGTATGAGCTGTTGGTAAGCACCCAGCGGTGCCAATCTCGGCGTATGCCTCCTGTAGAAGCTCATGGAATTGCGCAAGTTCTACTTGGCGGAAGGAGATATTTGCGTAGGCCATCCAGCGTAGTAAGGCCGTCTTGAATCGCTCAGGATTGAAGTCGGATATTCGCTGATTGACAAGAGCTTGCTCGATCGCCCTGCTGCCGAGGTGTCGCCGTTGAAAGTAAGCCGCCGCTTCTTTTGAATAGGGCCGTTCGCATCCAAATTGTGTTTATCTCGGAGGTGACGTATCTGCGAGTGCGAGCCGCCAGCAATATTGTACATCGTGTTCCTGTTAGCCTTTCTCTGTATGCAAATCTTGCAAAGCCAGAAGATAACTTGGCTATTCATGTTTTGAATGCGATATCCATGTTCCCATGTCCAGGAGATGTGCTGTCGCTTGGAATGCGGTGCCATGGCATAGCCTTCGAGCTTACTCCAGTTAATACCTTTGTAGGCATCGTCGACATCATCGGTAGTGTCCTCATGCGTACCGTCAGGGCTTTGGGGATTTGCTCCTGACATACGAAAGAGGCTAGAAACTTCCGTAGTGTTACTCGCATCTGTGGAAATAGTAGATGATTGGTCGTCGCTAATTAATGATGCCATGACCAAGTTTGGGTTGAGATTCAGTTACTCCACAGCAATGGCATAAATGGCAACAGAAGGGCATTTAGTCACTTTAAATACCATCAAAGCCTTCTAGGCAACATAGAATATTGAGTCATAGCGATAGGCAGAAGTCGTTGGGGTGTAGAATAAGGGAGGAGTTGTAGAGCACCCACTTCCTACTAGTCAGCACCCATTTTGTGGCTTAACTGACCACTTCTTCCGATATCGCAATACCCACCGGAAATACTAGGGAAATAAAGTATCATTGAAATTATATGGATTATACTATTCTTTATTATCAGATATATATATAGTGATATACTGCTTAAATCTCCTGTAGTTATCATACTATATCGCCAATTCCTATAGGTCCTGCTCGAATTTGGCTCTACATTCCACTTAGTGAGGGCATTAGTATCAGATCATTGAGATGGCTGATTATTCTACTGAGAGTGTGTCAGAGGCCTCGAAATGCGGTCTTCTAGGGCTGCTGGCGATGATTTCTGTGGTGTTAAGGCGCCTGCGATATCTATTACCCCGCTATCATCAACATCCTCTTAGTGTTACAGAAACTGCTGATAGCTGCGCTGCATCTCGGTCTTAGGCTTATATATATCGCCTGCCTTTAGTCTCCATAGCCCTAATGTTATAGATAACTCCCTAGATATATTAATAATAGCTAGGGCCGTTAAGGAAGGCTGAAGTTGCTGCCGGTCTATGACAGCGGCTATAACAGCAGCCTCAGCCGGGTCATTACGTAATGCAGCTCTGCTGCTAGCAGCAGCCTCATAGCCCTTAAATGCGATGACCCCTTTAGTAAAAATAGGCTTGCGCTTTATATTTCAGATAGTAAGACTTTTCTTAAGCACTAATGCACCTTTTGGTCTGCCTTTTAGGCATGTAACGGTCTCAAGGTAGTGTATTGCAACTAGCTAGGCCACTCTACAGAGTATACCAAACTTAAGGAAAGAAGAAAGAGAAAGAAGAAGAGAAGGAGAGTTGAGGGAGTTCCATCCATAAATGTACTCGTCATGGTGGCTTAAAGTCAAAAAGTGGGCCACGAAAGGCCGAGGGTTTCCGAGGCCACCTACGGGCACAGCCCGTTACACTTTTAGGCATATGAATAGCAGCTCTAATAGGTAGTTAACTGCTGTATTTATAGTAGCAGGGTCTAGCTATAAGCGATGCAATCCCCAATACCAATATGAGTCTATCTCCTCGAGTTTTAGCAGCTCTATATTATGAAGATATTGCTAAATAACATGACGGCACGGCAGCCCGTAAACCCTCGTAATACGGCATAGACTACAGGGCCCCGCACTTTAGTATATGAAAAGCCGGTCTCGGCGTCTAGCCACTACGAAGTGGGGTCTAAGCCACAAAACGGGTGCTCGTTAACAAGGGGTGGGTGCTCTACAACTCCTCCCTAGAATAATTGATGGTACCTAGCCAGGCTTCAGTAGCTGCCTGCGCAGTTAGGCCAACATTTTACGCTGCAATGGCTGCATTACAGCACCGATATCGAAGGTATTTAACTTATGTACTGTACGTAGGCTGGTCTAATAATCGTATTTCCCACCAAGCTCAACCAATCAGATTGCACTATTTACTCACCTGACAATATGGGCCTTAAATGGGCGGTCCAGCAAAATTGCTGGACTGGACTGGACTGAATAGGCGGTCCAGTCCAGGAGCCCATTATGGACCGCCTATTTCCCACACTGGTATGGGGAAACTTTTTTTTGGCTCACCGGTACCGGTAGGTGGTTGTTACCCGTGGGTGGGTACTGCATGGTATCTATTTCACCATGGTCGGATTAGATTCTGCCGCTGAGTTGCCCGTAGCAAAGACTCGTCTGCGCCGACTTGGTTGCCTTTAGGGCCCTACTCCCCTGCGTACTCACATGGTACAGTATGTGCTGACAAGATTTAGTGAGCTGTATCAATCAGCCCTGCACAACGTCCGACACTACTACGGCACCGCCATCACTTGCCGCTATCACCTCCCTCCATCCTTGACAGGCGTCGATATGCACAAGGAAGTAGTGCGACGGTTTGAAAATGCCGTCGCCCAGACTATATTACCCCAGTTCCCGATGCAAGTTGGGCTCGTCGGCGAGAGCACCAGAAAGCCCTCTTGGGTCTCGCTTCCGACGATCGACCTGGCCGATCACATCCAGTGGCATATTCTGGCCGACTCAACGGGCTACGACAAGCAGTACAAGGCCACTCTTCTCTATCAGCTTGATGCCAAGTTTGAACACTTGGAAACTCGACCCGGCTGGAGGCGGCTTCTCATGCGCACTGAAGCAGACGACTTCGTTGACATCATGTTCATCTGGAATCACGCAAACTGTGATGGAATGAGGGGCACGATTTTTCATCTCTCGCTGTTGCAAAGCCTTCATCGCCCCGCCAGCTGGGGTCCCTTTGTTCCCGACTCGAGGGCAATCTCGACTGCCTTGGCCGCACAAGAATTCCCTCTCCCCCAACCCAAGAGAAATTGGCCAAACAACCCATCACTCTCGGGTTTGCCTTTTCACAAGTATGGCATACCTTCGGCCCGTCCCTACTCTCTTCCAAGTCGGCAAAGGCCACATGCGCTCCTCTCCAACTCGGGTCATATGCTTCACAGGCCACTTCCTTCAACATCCAAAATGAAGCTCTTGGTCGCATTCTTGCCGCCTGTCGCTAGCACGGTACCACTCTAACCGGCCTGCTGCACGGCATCGTGCTAGCCTGTTTGGCCTGCTGCGTCCCTCAAGGGAAGGCCCGCGATTTCACCGCCGCCAGGGCAATGGACCAGCGGAGATTCATGTGCCCCAGAAAAGGCAATGGCGAGGAGCGCCAGAAGGGAGTTGACGCCCAACGGAGCGTGCAGAACTGCGTGTCGTCCATCCACCACACATTTGGCTACAGCCTGGTTGCTGATATCCGAGCAAAAGCCCGGACTAACAATTGGGAAGCCCAGCCCATCCGTGATCTTGAGAAGGAAATATGGTCAGCATCACGGGTCGCCCGTGGAGATATCGAGGAGAGGCTGAATGCCGGCCTGAAAAACAACATTGTCGGCTTGATGAAGCTGGTACATGACTGGCAGGAGTATCACGGAGACCAAGCAAAAAGAGATCGCGAGCTATCCTGGATTGTTACCAATCTCGGCGTTATTGATGGAGAAAGCGAGGTCGAGACAGCGGTGCATGGTGGGAATGATAGGTGGTCTATAAATCAGGCCAACTTCGCCTTGAGCGCACACGTAGCGGGACCATTCGTACAGATAAGTACCCCGTCTATCCTATCGAGGGCCGTGATTTGTCTGTTACCCTTTCCTGGCAAGAGTCAATCGAGGGCAATGAAACTTGTGCTCGACTGGCTCAGGGAGTGGAAGCCTGGTTGAGGTTTCTTGGGCAATAGATTATGTATATCACCTTTCATTACTTCTTTAGCTTGAAAGATAGGCAATTTGTAGTAGATTGGGGGTCAAAACCAATCTATCTCAACCATTCTGAAGAAAAATAAAACTTGAAACTATGCAACTAGTAACAGGCCCGGCCGTTAAGATCTTAATCCTCCTCAAGCAGAGCCACGCACAGCTCGAACCTTCTCAATAAGGAACTCAGGGGCTGGGCCACGAGCGTCAGGACCATAAGCAAGGTGAGGCGCAGCAACGATCAAGGAACCTGTGCATACGAGATCACCAGTGTTGCAGAAGACCTTGGTTCTATCAGCAGGGAAGTTTGGGATTCGGCCGCGGTTCTGCAGGTTCTTAGTGTAGCCGAACAGAACGGTCCCGGCGATCTTGTCACGGATGGCCGAGTCGAGGTCCTCGATGGAGGCAGCTGCAAGTGCGGCACCCTGGCTGTAGCCACCGGCGATCAGAGTCGCGTCGGGGCACTTGGTGTTTGCCTGCTGGAAGAGACCGAGCATCTCCCTGATGGCGGCGCTAGAGGTTCCGCGGGGGAGGGCATTGTCTCCAAGAGTGGCTCGGTAGGCACCGCCAACGCCCTGAATCCAGACGCCGTCCCTGCCGAAGGCGGACTCGAGCTTGGAGGCGATGCTGGGGCCAAGAGTTCCCTAGTGTATGTTTGAGAGTGATGTTGCCATTGGAACAGAGTCTACGAACCAAGTTGCCCGTCTCAGTTGAACCTCGGGCATAGATAAAGATTACATCGGCGCAAGAAGCGCTGTTGCCGTTGGTAAGATCGTTGCGGGTGGTTCTGCCACCAAGCTGACGAGCCTCAAGCTCCTGAGCAGGGTGAGAGGTAGGCAGAGCCGAAGCCGTGGCGGCTAGAAAAGTGGTAAGAGCAAAGAACTTCATGGTGAGGATGGTAAAGAGCGAAGGATAAGTAGTGAAGAGTAGAAGTGATTGCTGTCGAAGTGAAGATATTTGTGGTTATCTAGTTCCATCCCCAGCGGACTGGCAACGGTATTTAAGCGCGAACAGATGAACAATCGTCGTCGTCCAAGCTCTGAAGTCGAGCCTCGGCTCGCCGCCCATTTCCTCGGTTTCTGCCGTCGAGAGAGGGGGCACTTCTCATCAAAGGATGCCAAGCCTCTTGATACTGAACCATGCACTGGCAGCTATGAGTCGTGATAGTTTCAGGCAGCCTGCTCGCATCAGGAAACCACCTCCGTGCCCCTCCCCGCAAGCTCTTCCGCTTCCAGTCACAACCCGCGCCGATCGCCAAACCAGCAGGATGGAACGTTCCCCGCAAATAAGAAAGAGCTCAATCAGCGAATCCTACATTATTGCTTTGCGCGGGTATTTTGGTGGAGGGGGGGCCGTGGTTGGTTGCTCCGTGTAGGTTTGGGCCCGCGCCGGAGACGAATGGTTTGGTCCGGGGGCCAATCTTCACCGAGCTCCTTGGCTACCCCTGAATATTGATTATCGGATCCGATCTAAAATATTGTCAGATTTGTGCTCTAAGCTTCAACGGCTCCGTTAATTGCTCATTCCAATTAGCACTGGAACGTTGTAGCACAGGGTGAGTCTAAGGAGAAGCAGTGAGTCTAATGAGAAGCATCTACATGAGGCTTCGAGCGAGGTGGCTTGCCACTTGTGACGCCAAGAGTTGGCGTGCATACCATTTTCCCCTGGCGTGAATTGCAAGGACTGGCAGGACTCGGATCCGATCTTCCTTATTCTTGTTCCTACTCTGGACAGCTTTCAAATCGACATATCACAGGCTGCTTCTAAGCGAGCCTCCCCGCCCCCGAAAGATTTTCGTGTCCGACTTCCTAAAATGGCTTGTTTGATATACACCACTTCAACACTGAGCAGGGGGCGCACGTGAGTAATGCAGGTCGCACTGGGTCGCAGGGTTGCCCCCACTCTGACTACAGCCCACAAGGATTAAATAAGGGTTACGTGGTACGTACTTTCAATATTTCTGTAAAGCTAAGAACATGAAGCTCCTACGATTGGTAGCGGAAACGGGTCTACTTCCCCTGTTTTTATTCAGCAAGTGATTTGCGAGGTTCTCCTCGAATGAGAACAGCCAGCGAGACTTGTACCCTACTGATAGGCTCAGATGCACGGTGGAAATTTTTCATGAATCCTTGTGGGCTGCATTAGCGGGACACTACCCCGCATCTCCAGGTTGGGCTGGGGTCGAGGGAGTTTCGGCTGGGCGATTGCGGGGTCGTTGGCTTGGCTTTGCGCTCAGCGAGTCATGGCGATGTATATCCTAATGAAACCCCCGGACATTTCACCTTCCCCGGATTTTGCGTTTTCTCTACCTTCGTACTTCCATACCCAATTCTTTTCCTCCTGGACCTGTTCCTTTTCTCTACTCGTTCAATTCCCACGTCGAGGTTCTATGGTATCCGACTATGGCACAATTCAACCCAAACGTTTTAGCATCAGCCTTCGTGACTCTTGGGGTTGCGGCTTTGGCCCTGGGTTGCAGACTCGTTGCTCGCCGGATGACAAAGGTGTCACTTTGGTTCGATGATTACTTTGCCATCTTCGCCTTCGTATGCCCCCCTGACTTCCAGATGGAGGAGACTTTTTTCCCCTAATCCCTCTATTCCAGTTGTTCGCAGCCTCCTGGTCAGCGATGATGATCACATGTGAAAAACCTTTACCTGCTCAGCTATTTACCAGCACTTCTAACGGATGCCGTAGGGACAATCCATGCCGGGCTTGGAAGGCGACTCGAAGATGTTGAGGGCTTGACCCCTAAACAAGCACTTGAACTGTCGCATCTCTTGCTCTGGAACGCAGAGTTGTTCTACGCCTCCTCGCTTGCCTTCTCGAAACTGTCGATCCTTGGGTTTTACTGGCGCTTGTTCAGCAGGTCGAATATCCGAGTACCGATTCAAATACTGGCGGTTTTATCGCTGATATGGCTCATTATTCGCACCTTCCTCGCTATCTTCCATTGCGTTCCCGTACAGGCTTTCTGGGACAAGAGCATTAAGGATGCCGTGTGCACTATTGATGATTCCAAGTTCTTCTTTGGGACAGTATTGGTTCACTTCCTCCTCGATATCTCCATCCTAGCCCTTCCCGTCTTACAAGTGATGAATCTGCACCTTCAAGCCGGCCAGAAAATAGCAGTTATCGCTCTTTTTATGTTCGGTATACTGTAAGGATATTACAAGTCAGATGAGACATCGTCGCTAACATCTTAGGGTATGCGTTGCGTCTATCATGGTCCTCGCAGACTCGCTCAAGTTTGATCCATCATCCGATGAAATGCCTCTGGACATCGCGCCTATTATGATTTGGGCTACGGTGGAAGTCAATTTGGCCATCGTATCCGGTAAGTTTCGTCGTTGTGGATAACCCTCCCTATTTGGTTTGACCATAATTTAGCCTGCCTACCAATCCTGCGACCCATCTTCTCGAAGATCACGAGATTCTCCTTGCTCGCCTCAGAGAGAAATAGGCTGCCGCTTAGTCGGCAAGGCAATGGAATGAAGCTAATGACGATTGCACAAGCAAAGGAAGTCGATGAGTCCAGCTCTATACACCAACTGGCGGATTCAAAGCAGTCAGGCTCCCATGGGTCTGATGGCGAGCTCATATATGGGCGTCATGGATTGCAGACCGTTATATCAAGCAATCCATATGACCTCCCTTCTTCGGCGGACGGCGAGGGGGATAGGGGCATTCACGTTCGGAAAGAAACGAGCGTTCGCATGGAACTCAGTACAAGGAAACATCCCTGACGTGGCGTTCTCTCTTAACAAGCTTTGAGTACATTTAGTGTAGCGTTGCCTAATTTTTATTCATTCATGACTATTTTGTGCAGGTGACCTTCTCCATCTCCTTGGAACAGTGCCATGGCGAGGGATCTAGTTGTTGATCCTCGTGGCCGAGCCGGCACCGCTCAGACTGTCTCACATATCAACCAGATCAGTCGATGGCCGTTTTGTTGGGGTTGCTGCGCTAAATAAGACTCTTTTCAGACACGGCCTTTGGAGGCGCCATCGTCTGTAGTCTTCTTCTTCAGAGCCCCTGAGCTCAAGGGAGACGTTACGTTGCTGTTATAGCAAATGCCGTTTCACCCCAGAACTGCCGATTTCGAACCAGAATGGATATTCCTTGCAGCAGAACCTATATGGTATAAGTGCTCAAGCTTTTTCGAATGTCTCTCCTTCCATCAATATGTTTGCATATCGGAGAGCTGCATATCGGGCAACTAGCTTATGTGGTCGCTTCATGACATTTCCAGCCCTTTGCACAGCTTTGTACATATGATTGGAACAATTGGTCCTCTTGGCCACCAGTCTGTTTAGATCTAGAGTCTTGATCGAGATATGGAATAGCTTACAACAGACGCCCACGATCCGTGACTGGAACGGAACTTGATTACTAGACGGAGCGCGTGAAGCTGCATGTGCACATCCAAGTCCTTAAGTGAGAAGTTGTGGATGACCACTATACGAGCTGGATCCCATTTCCCGAATGAAGTTTGAAGGACTTGCACTATGTCTGATTCAACACCTAGGTGTCTCATTACCCTCATTTCTTTGCCCCCTTCACCAAATTTGAGAGGTCGCCCAATGGAAGAACGTATGGGAAATCGACTGATAGAAGTATAAGAGAAGTGAAAGTATACCAAGCCAAAAACGACACAGCCAGTAAGATCCCAGCTCCGACCTTTTGGAGTGTCGCTGCAGTGCCAGTATTTCCATGAGAAAGATGGAAGAAAGCACCAGCAAGACAGCAGACTAGCTCATGTTAGTACAGGGCCAATTGATATAACCCAGTGTGGGCGTGCCGGAAGCGACTCCGAGAGGCCGGGGTGGGAAATGAAACTTACAAGTAGGAATTAAAAGAAGGAATATCAGAAAGAAGAGGACATTTGTGCGAATGCTCGCAACAAAAAAAACAACACAGAGGAGTGCCATGGCAAAAAGGAAGAATGCAAAAGTGGCAAAGAATGCTGGTTCCTTCAGGCCTTCTGCGGGGTTATTTGCGTCCACAGAGTAGGCGCCATATGCCCCATAGCCAGGGACGAGGGTTGCACCATATGCGAACCAAAACCCGCCGAATTGGCAGAAGACCACTGCGGGGAACGTGTTCCCTGGGTTTATCTATTAGCAACATAGTCACAGACATGACTACTGGACTTACCAAGAATCCATTCTCCTACACCTCCAAGCAACAGGAGCAGGCCGCCAAGATAGAAGTATGTTCCGCTACGAAATTGTTAGAGAGCACCGTCCTTTTAGCAAAACAAATCGGTAAAGACAAGGGGGAGAATAAAAATGAATGGGTTAAAGTAAACTCTGAAACTTACACATTTGCAGCACCAAGCCCACCAGCCCCTTCCCAGCCAAGAAGAATCATGGACAACGGAGTAGTGCACATGATGAATCCTCCCAGTGCTTCAAGCTGTTAGCGGAGCCTTGCATGAGGGTGAAAGTACAAACCTATCGGAGTCGGGTTTCCAAAAGTGCATTGTTGTTTGAGACGCTCCGGAGACATGTTTCTACTTTCGGAAGCACTAATCCGACGAGATTCACACAACTGCTTGTTGGCTGGAGTTGAGTCGATATCGGACCTGTCCATGTTGCATGTGAGGAGTCGATAGTAAGAGGCGGCGTTGTGAGGGGGCCCGGAAAATAGATCTATCAAAGATTGAAGCATGGCTGCAACTGTCATACTTATACATCCATCCATCCAGACATTGTTGATCAGACCGAATTGCAGGCATGCCGCAGCTTCTGAGAGTGGTCTGAGCAACTCACACCGCAGTCCGAAAAAATTGCAAGGAATAGTTTAGGGGTTGATGGACTCCTTTTAGATCCCTAGAAATTCCGATCATTCCCAACATGGCCAGCGGATAGCTCGCTGAAGCATAATATGCAGGGGCCCCCGGCCCGGGCGAAAAAAGGCCCCCCAAGTAACTATTCCTCGCAATCGATCTCCGCGTGTTCCAAGCTCCAACCCTGCACCCTGTTCCAGCACGAATCAGTGGATATAACCCTGCAAATTCGCTCCCCACCAGTTCCAAGCCAAGCCCCGAAGGCTCGCTCCGGCGGGTTGGTGGCGTGGACACGTGGCCCACGCCACCAACCCGCATGCGGGGAAGGGTAGAGCCGCCCGCTAGCAGGGGACCTGCCGAGATGGGATGCAGTCATTATTGCTTTGCGCGGGTATTTTGGAGGAGGGGGGCGGGGTTGGTTGCTCCGTGTAGGTTTGGGCCCGCGCCGGAGAGGAATGGTTTGGTCCGGGGGCAATCTTCACCGAGCTCCTTGGGTACGTAGCCCCCTTGGATATTGATTATCGGATCCGATGCAAAATATTGTCAGATTTGTGCTCTAAGCTTCAACGGCTCCGTTAATTGCCCATTCCAATTAACACTGGAACGTTGTGGCACGGGGTGAGTCTAACGAGAACCATCTACATGAGGCCTCGAGTGACGTGGCTTGTCACGCCTAGAGTTGGCGTACATACCATTTTCTCCTGGTGTGAATTGCAAGGACTGGCAGGACTCGGATCCGATCTTCTTTATTCTTGTTCCTATGTACTCTGGGTAGCTTTCAAATCGACATATCACAGGCTGCTCCTAAGCGAGCCTCCCCGCCTCCCGAAAGATTTTCGTGTCCGACTTCCTAAAATGGCTTGTTTGGTATACACCACTTCGACACTGAGCGGGGGGCGCGTGAAAGCCAAGCGATCAGCCAGAAGAAGATGGTTCGGCACAAAAATGCCGATTCTGACAGTTCCTGTGCGTTTAGCCCCGAAGGCTCGCTCCGGACTCAAATGCACCCCGCATCCCTCCAACCCTGCCTCGTGTTCACCGGGGCTCGCTGCCACGTGGAGGTTTATTAGCTTCCCTGTCATCATCCCTGCAATTTCCCTGATGGGACTTATTACCTGAGGGAATTTCTCAGCAATGAATACGTACTGTAAGCATCGCCTGGTAAATGAATGGTTTTGGGTCACCGCTAGATGTGATATCGGCAACTTCAATGTTTGATGACACAAGGTTTCGCGTAATTGACAATGCTAGAGGAGAACGGGTCGCTCATGTCTGGCAGAAGACCCCCCCTCGATGAGGCGTTGGTTCTCGGGGCCAACCTTGATAAGAAGCACATTATGTGTAGGTTCCGGATAGACCCAGATGTTGTGATTTTAATCTCAGCTCTCGGCACTCATCGCGACTCTCTGTTACGTTACAGACAAGCATTATGGCTGGCTAATGATAGAAGCTGGGAATATCTTGAGAATCGCTGGCAGATGACTGAGAGTTGGGTGGTAGCAATTTCCCTTACGGCTTCTAGGAACCACGTTGCGCGATTTGTACTTCACCTTAGCCAAAAGGAGATAGAGCACGCAACTCCTAGGAGTCGCAGCAACAATGGATAGTTTTGTTATACTACACAATATTAGATGGATGTCACTCGTCCTAGAACATAAATGAGACTATACTATCCTAGCCCTGGTGCTATCCTCCAAATTAGGAAAGGGCCTTGGTGCCATTGTCAATTTTGAAAACAATCTTGTGCACCTTTCTTGCTTCGAAGTCCTTGTATGCCTGCGGCGCATCCTCAAGGGACATGGTCATGCCACACAAGAAGCCAACTTTCCTCTGCTCTCTATGTAGGACGTCCAGGGCCTCCTCAAATATACTTCGCACAGGGCATCTTCCAAAGGCCATAGTGACATTCTTCCCATAGCACAATAGCCCATTCAGTGGGATTTCCTCTGTGTGAACTCCCACAGAGCTGATCTTGCCCCATGGCCTGACCAGGTCGAATGCAAGCATGAACGCATTGGCGTGACCTACAATCTCCATGACCACGTCCGCTCCGCGGCCATCGGTCGCTGCCTTGATCTTTTCCACTGGGCTATCATTCAAATTGATCGGAATGGCACCGATTTTCTCCGCTTCAGCAAGGCGCTCGGGCACGGAGTCGATCGCATACACGGTCTTGACCATAGTGAGTGCACAGGTAATTGCGCAGATGCCCACTGGCCCACAACCAATGACAACGGTCGTGAATTCCTTCTTGTCAGGGGGGCTGAGGTCCTTTAGGAAACGGGCAGCAGCAAAATAGCCGGTGGGGAAAATATCAGCCATAAGAACGAGCAATTCCTCGGGGATTCCTACAGAAGAGACCGAGTCAGCAATGCCGCTTCAGTATATCCGTCTGTTTTTCACGGTCAAGTCTTACCGCTGGGAGCCTTTACAAGTGTCGTTGAGGCCAGTGGAACCCGGACATACTCGGCTTGCCCGCCATCGATCGTGTTAGCCGGCGCTGAGTTACCGAATAGTTCACCTTTCTTGCATCGGCTCGCTTGGCCACGCACGCAGTAATAACATTCCTGGCAGGCAGAGAAGAAAGGAACAATGACCTTATCGCCAATGTCAAAGCCTTTGACGTCGTCTCCTTTCTCCACAATCTCACCAACAAACTCATGCCCGCAGATAAAGCCCGTGGGGCATTCCAGGTGGCCGCGATAGAAGTGCAGGTCCGAGCCCTAGGCACAGGTGAGTTTACTTGGAGAGATTGGAATAGAGGTTGTGTACTCACACAGAGCGCAGTAGACGTCACTTTCAGCACGGCATCGGTAAGCTTTCGGATCTGTGGGTAGGGTCGATCTTCAACCGCAACCTGTAGGCGGAGGACATTAATATGGCCGAAACATACATGAACAAAAACGAATTCATACCTGATAGGGACCCTTGAAGACCACTGCGCGCATTGTCTTGGGAGACATCTTTGCAATAAAGTTCGAGGAGTACTTGTGTATTGTTTCCGAAGAGTGAGTTTCGCTTTACGAGATGTAAATGTCTAAATGAATGAATGCCTGTGTGGTCAATGGCAGAGGAAGATAAAGTCCGCTTTATAATGATCAAGCATGTTGTTTACTCCGCCTTTCCCTTTACTCTTCTCGGCAGCACAGGCCTGACTTTGATTTCATGCGACAAGAGCCCTCTCGGGTGAAGCCGGAGGGTTCAACGGGCTAGCCGCATATGTTCATGATGCATACCGTTAGACGGGCGCATACGATGCGAGCACCACGCGGTGGCCGCAAACTTGAGCTTGGCATGCAATGCGATAATCCACGTGGTGGAGACAAAACCTCGTGTGGTGGAGGTAAACTTCAGCTAGTCATGCAATGACCACGCGAGCACTACGTGGACGCCACGTGGGACACAAATGATTCATGTTGGTGCATGTCGCTACTTTCTTTAGGATAGGAATGAAGAATGGGTAGAACATTCGATCTACTACGTTACTCTCTAGGCTTAAGATTATGGAGTTCTGACAAGAGTCAAAAAAAAAAAAAGGAAACCGCGGAATGGAAGTGTCAAACGTGGGTTGTTATATGATCAATATTTTCGAAATCGCCCTACAAGAGCATTTTCTTTATTGTAAATAAGTAATAAGGGAAAACCTTAATCATTACCGATCACTAATTTCTCTACGAACTCTTGGTGTTTTAATCAGCCACGTTGATCAGTATGCTCTTGACTGTAAGATACTCTTCAATTCCGTGACGTCCACCTTCCCGCCCATACCCCGATTCTTTGATGCCTAAGCGCAGGACTGTCAGTTGTGTCCACGCTTTGCACAGGGTTTACGAAGTCTTCACTCACCTCCAAACGGACTCTCGCATGCACTCACTGATCCCTGGTTGACTGCGACCATGCCAACCTCGAGACTCCCGACCACTCTCCACATGCGTGCAACGCTTTCGGTCATGACATAGCTGCCCAAGCCGACATCACAGGCGTTGGCATTTTTCAGGACCTCCTCCTCGGTCTTGAAGCGGTAAAGAGCAAAGATAGGGGCAAATGTCTCCTCGTGAGTGCTAAGCGATTCCGGGGACACATCACTCAGAATGGTGGGTTGAATAAAATAACCCGGAAGGCCGTCAGGTTGGAACGAGGCACCACCGAGAAGAACAGATGCACCGCGAGTTTTAGCGTCTGTTAAGAGAGCAACGTTAGCCGGGTGCTAAAGGATCCCAATAACGGAATGAGGCTTTCGAATATTGTCGAATAACCACGGATTACATACCCTTGACGTGATTCAATGCTTTCTCCACCGCGCGCTCATGTGTGAGAGGTCCGATCGATACTCCCTCCGCTGTGCCCAACCCGACTTTTAGTTCCTTGAGCCGATTGACCAAAGCCCCTGTGAACCGGTGATAGATCCCATCCTGGACGAAGATGCGGTTCGCAGAAACACAAGTCTGGCCGGCGTTGCGCGTCCTGGCTTCAATGCAAGCTTCAACTGCCGTCTCGAGCTTGGCATCATCAAAGACAATAAAGGGGCTATTCCCGCCGAGCTCCAGCGAAAGCTTGGTTAAACTACCAGCGCACTGCCGGGCGAGCAGCTTGCCTATGTTGGTAGACCCCGTGAAGCTAAGCTTCCGCACAAGCTTGGACTCGCACAGCACCCGTCCAACCTCTGCCACCTTGGCCAATGTGGTGATGACGTTGATGGCTCCCGCTGGGACCCCTGCCTCTTGTGCCAACGTAGCTTGTGCGAGGGCGCTCAAAGGAGTCTCTCCAGCGGGTTTCCAGACGGTTGTGCACCCAGCAGCCAATGCAGCGCCGACTTTACGGGTGATCATAGCGATAGGAAAGTTCCAAGGAACAAGAACCGCCGCGACCCCAATCGGTTCTTTGATAGTTAGGATGCGCTGGCTGGTGTTGGCGGCAGGGACGACTTCGCCGTAAGTCCGTTCCGCTTCGCCGGCAAACCACTCGAGGAATGAGGCGCCATATGCCACCTCGCCGCGCGATTCAGCAATGGTCTTGCCGTTTTCAAGAGTGAGGATGAGGGCCAAGTCATCTATATTCTCTAGGCAGAGGTCGCTCCAGCGTCGGAGCCATCGCGCTCGCTGCCGTGCTGGAGTTTTCTTGTACGATTCGAAGGTCTCGTGGGCGAATTCAATGGCTCTCTCAGTATCTGCGGCATCCATCTCTGGAAGAGTCGCTATAGTTTTGAGGGTAGCCGGGTTACGCACTTCAAAAGTGGTCCCGCTGAGAGAGGAAGCTCGGATTCCCGCGATATAGCCCTTCTGTTGAAGGAGGTCCTTCCTCTTGAGGTCGGACAAATTGAAAGAAGCCATGTTCGTGAATACGGCAGCGACGGTGGTGGTGGTAGTCTTGTTGTTCAAGAACAAAGAGATGCGAACTATAGGCAGGAATATTTGACGTCAAGACTTATAACAGAGGATACCATTGACGACCAAGACGACCAGCGAAAGGGGTTTTTAGAAAGTCTTATTTGGCCGAGAGGGATGAATTTACAATCACTCTATGAGGCATTGAGAGAACTAAAACCCTCGGACCATTCCCATCCCGGTATCTTTCCCAGCTCTACAACCTCGAGTATGATGCAGTAATGGGCCCTCCCCACCCCCCCCCCCCCCGCTCCGGGACTGTATCCCGGTTTATTTAAGAGGGTGGGACTAGAAAAAAGATCGGGTGGGGAGGTTGGGTTTGCCCCGCACGAGTCCAGGTTCTCTGTGGTGACCCCACCCATCCGCCTTATCCGGGGAGGCCCACTTATGACCCATCCTGGTCTGTAGACCTGGGCGGGGTTTTCGCGGATCCGAGTCTCAATTCCCTAGTCTAGATTCCCTAGACTAGACTCACTTGTCAGCCCTGTCCCGAGCGGACTCCCCAAGGCCGCAGAATATCAGAGTGGGGGTTGGCGGAGATAACACCGGGCGGGTGAGCACACCTTCGTACAACTGCCTGCCGTAACGAATCTCTCGAAACTTGTATTAGGAACTAGGGCATACACTTGCATTCGCGCAGGTCAAGAAGGGGCTATGCGAGCTCCCGGCAAAGCCCAAACCTTAGGCTGCCTATATAAACATAAATACTAGAATTCACCGCTTTCTTAATACCTGTGAACCTGTGAATAGCCCACAACACTACCTATATCAATACTACACCAGCCCCAACTCTCAACCGAACCAAAGCCTTTCTTTAGCTTCCCCATCATGCCCAAGATCCAAGAGCAAATCAATCAAGGAGCCATTCCAGGCTATGTCTCCAACGTCTGCCCACAAGGCACTAAGTTCCACGTCCTCGAAGTAGGCTGGCTTGAGTGCGATGAAGGATTCGTCACTCGTGGGGGCAACACTAGTCTGAAGAGTACAGAAGGTCTCTCCACCGTCAACAAACGCCGCGAGTTGCCCATGTACTGCATCCTGATTGATCACCCGCACGAGGGCCTCATCCTCTGGGAAACTGGTTGTGGGAAGGATTACCCTGAGGTCTGGGGCCCTGTATTGTCGGATGTCTTTGCGCGCGTGCGCTATGAGCCCCAGCACGAGTTGCGTGCGGCCGTCGGGGCGACGGGCAACAAGATCGAAGATATCAAGAAGATCATCATAGGACACTTGCACCTCGATCATGCGGGCGGGTTAGATGAATTCATCGAGCGAAAAGATGTTGAGATTTGGGTTCACGATAAGGAACTGCGGTCTGCATTTTGGTCGGTGGCCACGGGAGCCGATACGGGTGTCTATCTGGAGCATTATCTCAAACTAGGCCTGTACGTTGTTTTTAAGGTAAAACCTGACATCAGCGTTGGGAAAATGCTAAAATACTCTAGGAACTGGAAGACCTTCGATGAGAAAAGCCTCGACTTTTGTCAGGGCATCACATTACACCATCTGCCAGGGCATACAGAGGGCCTGATCGGAATGCAGATCAACATGCCCGAGATGGGGACTTTTTTCTTTCTCAGCGATCACTGTCACGTTATTGAGAATGTGAGTATGCATCATTTTCTCAACCCCGATTTAGACTGTGTGGACTAAGGCTGACAATTCTTTCAATAGTGGCGAGACGGTATCCCGCAAGGTTGGTTAGCTCGAGACCATCCAGCCTGGTTCAGAAGCACTCAGCGCCTGAAGCATCTAGAACGTATCACAAAGGGTCAAATTATCCCAGGTCATGACAAGGAAACGTTCCTCGATCTTCAGAAGCAAGCAAAAGTGTTCAGCTAAGTACCGGATGGTATGGCCCTTGATGTGATTTATTACTGCCGCATGCACACGCGACAGAATGCAATCCGATCTAGATGGATAAAGACTCTTGATTATATCTAAATGAGTGATGTCGCATTACCAGCTGAGGCAAAAGGGAATGTGCACTCCGCTAGTGCCGTCGCTAATAATCACTTATGGCCTGAATGTGACAAGTGGAAGCAAGTATAGTATCTTATAGTATCTTATAGTTTCAGGATGCAATAGTTTGAATCATGATCGATATATTGCTGCCTGCTGTTACATTCAGTAGTGTCATTGCCTGCTAAATGCAAGCATGGACTTGGGGTTGTCTGGCTGGTTGAGGAGGTGCAACTCCTGTTCCTAGAGCTCCTGTTTGCTTCGGTTGGTCTAGTGTGTTCATCATCCCGCAGTAATTACTAGGGAATTAGAACTGAATCTCTGATCCTTCTCAAGTTAGGTCTCTGAGCAATGAAGAACTCTTTTCTTTGATGAGCGGCAGTAATCTTATTGGATTGGATGGTAGCTGGATCCGAGGTCGCTCCAATCCAGTCAGGGGTGAAGGAGTGCTGCCTCCTGGATATCCAGAACAGATCCAGATCATATTTTTACCCTTTTGGGACGCTTATTAAGCCCCTGAACATACCTCGACGACGTAATGTAGAACAAGATGTCACATCCAACCGACCGAAACGTCATACAATCGATCAAACCGGAATGAACGTCTTCCAGCTAGTCATACTGGCTCTCCAGACACGCTGCCCGGAGGTCCGAACTTCCAGTCAGAGGTTGGTATCAGCTATGTCTCCCCAACTTCTGCACCTGTATCTCGCCATCCTCAGTCTGCAACTTTGTATGAGCTCGCCTCCTATACTTCCTGATATCAAACACAATCAACACGCTAACTCCCACGCAGAACGTGATAATGACCGCAGGTATGCCCTCCATCCCGGAATGCAGCAAGGGTACCACGCCATGCTCGAGCCAGTTCACGTAACGCTTCTCATCTGGCATGAGGCCCTTTCGTAGCAGACGCTTGGATTGTGGGTCGTTTGGGCCGGTTTGGAAGCGCTTGAGCCCGAATTTCTTGACGGTGTACTGGCGGGGACCAGCGCTGCTATCAGATTAATTAAATCAAATTAGGACCCAAATCTGATATGAACTGATAATTTACCCTCTATATCTGATCTGATTGATTGATTGATAGATATCTCGATATATTATAAGTCTTATAAAGCTATCCCCAGCTTTAGCATTCTATTATTAATTCTAACTGGCCTTATTACTTGAGTATAACCCCTCTAGAGTAATATACCCTCCTCTAATATAGTTTGTTAGTAATTAGATTAATTTAATATTTAATTTAAGTAGGAAATATCTCTATAAGATAACTAACTATTCGCTTTACAAAGTTAAATACTCTTTTATAGTTAGTTATTAGTTATAGCTAGATTAATAAGAATATTTAATATAAATCTACTTAAAGATAGAAAAGTATTTTATAATTAATTTACTATTAAATAGAGTATAACGTACATGATAAGTGAGTGGATCAGACAAGTGAGTGGAACACTCTGATTTTCACCTTAAATCGCGATTTTTAAAAAAGTCTTAAAAATTCAAACTAAGGTAAAAATAGCTATAATTTAAAATATACGTCTATTAAGTATATTATAATAAGTCCAAACTTTCCTAGAGTATTAGAAAAATTCGTTATAGAGTTATTTAGAAAAACCTTATTGTAACGGGCTGTGCCCGTAGGTGGCCTCGGAAACCCTCGGCCGTTCGTGGCCCACTTTTGACTTTAAGCCACCATGACGAGTATATTTATGGATGGGCCTCTTCTACTCTCCTTCTCTTCTTCTTTCTCTTTCTTCTTCTTTCCTTAAGTTTGGTATACTCTGTAGAGTGGCCTAGCTAGTTGCAATACACTACCTTGAGACCGTTACACTTATTCACACTGTTCTTTTTCTTATTTTAATTTTTTAAAAATTATATAAATTAAGAAAAAGCCTAGAAAAATACCATCTTATGACTTTTCTATTTAAACATCTAAAATTAATTCCCTAAAAATCCTAGAGTTATATAGCTTGTTTTAGAAAATTGAAAATCGCGACTTTTAGCTGTACTGTATAAGTGTCAAATATTAGGGTGAAAAATTGTGTATTCTGTCTCCCCTCCCTATGTCTTGAGGTTTTAGGGCAAGCTTTATATACCCTTTCTCTTCTGTATAGAATCAGCTAGAAGCTGATTGCTAAGCCTCGTGGCAGTAGGTGGCAATAGGTGGCAACTTTCGCCTCTGACGTATCTGACAATAAGTGTTCCACTCGCTTGTCTGTTCCACTCGCTTATCATACACGTTAGGGGAAACTCTTATAAACCTAAATTAAGAATATACTAAATAATAACCTACTCCTCTATATCAGATAGTTTATATAATTTAGGAATCTAATTAACGTACATGATAAGCGAGCGTCGCAGACAAGCGAGCGTCGCACTTTTCTCTCAAACGCCTAACTTCCTACTTTATCACATAAATCTCAACTACCAAGCATGTCACAATCAAATACCGAGGCAAGGATTCTTCTTGCCCTTCAAGCCCTTCAAAACAACCCAAAATTAAGTCTCCGACGTGCTGCAACTACCTATGAGGTCAATGAGCATAGGCTGCGTCGCCGTCAGCAGGGCATTCAGTCTCGACGCGATACTATCCCCAACTCGCGAAGACTAACCGATCTAGAGGAACAGATCATTATTCAATTCATTCTCGACCTAGATTCGCGAGGATTTCCCCCGCGACTGCGTGGTGTTGAAGAAATGGCCAACCGACTGCTCGCTGACCGCGACGCGTCACCTATCGGCAAGCGCTGGGCTTCCAACTTCGTCAGGCGACACCAAGAGCTTAAGACGCGTTTTTTTCGTAAATACGACTATCAGAGGGCTAAATGCGAAGATCCGACCATTATTCGCGACTGGTTCAGGCTCGTGGAGAATACGATCGCGAAGTATGGTATCGACCTCGCCGATATCTATAACTTTGATGAGACTGGCTTTATGATGGGCCTCATCGCAAGCGGAATGGTTGTCACAGGCGCAGAAAGGCGTGGAAACCCGAAATCAGTGCAGCCTGGAAACCGGGAATGGGTCACAGTCATTCAGGCGATCAATGCGGAAGGCTGGGCGATCCAGCCATTTATCGTGGTTGCAGGCCAATATCACCTCGCTAACTGGTACCAAGAAAGCAACCTCCCGGGCGATTGGGCTATTGTAACGACTCAAAATGGCTGGACCGACAATGAGACGGGTCTTGGGTGGCTCAAGCACTTTAATCAGCATACAAAGGATCGATCAATCGGTCGCTATCGTCTTCTGATCCTCGATGGGCACGAAAGTCACCACTCGGTTGACTTTGAGAAATATTGTGAAGAGAACCACATCATTACGCTTTGTATGCTGCCTCATTCGTCTCATCTACTCCAGCCTCTTGATGTTGGGTGCTTTGGGCCGCTTAAAATAGCCTATGGTCGAGCAATTGAGCAATTGATTAGATGCTCTATAACCCACGTTTCGAAGACCGAGTTCTTCCCAGCCTTCTACGCTGCCCACGCAGCCGCCATGACAAGGAGTAATATTGAAGGAGGTTTTCGAGGGGCTGGACTTGTTCCCTTAAACCCAGAAAATGTCATATCAAAGCTTGATATGCAGCTACGGACTCCAACACCGGCTGCAGAGGAGGTCAGCCTCCCCGACCCTTGGGTCTCGAAGACCCCAAAGACTGTGCTTGAGGCTAGCTCTCAGTCTGAATACCTCGAAAGACGAATGAGAAGGCATCAGAGCAGCTCTCCAGCATCAATTCTTGAGGCGCTTAAGTCACTTTCAAAAGGAACAAAGGCAATAATGCATCAGAATGCCCTATTGAAAGCTGAGGTCCAGATCCTTCGACAGGCGAATGAGACCCTTAGTAAGCGGCGCAGAGCGAAAAGAACCCGCCTACGTAAAGGAGGGAAGATGACTTTAGATGAGGGGAGGGATGAGATGGATCAGAGGGATGTTAATGCGCAGGTAGCAGCTGAATTGTCAAGAAGTGGTGGTCGAGGGAGGTCGGCGATGCCGAGGGAAAGGCGCTGTGGAACTTGTGGAAAGGCCGGTCATAATGCAAGGACCTGTCAGGTCGTTATTGAGACGCCTGAGGAAGAGTGTAGCGATTAGTTTAATTGATTTGATGCTTTGTTGTGTTTTTATTGAAGTTTTAATTTTAAAGGTTGGGAAAAGTGCGACGCTCGCTTGTCTGCGACGCTCGCTTATCATGTACGTTACTTTAAGAAAGAATTTATATTATATTAGCGCTATAGTATTATATAGGTAACTTTATAGATCTTTACAGCTTATTAGAGGCTTAATTTTAAGTTATTTTAAAGAGCTTAAAGAGTAAGAAGGATATTTCCCTCTGTATTTAATCGTAACATATTTTGTGGTTGAGAAATAATTAATTAGATGGAAAGAGAAGAGATTGAGGGATTTTTGATCTGCATGCTTATTTGATCCGCATGCTTATTATATACATTACTTAATCTCGAATAATAAACTGGGATTGCCTTGCTGGTGGATTGTGGAGATAGTGGCTATCGAAAGGTATCGGATCCGATGTGATCCAGTTTGGATGGAGACTCAATGCTACCGTAGCTTCAGAACGGGGCGGATTGTCCCTGATTTATGCCACTTGAGTTACATCTGCCTGCAAGCAGGCTCGGTTGCGGAGAGCAACTATTGGTATCCAACATACCCCGCATCCAAATCATGATGCTTAAAAAAAAAAAAAGGGGGGGGGGTTTCTAAGTTGTGCTGCAGATAGCCTGGCCAAACAGACCAGGGCGAAGTTGCCAAGTACCAGCCCCTTTGACGTAATTATTATCCCTGAACAGGAAGAGAGGCAATCAATCGCGTCATCCCAAGTCGCGATTCATGTCGCAAGAAGCTCACCGGATCCGATATCCTGGCTTCCAGCGTTTCGCCAACAGAGGACCGGAACCGAGGAAAGGTCGAGATCAAAGCACAACCACATCGCGAGAACTCGGATTTGTAGTTTACCATCTACCCGCCGCTTAGGCCATGCCAGCCAGGATTCTTTAGCTTGTTCTAAGTTCACGCCCACGTGGCTTCTATTATTGTCCTACAAAAGTAGCGTTTGCCACGTGGCTCGTATTCGTCGGTAGGCGGACGAGTCAAGACAGTTCTAGCTTCTATTCTCACATCAAAGTGAAATAAGACCCAACGAAAATGTCTCGGTGGCAGGAACCATCATGCATGTTACAGAATTACGGATGTCGCCGATTGGCCTACTGTTACAAGAAACTACAGACATGTCGCAGGAGTCAAACCCCGAGAACAGTTCGATTCATCTAAGACGAGTTGGCGCAGGGCGCAAATAGCAGCCCCCGCCATACCGTTGCGAGACCCGAGATGTTCCGACGGTTCTGGCAAACGTGCGCCGTTGGCTGAAGCGAAGATCAGCACTTTTACAACGCTACAAGGATCATGATACTAATATGGCGGTAGATTGTTTTCAGCTTTACCCCGCAACTTATCCCCATAGAGCAGTCTGGAGTTTTACTAACTGTTGGATCCGATACGGGCTATTCAATCAGGTAGATGGGGATCAATATAGTGGATCCAAAAGGTAAAATGTTATTGATGTGTAATGATGTTCCTTGTTGCCTCTGGCCCCTCTTCTTGTGTGAGGGGTTTTTGGGTCAATCTCACACCCTATGACTAAGACAGGATATTGATGTATGAGAGTGTTGTTCTTATCCGGGCCTTATTCCTCCACCCGAGGGTCAATCCAACACTAACAGGAAAGATGCATAAACGTCTGTCACGACGTGTATTTAAGTAGCTGGGCGTGTACATGGCGTGTGACTGCTATAGCAATATCCTTTTAGCTGCTTCTGCATAAAGGATGTAGAGGGACTCAGAGCGGGGATCTGACACAATCAAGAACATACACACATCCAATCAGAGGCCTCACACAATAAGAGGTCTTGACAGTTATGAGCCCGGTTCGCGATAATTCCATCGAAAAGACAGCAACAACACGATCCACATCGAGTCAGACCCTTGAAAGACCGATATCAATCGTTATTTAGACGGAATACGTCGTGACGCGGTCCAAATCGATCGATACCGTCCATTCCGGCCGATCCGAATATGACCTCAAAAGACCACAGAGTGATGTTAACTGGGAAGGAAAATTGGGATGCGTGGACTCAGTCCATGTCAGCCAAGATTCCAAGGAAGATATGGTCCTACATGCATCCTGATCGCCCTATTGGGGAACTCTTGCAAGAACCAAGAGAGCCTCAGTATAGCGACTTCAACACCACTGCCACAGACTACACCCAGCTATCACAGTCGCAGCAGCGTGCGTACGATGCTGTGTTTAGGCAATGGGAAGTCAGGAAGCGGGACTTCGGAAAGCAGGAGACAGAGGTCAATACGGTATATGATACCATCCTGGAGACAGTTTCGATCAAGTACAGGCAACCGCTTGATAGGAAAGACACACTACGAGAGTGGATGCAGCTGCTCAAGAGCTCTGCTGCTCCATCAGAAGGCTTCATGATGGCTAAGGTGAAAGATGAATACATTGTCGTGATGAGAGGCTTTAAGAATCAGAAAGCCTTCCCACAATGGCTTGAGTCGTGGGAATCGATGATGATCAAGGCAAAGAAGTATCACCTAGCAGAGACTCAGACCGGTCAATGGCTTCGAGAGTTCGCTGACCTAATTGAACCAATCCATCAAAGCTATGCAACAGCTTTTATGGAAGGTGCCAAGATCCTAGATGCCGAAGCAGTTCTTCAGAGAAGACGCCTGCAAGACGCGCTCGCCCACCAGACTGCCCAAGCAGAAGCGGCTGAGCAGCGGCGACTTCACGCAAACAGCGGCAGTGAAACCTTAGAATCAGATTCCCAATCTAGACAAGGAGGCTTTGACCTGATTGCACCGGTCGTACAGCGACCTGCTTCCAATGGCTCAAAGGTTTGGACACCTCAAGAGGTTGCCTCAACAATGCGTGAATGGGCATCCCGCAAAAGGCCCACGAGTGGTAACACCGTGAGGGGCGGGGCGTTTCACACAGAGGGAGGCAACGAGGAGAGTGACCACAGTGAGGAGGCATCCACGCCAAAGGCTGGGAAGAGGGCGAAGTCTGGCTCCGGAGGACGCTCTGGAAAGAGGCCAGCACTTACGTGCCCAGCCTGCGGTATGAGAGGGCATGACCTATCTGACTGCTGGTGTGTGTTCGAAGAAAAGAGACCGGAGGGCATGCCTTGCAACGATCGTCGTATGCAAAAGGCTAAGAAGGCGCTGGAAGACGACCACGAGCTGCAGAGAAGGGTTGATGCTCTACGAGAACAGAAAGGGAACTGACAATCACAGGAGAGAAAGGCCAGAGTGAAGATCATAGGAGCGGCGAACACAGCGCACCTACGATCAGCCTTTACCTCGACAACTACTGTGTACCCGCTACGTTTATCAACGATCTTGGATTCTGGTACAACCTTGCATATTTTTAACGATCTGACTAGGTTTAAGACCTTCCGAAAGGCAGCAGACGGAGAGGCAGTTATTGCAGGAGCATCAGAAGTTCCAATCTTAGGTTTTGGAAGAGTTGACCTAGAGGTTACACTTCCAGGAGGAGGAGTTGGAATATTACGCCTACGGAACGCAACCTATTGTACCGATTTCAGCACGAACCTAGTATCCTTTCAATTGCTTCGAAGAAACGGAATCTTCTGGGACACCATCAATAACCTCCTGATCCGAAGGGACGGCTCAACCATATGCATCATCCACCAGATGCATAATCAATTCGTACTGCAGTATCAAGAGATTACACGCAACTCTGAGAATGCTATCTTAAGTACGCAATACAGGCGACGAACATCGCGAAACCCAAGGGCACCAGCGGTAGCGAATGGATCCTTGTGGCATCTTCGAATGGGACATCCAAGTCCGTTAGTGTTACATCACTTGGGAAAGAATTCCCTAGGGATAAGACTCTGCGGACCAAAGACAACACAATGTTCAGGCTGCAGTCAAGGGAAGATACATCGGCAGATATCTCGACGGCCACCAGACCGAGAAAAGGATAATCCATGCCATGAAATCTGGATTGACTGGACTGATATTAATGAAGATAAGAAGGGTTTTATTCGAGCCATGTTTATTACAGACGCATGGTCTGGTATGGTCTTTCCATATTATACCAAGACGTATAATAGACGAGAGAGTGGCAAGATATTAAGGCACTTCTATCATTGGATGAAGAACCACTATGGCTATCTGGTTAAAGTGGTTCGCTCAGATAACGAGCTCTTCACCAAGAAGATCAAATACTGGATGATGTGGAGAGCAAGGGTCGGAACCACTACATCCACTCCACTTTTGGGCCAAGTAGAGTGGATGGACCATTTTTAGGCAATTACAAAGTGGATGTAGCACACTTTCGACCGGAGTGGATTGGATGTACACACGTGGATTTATAAGTGGATTTATAGTGGATCTTTGAGGCTCTTCACAACATCGTCGGTGCCTATTCAGCCTCACTTTCAGACGTTGACACTAACTCTTCAACCTGTTGCTGCTGTGATGAATCGTCAACCTCGCTGGCGCTGTTCTCGCCCTCCAATAGCCATTTTGACTCAGCAAGTGCCAGCTCGTCCTCGCTTAGAGTCACGCAGCCGGCATCCAGCTTGCTTTCAAGGTGTGACTTAAGCAATGGATCCAGGTCATTGATAAGGCCAGCACGGTACCAAGAGCGTAAAACTTGACAAATGGCGATAATCTCAGCATCTAGGTTCGTACGCAACCCCGAGACCATCTTGCCAGCAGCTGAAAATAACCTCTCACACTCGGCTAATATCGGCTGGATCGTCAGGAAGTCCAAGGCCATCCTGGATAACCGAGGATATCTGCTTTGCTTAGTTATCCAGTAACCAATTGGATCACGAACGTCGCCGTCGCTGGCCTCACGATCCGTCTGCCACGCTTGGTACTCGTCACCAACAATAATTGCTGCGTATGCTGGTTTTGAGTTCGGCAGACGACTGTTCTTCTCGAAGGGGTTGAAAAACCGAGGTCTTTTTGCCGGTGGCTCGTCGTCGCCTCTGCTGCTGCTGGTTCTAACCTCGAGATGAGCGTAATCGGACAGCCAGACGTCGGCAACCATCTCTTTTGCCGTTTCAACCCAACTAGGATTATGAGCCCACGTTTCATCAAACCAGTCCCAACGATAAGCTGGATGGAGCGCCATAGCCGTATAGTAGATGGGCGTCTCGTCCAGCCGCTGATAATATTCATCCAGCTTATCCCAAGCAAGGTTGATTCCGATGCGGAAGTGCTCTGGATCAGGAAAGTCAGCAGCAAGCTGCTTATATCCTTCCAGTGTGTTAAGCAGCAACTCATAGCCAAGCACCACATCCCAGATATTACCATAGGAGCCAGTCCAGCCTTGCTTACGCCTTCGGATGTGTCCATCACCCTCAAGCGTCTTTACCACGGTTTCAAAAACAGTCAGAATAGCCTCCAAATGGTAAAGAACCTCCCAGTCTTTGTCCGTTAGCTGATTCTCGTCTCGGAGGATGCGTGGTTTTTTTGCCAACTTGGCTTGTGTTACTTGGCCAGTCTTTTTAGACCGATTTTCGTCCTCCCATTGCGCCTTATACTTGATCAGTAGGAGTTCGATAGAGGTTTTCAACCGTAGAGCCCTGCGGATCATGTAGAGTTGTGACAGCCAACGCGTGTCGTTATCGATAATTAGCTTGAGTGGTTTCTTCGATCGGAGTTTAAGGGTGGTGGCGCGATTAATTTCGTCCTGTTACAGATTAGATATACCAAATCAGTATGAGACGAATAGGATTTAGTAAAACCGCTTACCCTCTGGACCTCCTTGAATAAGTAAATTAGCCGATGGCTAATACGCACATCAACTACGATATTGTGTAGCTTGCCAACTGGTCCTTTTTTGCGCCATTGAGCGTATTCAGTATCAGATAACGCTTCTGCGCCTGACAATTGCTGCTCGAACGCGCCGGCGTTTTTGCCAAATAAGAGCGCTTTGGCTGACAAGTTAATTGTGTGGCCAATACAGCGTCCTCGGCGTAGTCGGCCATCGAACCCAAGTTCAGCACCAATGACCTCCATGGCAGTATCGTTATTTTCAGCATTGTCGAGCGTGAAATAGCCAATCTTCTCTGGACCCACGCCAAGAGTGTGTAGGACGTCGAGAACCTCCCCACCGATCGTTGAGCCGAAGTGACGATGAGCCTCTGGAACCCCAATCATGATTTTGCATGGCCGATTCTTCTCATCTCTGAAAAAACAAGCAATGCCGTAGAGGGCAAGCTTATTTCGAGACGTCCAGCCATCAAATGAGATATGAATCGCTCCAGGGAGTTCCTCAGCACCTCGATAACCTTCTGCTTGTGGCGGTTATACTCTTGAATGATCTTATATCGGACAGTCCTGGCACTCAAGTTGGCGCGCTGGATCGAAATGGAGGGATTCAAATAGTCGAAGATTTCTCGGAGGATGGGGTTCTCGGCGAAGGAAAAGGACTGGTTGCTGCTGACAATTAACTCGACTAGCATACGCTGAAAGTGTTGCTTATCAAAGCGTGAGATGAAGCTATTCGCGATATTCTGTTCCGTAGGCTTGTTGACGTCCAGTTTCAAAACAGAGGCAATAGTCGGCTGGATCGATTTCAGTGCGCCTTCGGATTTCAGCTGTGCTGTGCTCTTTTTCTCTCCCTCTGGTGCTGGTGTTTTGTGCTCATGCCATAGATGATTTGCCGCGTTCTGGAGACCTGAAGAGGTAAAACTCGCGATAATGGGACGATTTCTGAGGATACAGTCCTTGCAAGCCCATTTGCGTAAGCCATGACGTTGAATATCATAGCCAAAGTCCCACAGCCAAGAGTTAGTATCACGAGCGCGTTCTGACCAATTCCAGCCTCTGAAATGGCGAAAAAGGCGGTCTTCGAGCTGCTGCTGTTGGCCTGGTTGGCCTGGCTGGTTGGCTGGCATTGTTTAAAAATATTTTTGGGGCAAAAACAAACAGGAAATCTGTAGAAAACGCGCCCAATCGGGGTATTTTCTCGTCTAATGTTATAAGATTAGCTGTAGGGGTGATCGACCTCGGCTAACTTGGGTCTAGGTACCTCGATTTAATAGGCAATTATATACAAAAATAAGTAACGTATATGATAAGCATGCGACGCATCCAAGTATGCGACGCACTTATACTGTACAGCTAAAAAGGTAAACTTTAAATTTTATAAAATAGGCTATATAGCTTTAGGAATTTTGGGAAATTAATTATAAGTATTTAACTAAAAAAGTCATAAGGTAGTATTTTTATTAGACTTTTATCTAATTTATTTAGCTTTTAAAAATTATATATAAGAAAAAAAACAGTGTGAATAAGAATTTTTTAAATAAGTTTATAAAGAACTTTTTTAAAAATCTGAAAAATTTTATGCTTAATTTTATATATATAATAGATCTATATACAAGGTATAAGCTATTTTAAGCCTAGTTTGGATTTTTAAAGAATTTTTTAAAAAGTACTGTTTTAGGTATAAATAGGAAATGCGTCGCATACTTGGACGCGTCGCATGCTTATCATATACGTTACTATGAACCTTACAGGGCCAGGGAATATGCCACTGTACCTAAATCCACCTAAATCCACTCCATTACATCCACTTTCAGGTCCAAGTGTAGTGGATTATTACGTAATCTGAGCGCCGACAAGTGGATGTAATAGAGATGGGCCACTTATATGTGGTCCACGTGGATTTACAGTGTAGTGGGTCCGACCCTTGGCCGCATCGCATCGTCATAGCTTGAACGCTCATTGATGCTCTCACAGCTGAGTGGAGCATTGCCGAAACTCAGCAGGTAGACCCAACGCATGGGCAAAAGCTTTGTAGCATTTTCAAGACGGGAGGACTGACGCGGAAGGCAAGAGAGAACCATGCGCTCTTGCTTTGTAGCAGTGAAGAGGTATGGTAATGAAGCAACACCTGAACCGGTCGAGGCTACCAAGAAACTGACATATGGAACCTAGCTAGACAACTTACCACATGATCTGGATCTCAAGCTCCGAGTGAATCGGAAAGACCGAGTCATGGTAGACAGTCACGGCCAGATCTGGGCCCAGGTCATGGCTGTAGAAGCTAAAGAATGACGAGCTGCTACGCGAAGATAAGTGGAACAGGTTAAAACAGGAGATCACGAGTGCTCTACAACTGAGTAGCGACGTCCATTCCTACATCACTCCGCTGGTCACGATATGGAGGAACGAGCGGAGAAGGATGATGGCCAACTGCTGATGCGAGACAACTGTTGGTTGGGATACATTTAAGATCTTAACGTGGAACTGGATGATCGGCTACGGGATGGACGATGTGGACTTTGCGCAGTAATCTTCAGATGGCTGGCTAATGAAGGTGGGCATAGTATTGGTTTTCAGCGTGCCAAAATAGCCTTGGGGGCGCTGGCTGTGCCTGGAGCGTTCTCCATTCCCTAGCGTTCCGACCAAACCATTGGAAGGAACCCTTCCAGTATCTGAGTCTGAGTGGTGGTTGGCCTCATTGGGACGCGAGAAAAGAAACTGTACGATTAATCACGGGATTGACATACAAGAGCGTTTGGGCCTTGCAGAGCTCAGTGATCGGAATACAACAATATGGTATGGTATGAGGCTCAAACCATACCATACGGCTCCCACTGGAACGGCGCCCAGGCGCCGCAATAGAATCGGCGCCCGGGCGCTGCGATAGCGTTTTTATGGGTCAAGGCATCATCCATTGGTCAGAGCTGTCAACGCGTTCGGCGCGTTCAACGTGGCCTCTTGTGCTTGCATCTCTTTTTTAGTAGCAGTTCATGAATTAACGTTATTCCCTTTTTCCTAATGTGACCAGTCATTATGAGTACCTCGCAGTCGCTGTTTATGACTTCTGCTCCTCCAACTCTTACTGAAGCTGTTTCTTTTCCCGACGATTGTCTTCCTCCAGAAGCTGAATACCAATCTCGCGATCAGTTGGTTACAGCAATTAACACCTGGGCTGTCACACGAGGCTACGCGTTTATTACACGAAAGTCAACCACAAAGACTAGCGGCCGCAAAATCGTTACTTATGCATGCGATAAATCTTGGAAGCCCAAGGCTTCCGTTGAAAAGGGAACCAAGCGCAAGACAACAACTCGAGGCACTGGCTGCTTGTTCTCAATCTTAGCCAAGGAATCACTCGATAAAACCACATGGTCTTTACACCACCGGCCAGATGAACAATTCTCAAAGCATAATCATCCTCCAAGTCACCATCCATCAGCTCATCCAGTGCATCGCCAATTGGATGCATCCGGCAAAGCAACACTATCAGAGCTTGTGTCTGCTGGTATCTCCCCTAGAGATATCCAGACATTTTTACGCCAGCAGGATCCAGATTCCTTAGCAACTAGAAAGGATATCTACAATCGGATTGCCGAGCTGAAGGATGATATGCATGAGGGTCAAAGCTCTATTCATGCTCTGATCAACCAATTGGACCGTGAAGGGTTCTGGAGCCGTGTGCGAATTGATGAGAACCAGCAGGTCACGGCAATCTTATTTGCCCATCCTGGTTCTATTCAATATCTTCAAGCTTATTCTGACCTCTTGCTACTTGATTGCACATACAAGACCAATAAATATCGGATGCCACTTCTTGACATGGTTGGGGTTGATGCTTGTCAGCGGTCCTTTTGTATCGCATTTGCATTTCTCAGTGGCGAGCAAGAGGAAGATTACATCTGGGCCTTGGAGCGACTTCAATCTCCTTATGAATCCTGCAATGCCAAGCTCCCATCTGTGGTCTTAACGGATCGTTGCCTTGCCTGTATAAATGCAGTCACAATAGTCTTTCCATTAGCAGAACCGTTGCTTTGCCTTTGGCATGCAAATAAAGAAGTTCTAGCCCACTGCCTTCCAATCTTTACGTTGCAAGAGCATTTAGCTGCTGGCATTGCGGCAAAGGTATCAGCGAAAAAATGATCCAAACCGGATGGCTGGGCAGACTTCTACAATTCTTGGCATTCTCTTATGCAATCGCCCACTGAAGCCGTTTTCAATGAACGTGTGGCAGAATTTGAGAAGAAGTATCTTCCAAATCACATTGAAGAGGTTTCATACATCAAGAAGACCTGGCTTGAGCCATACAAAGAAAAGCTCGTCAGGGCCTGGGTGTCACGGGCCAGGGCCCATATCCTTGCGGCTGTGCCGCAAGACGGCTCGTGCGCGTCAGGGATGAGAAATCGTTCCACAGCTCAGGGGCACTTGGGAACTTCTTTCTTCTTCATCTTTGATGTAAATAGCATCCTGGACTAGATAGCTGGAATCCAGCTACTAGAGGCCGTTCACACTGGGTAGATCAGTATATGCATTTCGGTAATACGGCGACTTCGCGCGTTGAAGGCATTCATGCGCTATTGAAGTCATATCTGAAGACGAGCAAGTTTGATCTCTTTGATTTCTGGAGAACTATCAAGCACGCAGTTGAGAACCAATTATCAGAACTGCAGTCAACACAAGCCAGACAGCATACCCGAAAGCCGACGGAGCACTTAGACAGTGCCCTGTTCAGTGCTTTGCACGGCTGGATTTCCCATGAAGCAATGAAGAAGGTTGAAGAACAACGGAGGCTATTGGAGAAGACCGATCCGCCTGTTTCCTCAGTCTGTACAGGGACCTTCACCCGGTCATATGGTCTGCCTTGTGTTCACAAGGTTAAGTCATTGCAAGACCAACATCAAGGCCTTCAGATAGATGACTTCCACCAACAGTGGCATCTCATCCGCAACGGAGCACAACCGCGACCAATTCTTGAGCCAAGTAGAGTTGAGTCAGGCATTCAGAACAGACCAACAATTGCGCAGTCGAACACCCAGCGGGAGCCAAGTGCATTTGAACGATTCGAACCCAGGGCACCGAAATGCTCGAGGTGTCATGAGGTTGGTCATTCAAGGAGATCGAAAGCATGTCCTCTTTGGCAGCAAGAGGCACTGCTGGAATCTTCTAAGCCACATCTGGCTGGGCCGTCGCCCATACCTCTGGCACTGGCCGGTTGGTCTCAAGAAGCTGAAGATGCCTTGTTCAATCAAAGACAAGAAGGCTTGGTCGACGAGTCATTAGAGCCTTTGGGCGGCCAGGCCAGTGAGATTTTGGTCGGTCAGACTCAAGATACTATAGTGGTGCAAAGTCTACCAGAGCCCCCTACGCCATCACCGGAGCCACCAGCACAAGACTTACCCTATTATGCCCCTGAGTCAATATATCAACGATATGTCGTAGCAAGGAATGCTTGGTACGAAAAGCAGCCCATTGGAAGCATCAAGACAAACCAGCTATATCGAAAGGCGATGGGACTACCACAACGATATGACAGAAAGCTATATGCTTGGTGCCTAGACTACAAGCAGATGGGCCAGCGTTGTCGGTCATCCAGACCTATTAGAGACTAGACTAAGGAAGAGATGATGGCATATATCGACTGGGACTTTGCAGAGACGCATCGACGCTCAGGTGGAAAGTCGGGTGAAAAACAATCCCAAGGAAGCCACTCGGCGTGGTGTAATGGAGATTTGGCAGGAAGCTGAAGAGGATACACGAGCTCAAGCAAGGCAATATGTATGATAGTCTTTTTAATTTGTAATGCTTTACTTCATATTATGACTTATATCTGTTGTTTGATCCTGATGCTGAACGCGTTGACAGCTCTGGCCAATAGATGATGCCTTGACCCATAAAAACGCTATCGCAACGCCCGGGCGCCGATTCTATTGCGGCGCCTGGGCGCCGTTCCAGTGGGAGCCTATTTGCACGACCGGTCGTGCAGGTATGACTCCCCGACCCGTGACTGTACGGACCCGTGCATCTATTGGGCCCCGCCTTGGCCCCCCCTCTCCAAGGGAGAGGGGGGCAACGTTACCCGTAACCGCGTCGCATTCGTAACCAGCTTCTTCAGACTCTGTATAAGCCCGTTGCTTCAATTTAAGCCCAATCTCTTTTAAATTTGAATCCTATAATATCTACGTATCGATCTCATCATGGCTATAATTTCAGACAAATCCCGTCAAGCTGCGGCTCGTGCGGCCTGTGCCTATCTGGCCGGTGATGCGGTTACACGGACGACTCGTGGGAACCCCGCTCTGCCTCGCAAATTGACCGTTATTGAAACCGCCTCCCACCACCACACCAATGCATCTCTTGTAAAAAAATATATATCGTTATTAAGAGCGGGAAAAGTTCTTCCTTCTGGTAACAAAGGTGGTCAGCCGCCAGCTCTTACGGCGGCAGAGGAACGGACTTTAGTTACATTCATCAGGACCGTTGAAAAGAGCGTATTTGCAGTCACAGAGCCTGCCATCCGCAACTACGCCAGCTTTATATAAAAATATCATATTAAAGGTTCTAGGACTACAGCCTCAAAGGCGTGGGTCCGGCGGTTTAAAAAGCGTCATCCGGAACTACAGCATAAGACCCCAAAGGTCAGGGAAGTCATCCATGCCGGCGCCGAGCTCAATATCCCAAGACTAGAAGACTGGTTCAAGGAATTTGAAGCTGTCATGACTGGCAAGTCGATTACAAGGTCCATTTTTTGGAATTTTAACGAGACCCCCCTTCAGATTGGATGGGTTGATGGCAGCTTGAAGCTCTTCTCAACCCAAATAAAGGGAAAAACTCACACTGTTACCTTCCAACCCGGTAATAAAGACTCACTTTCAGCTGTGAATGCGATAAATACATCTAAGCTAGCAATTACTTCTTTTCTTATCCTAACAGCAAAGGTATTGCTAGAAGAATACATCATAGCCGATATCAATGACCGGGTAGTCCTGACGCATACATCTTCTGGCTTCAATAATACACAACGGGCCCGGCAGTGGCTACAGCACTTTAATTATCACTCTTTTGCCTACAGCAATAACTTCAAAGACTTCTCCCTTAAGACCTGGTTTAGCTACAGTCCTGACCTTATAAGGGAAAATTGGAACCAGAAAGTGGGATATTCTGCCTCTCAGATAACTAGGAAGAAAGACCCGATTTATCGACTGCTTCTGATGGACGGATTTTCTGCTCATGAAGACCCTGATTTTATCTGGTATTTTCATATATTTGACATCATCCCCTTCCGCCTTCCTTCTCATACAAGTCATCTTCTTCAACCTCTTGACGTTGGTGTCTATCAGCATCTTAAAAAGGAACAGCGACACGCTTTCAATAACTTCATTATTGCCGGCGGTACTCAGATATCCCGGTGTAACTTCCTTAATCAATGGAACCGGCTATATGGCTCAGCATTTAAGGCATGCTATATATATGTTGGATTTGAAAATTCCGGCCTCATGCCTTTCAATCCAGAGCTTGTCCTAGGACCCCTACGTCAGGCTGCTAGGGATAAGGAAGAGCCGTTATTTCCTAAGCTTTTACAGAGAGGTGCTGTTACACCCCAAAAGGCAAAGAAAGATCTGCATTTAATCCAAGATAAATTGCATATCTTAAGCAGCCCAACGCAGGCTGTTATCTCACATACATAAGCTACCTTGGACCCCTCTACCATCATACAGTCATCGCATAAAAAGATCATCAAGCTTCAAAAAGAACAGATCAGACTGGAAGCCCGGCGTACGCACACAAGGCGTCGAATTCAAGTTAATGATGGGGCATATACTGTGGACCAGCTACGTCAGAAAGTCAACACTCGCAGTCATGAAGAGCGGGCTGCAGCTGCTAGAAAGGAAGGGCAGTTTCAAGCAGGGCTTTTCCGCAGTCTTCATGAAAAAGAGGCTGCCCACGGCAGTAATAAGGCTACTAGCCAAGCCCATCCTCGAGGCCGGGCAGCTGCTATCGCTAAAGCAGCCCGGCAGGTGGAAGAAGAAGCTCAGATGCAAGATCTAAGGGATAGACAGCGGCTGTCATATGATGCTAATGCTATTGAGAAGCTATCACAACAGTGGGCTGATGCTAATGGCCTTCAGCGGTCATTTCTCTATACAACACAGCCACTTTCGAATCTCTTAGCAATCCCTGAAGTAGTCACTTAGAAGGAGGGAAGGGATACTAGGTCAGCTGATCAAGCCGAAAGCTCAGATACCGTCATCGACTATGATTTTATCTCGGTAGGGTCATCGATTGAGCTGCCGTTTTTTCCGCAGGAAAGAGAGTCGAATAGTGATGATATTGAAATCATTACCATGCCCCACCACCCTTTCGGACAGCAAAAAATCCACCAGCCCGTATAAAACTCAACCACATCATTTATAGAGATTAGGCTCAAATTTGACGTTATTCGCAAGCCGTCGCCTTCAACGATTATAAAAATGACTGAAGATCATTATACGCAATTTGTTTGGTTGATTGGGACTCTGGGGAACGTGCGCACCCTGTCCTGCAATATCGGTTGACAGCCACCAAATTTCCTCCTGAATTCACTCGACTCTCTTTCTCCCAATCTTCAACAATGTCATCACAATGACTCATAAAAGGCCTCGACACGTTTATTCAGAAGAAACGATTGCTAACGCTATATCAGACGTCACAAACAAGCGTCTATCCCTCACCAAGGCTTGTCAGAAGTGGGGAGTGCCAAAGCAGACCGTCTCTGATAGACTCAACGGACAAGGTGCCTTAGCCGATCAGATTCAGCCAAAAGCACGTCTCTCCAAGAATCAAGAAGCTCATTTAGTCTCCTGGATTCTTCGTCAAGAGTCTTTGGGTTATGCTCCCTCTCATAGTCAGATTCGTGCCTGCGTCGTGGCCCTCCTGAATCAACAAAATGACAAAGGGATATTGGGGGCCAACTGGGTAGCCAGATTCATCAATCGTTATCCAGAGATCAAGACCAAGCGCGGAAAACGTCAAGAAGCCAACAGGTTTGACTCATTCACTCCCAAAGCCGTGAACTGGTACTTTGATACCCGAGAAAAGGAATATGGATGGATCAAACCGGAGAATACCGTTAACATAGACGAGGGAGGTATTATGTACGGTTTTGGTGGGTATTCATACCTTTATTCATAGGTGTAACTAATCAGATTGATTCCATTAGGCCTGGACAGTTTGGTGGTTGGAAGTGCAGAGCCTAAGAAGAAGGCATTTCTTAAGGGCTCCCAATCCCGTACCTGGACCTCATTCATTGAGGCTATCACCGCAGACGGGCGTGCTCTTAGGCCTGGTATCATTTTCAAGGGCAAGGAACTCCAATCGCAGTGGTTTTTGAACAAGTTTCGGAAAATAGCTGATTGGCATTATATAACCTCACCCAACGGGTGGACGGACAACCACATCGCCGTTAGGTGGCTCGAAGAGGTATATATGCCACAGACTAAGCCTGCAGATGCCTCTGACGCCAGACTTATCATCATGGACGGCCATGGAAGTCATGCAACGGTACGTTCTTCACTTCTATTCCCAAAGGTCAATGTTAACATGAAGTGGTAGGATGAGTGGATGACCTTGTGCTTTTTGAATAACATCTATTGTTGTTATCTCCCTGCTCACTGTTCTCATGGCCTCCAACCATTGGATAACGGAGTTTTTAATGCCATGAAGACGGCATATCGAAAAGAGCTTGATAAGTTGGCTTCTCTCACGGATTCCGCACCTGTTGACAAAGTCAATTTTATACGGGCTTATTCTAAGGTACGGGAGATCGGGATGACTCTAAAGAATGTATTATCTAGCTGGAGAGTAACTGGGAATTGGCCAGTCTCCAGGGCTAAGGCATTGAGGCATCCAGAAATTCAAGAAGACAAGGCAGAGAGGCCAGAGAGTGGGCCTCCAGAATCTAGTCCTTATTTGGGCTCAGACGATACACCAAAAGTCGGGCATCAAATCCGTGATTTGGGCAAAGGCAAAGCCCCTAGCACTCGACGACGATATAATATTATAGCCAAAGGCTTTGAAGCCCAAGGACAACTCATTGCGGCCCACAAAGTCCAAATTGCCAGCCTGCAGGAGAAGGTAGCCCGGTTGGAAAGAGGAAAGAAGAGGAGTGCCATACCGAACCCGAATAGGCGATTCATTGCTCTCAGCGAGGCTCTGGCCCAAGATGAAGGGATTACGGAAGTTGTAGACGGCGGATTGACTATTGTGGTGGAACTTGACTCGGAGGAGGAGGCGGAATCAGACGTGGAGATGGCTTCAACAATTCAAGTCGCGACGGTACCGGAGTCACCTCAAATCACCACCAGATCGGATAGGGTCGTCAAAAAAGATGATACGAATAGAAGAGTCAATTCTCTACAAAAAGGTATTTTTCATTTGTGTATAACCTCAAAATTGATTAGCTACCTGGTCAATTCAATTGGTGGGTTTTTGGTGGGAATGGCCTCAGCTGTTAAAGCTCCACTCCAAAAGTCTGTCAAAAGCGCAATCTGCCGCCCTTCCCGCATGACCACCCACGTAATAAAAGTACATATTTCTCAACGCACAATGCAGCAAAATGGAAAGTATCTATATTTTTGGAATCTTCAGAAGCTGGGGATCAATATTTAGTATACCAACCCCTTGCCCGGCGGCACGCTTCCACCCGACGAGGCACAGACTCTATTAAGGCCCGAATGAAGTCCTGATCTATTGCTGCCCACGCTTTATGCAAGCATTCCTTGAATTCTTCGATATCCACCTTATTTCTGCGTAATCCTGAGAGATGAGGAAACATTTTATAAACCTTCCTTTTTAATGCGTTCTAAACATGCTCAATTGGGTTGAGATCTGGCGAGTGGCTGGGCCATTCTAGCAGCGAAATCGCGTTCTGGAGCAGGAATGCTTCTGTGATTGCAGAACGATGGATTGCAGCATCATCTTGCTGAAAATGACGTATGCCATCGTAGACTGGAAGCAGACCTTCTGTTAGAGCCTGCATATAGCTAGTAGAAGTGAATCCTTTCTTCTTGGCGAGTTCATCTCTAGTCATGATCACCAGCCGGCTCTTCCCACTAGACCAAATCGCCGCCCACACCATTATCCAGATAGTTAGTTTTACATGATATTTTTTATTAATGAATTTGGGGTTATAGGCTTCGTAAGTAAATCGCCAGACCCATTCATAGGGATTTGAAGCTGAATTCTGGATTATACATTCATCAGAAAAGATAACCTAAGATCGTGGTTAGAGCGTAGACACATATATGATCTTTCATGTAAGTTACTGAAACCAATTTATCTTCTCTACCTTTCCACTCTAGTGTCCATGCAAGCCGCTCTTTTCCTGTCTCTTCTGATATAAAAACCCGCTTCTTTGCTTTCCATTTGCGTAAGTTCTGCTCGTGCAAAGCGCGGCGCAGTGTCGCGTGGCTCACTGGCAGACCTAGCTCATTGACGAGTTCCTTCTGAGTTAGATCTGGGTCTTGACGGACCTTACGCACAAGCGCACGTAAATCCCGAGGTGAGAGACTCTTAGGCCGTCCAGAGCGAGGTTTAGATTGGAGTGAATCGGTCTCCTCGAAGCGTTGAAGAATGCGTGTCACGGCACTTGGAGAGACGCTAAAATCGCGTGCGACAGTGCTTCGCTTTGCACCTGCGAGTACGGCAGCAATAATGGCCGCACGAGTATCAGGGTCAATTTCCTGGTTAGGTTGACGATTTCCGCTTATAACGGTACCAAAAGATCGTAAATTGGATGACATTCTGTAAAGTTGTGGAGAGATGAAGGAAGTAAGGGTGTCGCGATGCATTGGAAAAGTGACGCGGGTCGCGACACGGCCCCGTTTTTTGACAGACTTTGGAACCCCACTTTAGTCCGAAAGGGTGGTGCGTCCGAAAGGGTGGTGGGGCATGGTAGTTATGTAGTGGGTAGCTTGGGGCCAGAGGTAGAAGGGAGAGCTAGACGTCGTTTATGAGGTCTAGACTATTAGTCTAGACTGTGGTCTGTACTGTAGTCTGGTCTAAAGGTGACAGACGGACTAATAGTCCAGTCTGGGCATCTCGGCTAGACTGCTGGTCTAGTCTGACCAAGTCGGACGGACTAAATGGACAGTCTGGGGAGTTTAGACGGACTGATTGGACTATTGCGAGCACTGCTTCATTGTAATAGCCAGGCTTGATCTGCTTGAACTTTGTGGCATGAACGATTCCCTAGGCTGTATAAAAAAGTGCTAGATGCACTTATCACCTCGTCCGGCCATGTGTGATCGAGAGTTTCTCCAGAACGATCGCTCATGAATCCGTCATATATGTCACCGATCCGTACGATCTACCCTTCACCATTCTTCCAACCTTCCTCTGCCAGCCCGACATACCAAAAGAGCTCTACGTTAAGATAATGGGGAATAGGGCCTTGGGGCCACCCTTCGACGGGGCTGACAACCAGGGCTGGAAGCTCTACACCACGTCTCTGGTTATGATCGTCATGGCAGGGCTAATTGTGCTCGCCGGATGTTCCACCGGTATCGGATGGAAAAGCATAGATATCTTACTTTTCTATACATGACAGAAATTTCGGGTGCTATATCCTCGAAGAGGTTGTGCTGGACAATGATGTTTTGCCTTGTTTCCATAGTTTATATGCCGGAGAGTCTGACGCCTTTGTCGACCAGAAAGGATCAACGCGAGTAGCAGCCTCGCAAAGCTTCTTCAAACTCTTAATTGCTCTTTCAGCATGCTATTCTGGCACTTGAGGGTCCGCAGAATGGAGAGAGCTAGCGAAAACCTCAACGGAGAGCGGACCCTGTAACCAGTTGCCAAAATCGTAGCCACAACCAAATCTACCGGCATGTATCCTCCTCTCTCAGTCTCTAACGGACAGAGTCTGTGGTTTCGTGACCATGGCAAAAGTCCAGGGATGTTAGGATCGGTTGGCGGGTGAAATGTGGCAGGGCTCATTCGCTCTGCGTCACCCAACTGGACGAGGAAGATGCGCTCGCCGGGAACAGTTGCAACTAAAGATGCAAGTGACATGCGCAAAACGTCCAGAGATTCCCTCAGGGTAGAGTAGATTCTACCATGCCCCTCCGGATTGTATGGATCCGCAAACTCCACGGCCAAGAGGTTGAAGGAGTCAACAATGAGCCCAACGTTATGCCTGTTGGCTGCGTGTACGACTTCCCAGGTCGAGGCCCAGGTATTGCGCTGCGCCCACGACAAGTTTTCGTAACCAATCTTGAGCATTCGACCTCCATCAGCGACAGAGAACTCCTCTGCCATCCTCCCCATCTCCGCCAAGTCTTTCGCCACAGTCTTGTAGTCCAGCGTGGATGATGGCTCCTTGTCCAAGCTGGAGCACATGAAAACTAGGTCTGTGTCGAAAGCACGCATAAAGGGGAATCGCTTGGCCACTAGCTCAAGCAGCTTCTTTCTCTCTCCAGGATCTCG